>CM067377.1:195201949-195236244 GCA_034510155.1 Eucriotettix oculatus | reverse complement strand
TGGTTTTCAAGTCTTCTTATGACTCCCCTAATACTACAATATCGTCGGCAAAGCGCAGGGTTTTTATTATTTCTTCCTGCAGTTTGATTCCTTTTCCATATTCCATTTTAATGTTCTTCATCGCTTGTTCTGTATATACAAGTTAAACAGCATGGGCGACAGACTGCCTTACTCCAATCTTGATTTCTCATTTCTCTTTTTTAAAACGTTGATTAATAACAGTCACTTTTCTTGTTATAACGTCGAACCGATCGTCGTGTGTGTAAACGAGCTTCGGGAGCGGAGTCGAGTTCAGTATTATTCAGAGGCATGAAAGCGTGGTCGACGACTTCTGTTGGACGATTTCCCAATTTAGAAGGTCCGGTCGCCATAATTCAAAAGCGTTGAGACGCGCTGAATGGGAGGGAGGACTTTCATCCTCTGGACAGGAACCAGTTGCTAACCAGATGGCCTCGCAGAAAAGTTGCCCGCGCGTCTTCTGCTCGTTACAAATTAGAAACAGACAAGTCTGGTCGCAAATTGGATCGCACTCTCCTTTAATTTGCCTTTAAATTATCATCGCGCTTCACTGCAGGCTTTAAATGTGGGACGTTCTCAGTTAATTCCTCTGCTTTACTCCCTACAAACTATTCGTGGTTACGTTGCTACAAGTTCATAATAAGCCTAACATCTAAGTTTCAGTTGTTCGTAATTATTGTTCCTTTCACCTTTATTGAGTACATGTTCTTCCTCCTATCGTCATTCAGTCGTCTCCTGTTGTTGTTGTGGTATTCAGTCCTAAGACTGATCTGATGCCACCATCAATGCTAACCTATCTTGCGCAAGTCTTTTTATTTCTTTATAACTAGCACAACTCACATCCTCTCTAATCTACTTAGCGTATTCCATCCTTATATTACCTATTCAGTTCATGCCTCTCACACTTCCCTATAATTCTAATTTTACAAGACCCTCGTGTCTTAAAACGTGGCCTATTAATCTATCCTTTCTCTCAGTCAACGTCCTCCATATTGTTCGCTTTTCTCCTATTCTGTTTAGAACTTCCTCGTTTGTGATTCTATCCACCCATCTGATTTTCAGCATTCGCCTATAGCACCACTTGTCAAAGATTTCTATTCTTAACAACGATTTCCTAATATTCACACTTATATTACCCGTAAGTAAATCCTTCTTTTTCGCGAAAGCCTTCCTTGCCTGTTCTATCCTACTCTTTATGTCTACTATACTTCTACCTTTCACAGTTATTACGCTTTCCAAGTAGCAGAATTCCTTAACTTCCGTCAAAATATTTTTCCTAATCTAACACCCCTTGTCATTCCATTACACTCCATTACCTTGGTTTTTCCTCTATCAATCTTCATATATCCTATGATGGTTATAACCTACACCGTGTCACAGAAACTTCTAGTAAAATTATCAATGTGTAGTGACCCAAACATAAGAAAGTTAATTTATCCTGCATATTTTCTCTCTTTAATGATATATGGCATAATGTTTTGGGGCCGGCTTTTCCAAACTGTGTTCCGTGGGGCCTTAATAGGTATTCCGCGCAAAAATTTTGAGTGTTTTTACTTCGAAACAAAAAAAGACAGTCATCTGGCCGAGTTTGTCAGAAGAGTATCCCCAATATTTCAAATCAAGCTATTATTGTTTTACTACTACCTATTCATGTGAAGCAGGATTTTCTCATTGAGCTGCAATGGAGTCAAAGTGCAGAAACAGGCTCGACGCCACGGAGATAGTTCGTGCTTCAGTACAAATTTACCAATAAATATTTGTGCTATCTTATATCATACAACACTAGGATTTTCTTTTGGTCATTTTTTTTATCACCTGAGGAGGTTCCAAGTAATGGAACGAAACGTAGTGAAGTAATTTAATTAATGAACAATTTTAATTTTGACAATTTTTTGGCCGTAAATTTTTCACCTTACATGTATTGTGTCTGATAACAAGATGCGCAATTTAAGGAGCCATAATAGTCAAGGTCATTAACTGATTTATTTATTCATGTTTATATTATGTAATTGTTTTATATTTATAAATTATTACTAAATAAAACGTAATTATTTTATATTTTTACAAGTATGAACTACCGAACCTAAAAAATAACCCAAGGGTTCCGTTAAAATGTCTGATTTTGAGAAAAATCCCATTGCAGAAACAGTTTGGGAAACGTAGCTCTAGGGTAATACATCAGGGAAAGACAAAGTTTTTAATCTACAGTAGAAAAAAAGTTACCAGAAAATGATGTCAGATTACAACCAAAATTATCATGAAGGGAGCTCGTCAAGAGTTAAATCTTATTTTTCATCAGATTAAAAATACGAGTAAATACAAACAAGTTCAAAGACCTTGAACACAAGGCAAGAGTTGTCCGCTGATCCCATTGGATCAGTCGGCCAACTGCCTCCTAAAACTGGTGAAGACACGGAGAAGGGAATGCTGCGTCCCCACAGCAAACTCGTCTCCCGTCATTCAGAAAGGTTTTAGATTAGTACCGAAAGCCAGGCCTACCTGTTGCAAGTTTTCTAGGGTTTCCCCTGAATCTCTTTAGGTGAAATATCGGGTAGGATCCTTAAAACTATAGCTCGGGGGCCCTAGTCAACCCTTGGCTACCTTGCTCTGCCTTCCGCATCCCCCCTTTTCAATTCCCTTCCTATGCTATTAAAGGGGAGTTGCCTGTTTCAGGATCACCCTCATGTAGCCTGTTAACCCCCCCCCCCCCAAAAAAAGGTTAAAAACATGAACTAACTTTTTACTTGGCCACTAAACTTTCTACTCTGATGAAGAATTCATGAAGTTGAGTTGACCATAGATAAGTATACTGCTGAGACACTAGTGAATGATATTCTCTCTCTCTCCAATGGCTCAGCAGCCTTCTTGAGGGCCTGGGCCTACCGAGGCGGCTGCGGACTGTCATCTGGCGAGACACATTCCGAATTTGAGGTGATACATGGTCAACGTATCAATTCCCTATCAGCCTTAATCCCGGTTCTCGCGACCATGACGACACGAACATCCAAGCCCATGCCAGGATTTGAACTCGGGACCTCTGGGTTGGGAGACAGCAACGCTAGCGTGATCGTGTAAAAGATATTAGCAATATTATATATCGGGTATGAATTATATATATTGACTTCTCTGCGGAACGTAAGCCTTTCTTATTGCAAGTGTAATCATGTGAACGTAAAGAGTAGTTAATAGTAATTACGAAATCTCTGACTCGTTCCATATTTCTGAAGTTCTTCTTCTCTATGGGATCCATGGAATATGATTTACTACTGATAGTACTAGTTCAAACAACAGATATTTAGCGGAGACCCGAAATAAATACTCGAATTTGAAGCTCTCCATAATATTTAGTTTTATTAACGTGCGCGCGCGTTATGTCCAATTAAATAAAGTATTTTCCGGGGAAACATCCCTTGTACATTTCAACGTACAGTGGCTCCCTATTCCGTTTATCCTTTATCTTTGTATTGCAAATTTGGGCATGAATTTGAAAAAAGCAAAGACTGTCTTCGTCACGTGTTGTATTGTCGCTGTCACTTTTGTCATCACCTGATTCAGTCCTAAGACTGGTCTGATGCCACCATCAATGCTAACCTATCTTGCGCAAGTCTTTTTATTTCTTTATAACTAGCACAATCCACATCCTTCCTAATCTACTTAGCGTATTCCATCCTTATCCTCCCTATTCAGTTCATGCCTCTTACACTTCCCTATAATGCTAATTTTACAAGACCATCGTGTCTTAAAACGTGGCCTATTAATCTATCCCTTCTCTTAGTCAACGTCCTCCATATTGTTCGCTTTTCCCCTATTCTGTTTAGAACTTCCTCGTTTGTGATTCTATCCACCCATCTGATTTTCAGCATTCGCCTATAGCACCACTTGTCAAAGATTTCTATTCTTAACAACGATTTCCTAATATTCACACTTATATTACCCGTAAGTAAATCCTTCTTTTTCGCGAAAGCCTTCCTTGCCTGTTCTATCCTACTCTTTATGTCTACTATACTTCTACCTTTCACAGTTATTACGCTTCCCAAGTAGCAGAATTCCTTAACTTCCGTCAAAATATTTTTCCTAATCTAACACCCCTTGTCATTCCATTACACTCCATTTTCCTCTATCAATCCTCATATATCCTATGATGGTTATAACCTACACCGTGTCACAGAAACTTCTAGTAAAATTATCAATGTGTAGTGACCCAAACATAAGAAAGTTAATTTATCCTGCATATTTTCTCTCTTTAATGATATATGGCATAATATTTTAGGGCCGGCTTTTCCAAACTGTGTTCCGTGGGGCCTTAATAGGTGTTCCGCGCAAAAATATTGAGTGATTTTACTTCAAAACAAAAATACAAAAAAAATCAGTCTATCCACCCATTTGATTATCCTATAATACCACATTTCAAAGGCTTTTATACATCCCCTTTCAGCAAGTCCTACATTCCAACGTTTCGCACCTATATAATACCACATTCTATACCAATCTTTTTAGCAATGATATTCTAATATTCACACTTATATTACCCGTAAGTAAATTCCTCTTTTTCGCGAAAGCCTTCCTTGCCTGTGCTATCCTACTCTGTATGTCTACTCTACTTCTACCATCCCTAGTTATTATTATTTCCAAGTAGCAGAATTCCTTAACTTCCGTCGAAATATCCCTTCCCAATCTATATGTATGTAAAAGAGCATGGACGACCGGTTGCACCCTTGACTTACTCTTTTCTTAATTTCTGCCATCATTTCTCGACTTCAATTCTAATTACAACTGCCTGCCTCCTGTGGGTTAGATATTCTAGTAAAAAAGTTTCATTTCGGTCCCGGTCCCTGTCAGCAAGCAGCATTAAATTTCAGTTAGTCATTGGCTTCTCCGGGGAAATCCTCTTGTCTCTTTCTCTCTGCGTGTGTGTGTGTTTGCGTAAGTGGAGCAGAGAAAATGTTTCAAATAAATACCCGACTTCCTTATATTACGACTCGGGTGAAAGGTCAGGCTCATTTATAAACGTTCCCTAAACTGCCCCGTAAAAACAAGAGACATTTAAAAAGGCAACCAACCTAAATTGTTTCGAATTGCGTGTAATTTAAAGATTTACATACTACATTCCACTGGAAAATGTACTTTAAAAAATAAAGATACATAAAATTACGAAAAGACATAGCCCAATCAGACAAAAAATTGGTGAAATTAACTAGAAGTCTTGTTGCTTTCGTCAGGTGATTGAAAGACGCAAGAGCCGCAAGCAGCAACATACACACACCAGGTGACGGAATCAAAATCAAATCTTAAACGCAAAGATGTCATAGTTCTTTTATGGGAACAGTTTTACTATATATCCTTCGCTGTACTGAACTAGTTCTCAGACGTTCAGCCGAAGTGCGATATTTACTTATCTTTTATGAGGAAAGAAAATATTTCTTGAAATATAGGTGGGTGTCTGTATTTAAAGGGTACAAATTGCACAAATAAATATCAAAATAACAGACAGTGAATTAGGGATTAAATAAAGACCACACAACGTTCCTTTTAGCCTTGCAGCTTTCGTCAGGTGATGACAAAAGTGACAGACACACACAACACGTGACGAACACAGTCTTTGCTTTTTTCAAATTCATGCCCAAATTTGCAATACAAAGAGAAAGGATAAACGGAATAGGGAGCCACTGTACGTTGAAATGTACAAGGGATGTTTCCCCGGAAAATACTTTATTTAATTGGACATTACGCGCGCAACGTTAATAAAGCTAAATATTATGGAGAGCTTCAAATTCGAGTATTTATTTCGGGTCTCCGCTAAATATCTGTTGTTTGAACTAGTAGTAAATCATATTCCATGGATCCCATAAAGAAGAAGAAATTCAGAGACATGTTTAGGTCACTACACCTTGATAATTTTACTAGAAGTTTCTGTGACACGGTCTAGGTTACAACCATCATAGGATATATGAGGATTGATAGAGGAAAATGGAGTGTAATGTAATGACAAGGGGTGTTAGATTAGGAAAAATATTTTTACGGAAGTTAAGGCATTCTGCTACTTGGGAAGCGTAATAACTGTGAAAGGTAGAAGTATAGTAGACATAAAGAGTAGGATAGAACAGGCAAGTAAGGCTTTCGCGAAAAAGAAGGATTTACTTACGGGTAATATAAGTGTGAATATTAGGAAATCGTTTTTAAGAATAGAAATCTTTGACAAGTGGTGCTATAGGCGAATGCTGAAAATCAGATGGGTGGATAGAATTACAAACGAGGAAGTTCTAAACAGAATAGGGGGAAAAGCGAACAATATGGAGGACGTAGACTAAGAGAAGGGATAGATGAATAGGCCACGTTTTAAAACACGAGGGTCTTGTAAAATTAGCATTAGAGGAAAGTGTGTGCGGTAAAAACAGAAGAGGGAGGCCAAGGATGGAATACATTAAGCAGTTTAGGGAGGATGTGGGTTGTGCTAGTTATAAGGAAATGAAAATGCTTGCGCAAGATAGGTTGTATCAGACCAGTCTTAGGATTGAAACCACAACATTTGTTGTTGACTTAATTAATACTAAGAAATATGTATAAATGTAAAGATGTTTTGTAGCTAATATTTGCTAAATAATTTTTATTATTATTATTACTAAACTAATTTAAATAATTCTGTAAAAACAAATCTGAGATCCTGAATGCATAAAGGTTGGAGAGTTGACCGTATACAATTCAGAGCCTGCTAGTAGTTACGTATGTAAATATTTTCCCATCAATATGTTTGCGTTTCATGTCGTTGACAGACTTGGGGTTTTTACGGTGACCAATTTAGGTTAAAGCGTCCCGGTGAAACGTCTCTTCCCACTGCGGGTATTACCTCCGTTGCTGTTTTGTCTTCACTCATGACGTATATACTGTAGAACATATGTTTCCTTTTTTTAAAACAAAAAAAGTCAAATGATTGGTAGGAATTATGCAGCCGACAGTTTCACTCTTAAGTAACTAATGGCAATCGTTTAATTTGAGTACGGGAGCCAGTGGCAAATTATGAAAATGAAGTGTTACGGAATCATATAATTTTGCGGAAATATATATAGATATAATTGGATTCCTTTCACCCAGGGCAGGCAGGTGATGGTGAAAGTGGCCGTGTGGCCGGAAGTGGTGCGGGCAAGGAAGAACCTAACCTAACCACCGCCCTCCAAACAAATGGCGGACACTGGACGCCGAACGCTGCCGCGATTCCCACGCACTTTCTAGCACGCTCTCGCAATCGACACTGGCTTTAATTAATCCATATCAGTTTATTATGACTTAAAAAGGATTTTAATCAACTTTCATATCCAATAAATGGTGAGATTCCTCCTAAGCGTGACGCTGAGGGTTTCCAATCTTAGGAACTTCCCGATAAACTGGCTGACGCCTCTGTCAAGGAAGATGCTGAAGTTTTTAATTAATAAACAAAACAGTCAGGCTGAATCTACGTTTAAATTTTGCGACGTAACTTATCATTCCAATCACAACCTGAAGAAGTGCATAAGCGTTGTTATTTTAAACTTAATTTTTTTCAATCATAGTAGAACGTGAATTTATTGCTGAGTAAGAGTGAATGACGAAAAGAAGAATTATAAAATCATGAAGAGCGTGCCTCTATCATCAGCAACTAAAACAACTATTCAGAGAACTAAAATCCCTCCCAGTCCCACATTTATCCGTACTTAAAATGGTTTGTTTCGTCCACAAAATTGTTAACCTTTTAAAATTAAATAACTAGCTGAAGCACGGGTTCACGTAAATAATATAGTCAGGAATGTAATTAAAGGGCCCAGCTCCTGTGGTGTAGTGGCTAACGTCGCTGCCTCACAACTCAGGGGGTTCGAAGTTCGAATCCTGGCATGGGCTTGGATGTTTGTGCTGTCATGGTCGCGAGGACCGGGATTAAGACTGCTGGAGAATCGATACGCTGACCACGTGTCGCTCCATATTCGGAATATGTCATGCAAGATGACGGTAGGCCCAGGCACTAAATGGGCTGTAGAGTCGAAGAAGACCAAGAAGAAGAATGTAATTAAAGATAAGTTGTAGGTACACCACATTCATAGTTCTACTCCAGATGGATGGCTTTTTACCCAGAGGAGAATGTAAACACTGGTTTTTATGTTTTCCAACAGCCTAAATCTATTTCTGTTGTCGAATCAAACCTATTTTCAATCCTAGATCGTTTAAATAGTGAAAAATAATCAAAATCGTAGTTTTTAGCTCATTTTGATCAATTTCCTAGTGGTCTGGGAAAGAAAGGTCATGTATGACCAAAATTGTAGAGAATCGAATTTCCAATCAATCATGTCATCTCAGAATTTTTTTAAATCCTCAGTTTTTGAACTACAGAGCCCTAAAGTTGAGGAGTTCCAAAATTAAGGTTTTTATTGTGTTACAGCCCCAGATGGTGGTTGTTTCACCTTTGAAATAAAGATATCTACTGATAGGTCTTGATGATACAAAGAGGATAAGCCCTTACTTGTTTCTTCAAGCTGAGTACTGACTTTGGTAGAAACATTTCCACTTTTTTCATTGTGTGCACAGTATTGTTGTTAAAGGCTATTTAATTTTATTCTTTTACCTATGAAGATTGTCTCTGTTCAGTGTACAATATTTATTTTGCTTTTACAAATGAGCAATTACTAAATATTAAAATTAAGCTGACGCGAAAAATAAAACTAATTTATGTATACATTGTATTGACAATCCAAAGAAGTTTATTATTTCTCAGGGAGTTAGCTCTCTGCCAACTATAGGTTAATTACAAGGTGAAAGATTTGTAATTTTTAAAAATATATAGTATTATAGATCAAGAATTCACTATAGGAGATATCGATGCTCGTATGGCATAGAAAACCTTATCCCTTAAAGGTTTCTTTTTCACCTTTCTCACAAATATAACTTCAGTATATTTTGAAAAATAAAGAACATGGGCAGCTTTGGGCCCTGAGGAACACGTGTGGTTAAATTCTGACCAGCAGTTTTGATGCATATATCTGGGACTTACATACTGACAAACATTTTTAGATATATAGATAATGTTCACTGCTATAAGAGTGATAAAATTTACTATAGCCTATAACAAAATTGCTCGTAAGTAATGTTAATATGACTCATTGTCACTTACTGTTATTATTCATTACAAGAAAATCTGCATGCAAATATTCCATTATCTCTATAAATTGTCAATTAATTATTTTACTTTGATTTACTCATTTAACGAATGTTTAACTGCTAATGCAGAAACAGTCTCTCTTGACAAAAAAACATTGCTGCAATTCTTTGGAATTGATGCAAGTTGTGACATCATAACTCGCTATATTTGTAACAGTTTCCATTTGTAATAAAACAGAAGAAGCATAAGTAACTGATGCCAATTGCTGGAATTACAGTGTAAGATGGACTAAACTCCTAATCAGAGAACTTATTAATTCCATTGTATCAGATTGTCAGTATATCAGCAGTTGGAGCAAGCGTGAACTTTGAAAGTTCAGTGACAGAAACTAATATGTCATTAGTCATTTTCCTTTTGAGAATATCTGCCTAATCCGAGCAACATGCTTGTTCAATCTTAACATCTGTTGTTAAAGCGTTTATTATTTCCAGTTTTTTTCCTTTTATGTGCAACATCCTTCTCCATTGTTGTCAATATAATGTGTCAATAGATAATGAAATATATTTTAAGTCAGAATAATATTTAAATCTGCTTCATTTCATAAATGGGGCATGAAATTAATAGATTCATTTCTAAATTATAATACCAGCATCATCAAAACATCTGTAAGAAGAACTCAACTGAGGTTCTGTTATTTTTGGCTTTTCAACCTTACCTTGCAAACCATTATTTATTAACAATCAAATTTTGGACTTAATGCAAATAATCCAAGTGATCTCATTTTGATGTCTTCGCCAGCGGGTCACTAGAAAACTCATCTTATCATTCTGATGAAGGGGGCAGTGCATCTGAAAATTCAAAGTACTCCAAACCTTACAAGGTGCCTGCCATCTGTGAACTTCAGGTAAGCCACATACTTTCCATCTCTATTTCCTATCCTTAATAATTACTTTAATTAACTTGACAATGTCATTTCCTGATGCACATATACTTGTCAATATATGTATAATTTAAACATTTATACATTTACCACTCATTTCCATAATGTTGTTTTTATTAACCTTAGTACAGTTTTCGTTATGATCAGGCAATTGATTTTACATTAATATAAAGCCTTTCTTAAAGATCTTGATAACAATAAATTGATAATGGTTGTATATAATTGATTCAAAGAAGCAACACAACAATTTTACTCTTTTTAATGAGATTAATCTTTTAACATGTATTATGACATTTTGTTTTGTGTAATTCATTTCTGTTTTAAAAAATCATTTTACTCTAAAGATAATAACACCAAGTGTCACACTCAACTCCAAACAATGGATTCGATCCACTGTAGGTATTCTGACACACGTGTATAAACTCCAGGTATTGGTGAATAAGTACAATCTCTGGGTCCAAAAGATGAAAGTCCAACCACAGAGTATTGGCAGTACGGTTCATCAAGTCTTACTTGCAATGCTTCTCCAGCCTATAAATACAATAATTTTAATACTTCTCTTAAAATATTCTATATTTCATAACTAAAAATGCATCAGTTAACATTAAATAACTTCAATATAAGTATATTTTAAGACAGAAAAATATGCTGCTTATAACTAGTGATTACTTTTATAAGATTTAAATTCAATTCAATTTAATGTAGGCCTAAACTGATTTTGAATTACACAAATCTATCTGGGACGAAATATTATTGTATTTATTTCCATAAATAATAAAAATAAACAAATATTTTATATTTAATACAAATAATATTTTACTTTATATATCTCATCTTTCAAAAAAATCAGTTTAAAACATTAAACTTGATTTTAAAACAAAGTTAATTTGTTTTATATTCGAATCTGATTACACTTATATAAAAACCTATATAACAAATTGAGAATAACTTACACCACAAGTGTCTCTACCATTGCCAATTGCACAAATTGAAGAATGATTTACTCCTTCTTTCATTCTGGGGTACAGTAGCCCTTTATATAATTTATTGCACTCTAGTGCAGGAACTTCATCCAAGTCTACAAAGCGTAAAGATCTAAACTCGTCAGCAGTAAAAGATTTTACAAAACCTGCAGCAATCACTTTGTTGACAGGCAACTCAGGCAAAGCATTTAGACATGCTGGTCTTACTGTTGCACTGAATTTAATGTCACTTTCAAGTTTCAACAGTGCAATGTCATGATATAGTGAAGGATAATTATATAATGGATGTAAAATAACCTTTTCAACCTCAATTTCCTGTACATTGGGATCAGTTATGGTTTCTCTAACAACCAAATCTCCTAAACGAACTCTCTTCTCAACATCACTGCAAACAAAAAGTTAAGACCTTTTTACAAACAGATGCAGTTTAGTTATTAATTGGCACTGAAACATAAATCAAGCAATAATAATGTACATACTAGTGCTTGGAAAATCTGTAAATAGTTATTACACTAATAATTTACAAATATAAAATAATTTGCAACTTATCAGAGAAAAATTGATCATTATGATTTTGTATGTGGATTATAACAATTTGTAAAATAAATTACTCCAATCCACCCAGAGTAGTTGCAGTAAGATGCAATATGCTTATGAAATCTTGTGGTAAAAAATCCACATAATGGTACCTATAGTTAAATAATTAACTTCCACAGACAAGGTTCTATATTTTTCAACTTTGATAAGGAAAATGTGGAATATAAGGATGGAAAAATCTTGGCTAGACCAGGAATCAACCCAGGACCTCCAATTACTAGTTGATCACTCTAACATGAAGTATTGGCTAGGACTCTATTCATTGTACAGACCTGACAATCAGGCTCACCAACAGGTTGATTACATCTGTGAAGAATGAATATTTAGTGTAAAGTAATCAGAGGTATAATTATTTTAATTCAGAACCAATGATATGCTTTAAACTGAAGCTGAAATATAATATCAGGATGGTGGTGCATGTTATATGAGCAAGGACCAGAACAGGTAATGTAAGCAGACAATGTCCATGATACAGTGACACGGTATGTATAATTCAAAGACTTATTGTTATGGGTGTGCATTTTTCCATTGATGGTTATTCTCTACCTACAATACAGTTCATAATTTTCAGAAGTGAAAGACTTTAAAGGTTGAAAGCTCCTTTTAAGAGTTTATGCTATGCAGATTGAATAGACTGATTTAATACAATGAAATGAGAATTAGCTAGTTATATGCCAAGACAATTCTGCCCATATTGTAATGATAGACTTCACCTCATTTTTACATCGTCATTAGTAGAGGCAAGTTGATAGTGAAAACGCAATTCTGAAAATATTGGCATTAGTAAACACTGCTGCTAGTTCAGGATATGTTGCATTATTAAAATGTCATAGATAATAATTAGAGCATGTGTTAAAAAGATGTCATTGTAGTCTCCATATCCTGTTCATATGAAGACAATTTTCTTAACAATGATAGTGGCGTTTCACCAAGCGACTTGTAGGTGTAGTTCCTCCTCAAATGGCAATACTCCCCATCCCCATCATCCTTTCCCTACTGCGCATGTAAACACGCTATGTAGAATCTCAAGAACTGTATCATATTTGTCAGAATAAAATATGTGAAAATCAGTTTTAAATAACTAATGAACACCTTAATTATGGTTAACATCATCCAACTTGATGAATAATAAGTACCGAAAAGCTGTGGATTGTCTAGAAGTGGGATAACAAAAGTTAACTATTTTTCTTCTAAAACTATTAGCATCCAAATTTGGAAGAAATACTTCCAATTGAAGTGCAACACTAAAAATCATTTTACTTATGTTAAATTTACACACTATAAACATTCTTCATTGAAATCCTACAATTTTATTTAGTAAATTGCCTGTGTTAGGTGTATTAAATGGATTGAGAATCAGTCAAGGTAGCTCAGATGATAGAAACACTGCATACCGTAGAAGGTATTGGGTTTGGTTCCCAATCTGGCTAAGATTTTATTTTATTTCAGTAATGTTTCTGTTTTAGACATACCTGAAAAATAGGAAATTTTGTAAAATGATAAGGTGGTCTTATAATAGTAGACTAAAAATTTAATTGACAACACAGTAGACAAAAACTTGAACAGCTTAAACATAATATAACATATATAATTATGTCATTTTAATATATGTCATTTTACTTTTTTAAATGATGAGGTAGTGCACAAAGAGCAGTTGTAAGAACATATTTTTCATTGATTATAACTCCAGAACACAACCATTTTGTTTCAGATTTATTACCGTACCCAAGAGCAACCTATAACAGAAATATGTAATAAATAAAATCTGTTTGTACATAGCAGAAATTTTAAATACAGAAATTAAACATAAATATCAAAATATTGTTAACATTTAAATTTTTATGAAATAAACCTCTTTTAGCTAACAGCATTATACTCTCCCTCTAATATTTTCTGAGTTTCTGCTAATTGTCTACCTTTATATATCATAAAATCAATTAATTTAATTATTCCCATCGCTTGATTAAACAGTACTGTATATAGGAAAATGTTATTATGAATATATGTTTTTTTTGCAGGTCCATCAGTTAATTTCAATTCAAACTACAAATATATGTTCTTATGATCACAATTTTTTTTAATGGAATTAAGTAATGTCAATGAATTATATATTAAATAAATATGAGACAGTATAAAGTAAATATTTATAAATGAAGTACAGTGAGCTTTGTAATGTGAAATTTTGTTAAACTTTTATAGTTTGAGCCTACAACATATCAAGTTTATTTATTTATATTCAACTTTGTATGTTAAATTATAAAGAGTTTTTTTTAAAAAATTAACTGGGGAGTTCTGAAAGAAAAGGTTTAAACATTTTGAAAATTTCTGACTATTTCTATTCCTTATTTACTATACAATATATATAAAAGTATAATTTAAGAAACTAATTTAAAATAATTAAATAACTATTATGTTTATCTTTGTAACTTAAAAGACAATACAATATAATTTAGTAGAAAGAGTAATTTAAGAAACAAATATAAAGTATTTATTTAACAACTATGTTTACCTTTGTAACCAAAAACCTGTTAATTCACTTATGATAAATCCATTTACATATATTTACATATAAAAAGTTCTTTAATATTATTCACTCACCATATGAGGAAATTGATTTGCAACAGCAATATTCTTTCCTGGAATTATTTGCAGTGGTGGACACCCTGCCACCTTATCAATTTCACTGCTCTTCGAGCAAGCTAAATTAGCAATTAAAAAAAACTTCTTGTTACATGATTCAGATTATTCATTTATTTATTTATGTTGATTATGCAACCTAATTGATATAAATAATAAATTATTAGGCCTAGTGGGTACAAAAAAAATAGAATTATATTTTTGGGCATATTATTTTCTTCTAATTTTTGGTCACAAGGCATTCATTGTATTACAGTTTCTTATGATATTGGTTGCTTGGTATGGGAGCCACAGATTTATTTGTCCTAAAGTATTTTTTACATTAAAAATATAAATTTGAAGCATGGAAATGAAAACAATTATTGAATAAATTAGATTAAAAATAAAATATATTCTAGGAAATGGCTATAGAAATGTAGGTAACTTTAGCATCACAGTAAATTGATTTATTAAAAGAAAGTAATGACAGCAATCACAGGTATGATTTTATTTTGTTTCACTCAATATAAACACCCCATATTTTAATAAAATACTCACCTTCATGACTCTTTTGACCAACATTAGCAAGTGGACCTTTTAAACCAGGCTTCTCACAACAAATTAATCCATCTACTGAGCATTTTTGTTCGGTTCCAGATGCAGATTTGCAATTTGCTGCTTGGGTACAAACCCCTGGTAAGCCATTTTGTGACTGACAAATTAGATCTGGAAAAATAACTAGATTTAACTGAATTATTCCAGCAAGAAATAACATTTAGTGTATCAGTAACGAAAGGAATACAGTTAAATTATAGGTGCTGCACATGCATTTCATTTTATATTTCATTCGAAATTAAATGTTTGACGAATGTCAGTTAATTATATTTGTGATGCTATAAAATTTAAAAGACTTGTCTTATGCAAAATATTTATGCTTAGAGTATGGTCAATCTCATGAATGATTTTTACGCACATCTTAAAGACTGAAGGGGTCCAAAGTCTGTGCCTTGTGGGACACTACTATTGACGGGAAGCAAGATAAACAAAATTTACTTCCTGTTTTGTGTGTGTGTATATTAATAATAATTTTAAAAATTTAATATCTTTAAAGAAGCGTAATAGAAATATAATCCGATTATCGACTTGTAGAACCTGTTTCAATATGCATCCGTTCCAAATATTTTGACTTAGTTCTCTCAATATTCGAAACTTAGTTTTGGATTTGCAACCTACATAGGTTCTTCTGCTATTCTTCTGTTAAGTTAATATCGCCCTCTTTTATCAGTCTCACGCAATCGGTTAAGTAGCGATCAGGAATGAATCGCGTCGGAAATTTTGTGAGTCACACGGATAAGGGATTGTGGTGAATGTTATCAACTGATCCTATAAAACCAGAGGGTCAGAACCTCGTCATGGGTTTCAATATTTGGAAATATAACCCGCATTTGATCGTTGAATTTTAAGAATGAGGTCACTACCTTTCACCTTTTTTTTACTTTGCGTTTCCCGGTCCTTCTGATGAAATAATTTTAGGGTATACCGGAGCCTATTTCCAGGAAAATATTCAACGTGAAATCTTCAAAGTGATTTATGATTCGCCAATAAGTGAAAGATTCGGAATAGTTTCTAAACTTTTCATGACGACTTCATTCAACTAATAATCAGAAGAAAAATATGTTACAAACTCTTTAACGGAAGAATTGGTCATGCCATGTCAAATCATCAAAGAGCTGTAACTCGATCCTTAAATTTTGTAAGTAAACCCAGACCCCAGCTGAAACTGTGGAAAATATTAGAGTTCATTGTACAATGGTTCAGAAGTTGAAAGTCCATCTTCAATAATCTGGCTGTCACCGCGCCTCTTAGAGGACCAACTTTGATCCCTTTTCAAACCAGATGAGTGTGAAACTTGACTTATCGATACAACTTCTAGCCCAGAATGTAGTGGTATGATCAAAATAGCACTACAGTTGGCCGTTCTGATGTCTATACTTGACAAAGTCACCACAAAATTTTTTCGCGGCAATTTCGGACTTCAGTTTGGAGGCCAATTGCTCGTCAGAATCAGATCTGTACGCAACAATAATTTGTTTATGTTCATATCAGGCGCGGTATTAAGCATTACTGAAACAGAAGCTCTACTGTCCTCATATTTCCTCCAAAGTGAGAATCGAATTTGCCGCGACAAATTTTTTTGTGGTGACTTTTTGAAGTGATGCGTATGAGAACTGCACTACTTTTTTGATCATATCACTACAATCAAATGAAGGCTTTCCAGGTGTAAAGTTTTCTCGGCTGAAAACACAGTAATTCCACGACGTTTCGGCAGCTGTCGTTGCTACCATCTGGTGAAGTGTCAATGCCAATATAGGTCCGTCTTATATATGTTGCTGGTTGGTTCTTTCCACCAATCACATGTAGTTCGGGTTGTCATGTGGAGGGTGGCGCCTGGGTCCTCAGCGCTTTCTTCATAGTGTTTGGCGACTTTCTTGCTGTTTTTCGCATATTTTGAGTACCGGCTCCCACGCTTTGCTTAATTAAGACCAGTGTCAGAAGCCGGTCGTTTGTTGTCCGTATTTCGATGTCTTCTAAAGTGACACTGTCCCAATATATCCTCGCCGTCTGCAAAATTTTAGTGTCCTCAAAATTTATTTTGTGTCTTGTCATTAGGGCGTGTTCAGCAACCGCCGATTTGAAGGGTTTCTTTAATCTGATATTTCTATGATGTTCCTCCGTTATTTCTTCCACTGTTATTATCGTTTGTCCAATGTATTTCAATCCGCATGCACATGGTATCTCATAAATCCCTGGTTTTTCCAGGCCCAGGTTGTCCTTAGCCGTGCCTAGCACGTTCCGGATTTTCATTTGTGGAAGGAATATAGTTTTTATGTTTTGTTTTGCCAGGATTCTGCTGATACGGGACGTCGTGGTGCACGCGAATGGAAGATACGCCATCTTCTCCGTTACTTCGGTGGGCTTGTCTTTCTTCCTTTTACTGCTTTTAAAGGCCTCACTTATTTGCCTGTCGTTGAATCAATTTTCTTTAAATGTCTTGGTTAGATGGCGGAGTTCTTTTGGCTGATCCCAAGATAAAAATACCAGTTCTTTGCAATGGTACCTTTTCTAACTAACTGTAATTAATCCTGAGATAACTGAATTTTACAATAAAATCAAGAGGATAATAATTGGCTCACCACATTTTGATAATATAAGACCGTTGATCAGAATTATCTGACAATAACGAGGCATTGTCAGCAAAACTAATTACATACAGCAGAAGTCGTCAGTGACAGAGATTTGAAGCGATTATAAGTTGAATAGTTGATGACTGATGTAGGGTTTTATCTCACCGTCGTAAGTTGAAGGCTCGACGTCACCGTTTAAGACAATGGCCCAGGCAGTCGCCAGGACCAGGACCAGGTGCACCAGCGACGTCTTCATGGCGCAGGAATCCGCTGGAGACTGAGCGAGGTCACGGCTGGACGCTGACGTAGAGGGACAATAACCTTGCCAAGTTACCACACGTCCACTACCAAACTCTTCATTCATATGTCCTCTACTACCAACATCTTTTAAAAGAATTCTTGTCTTTCCCTCCTTCATTTCCTGAATTCCGTAAATTTATTGCTTCAGGAAAATCCGTCTCCTTTTCTTACCCCAGTTTATGATTTGCATACTTTTTAAGTCATGTACCTGCTTCTTCTTTTTATTTCTACCATATTATTTATAAAAATCCTCAAAGTTTTTTTTTCAATTCTTCAGGTTAATACTTTCAATTGACGTGTTGTTATACTTGTGAAAAATTAACTCTTTTTTTCCGGGTCTTTCGATTGTGAACATCTTTTTTTCTGTGTACATGTTTACCTTCTTACGGATTTCAAGTAATTCTTATGGTGGTTGCACGTTCCCACATACCATTAGTGCTTAATGTAAATTAAATGAAATAAACTAAAGACCAGGCACACCCAAAGTTTTCATTCAGTTGAATCGACGTTTCGTCACCACATTTTGAACTTCCTATGGCACTGATGTCAAAACAGCCGTTTCATCAGAATTGTGATCCTGGCCTTATTTGATACAAATGTATCTTGTTTTCATCTAAATTTGACAGTACCTGAGACAGTCTCAAATATGGTGACGAAACGTCGATTCAACTAAATTCTGGTCGTTTAATCAATTTGATTTTTACTAAGCATTAAAGACGAACGGCTTGCGGGAACGTGCAACCATATTAATAAGAATTGCTCTAAATCTGTGGGAAGAAAGAGCAAAAAAAAAAGAAAAGAGAGAGAGAGAAGAGTAGAGAGAGAAGAGAGAGAGAAGAGAAGATAGAGAGATAGAGAGATTGAAGAGAAGAGAGAGACAGAAGAGAAGAGAGAGAGAAAAGAGGAGAGAGGGATCAGTCTTCAACCCGGAAAAAGAAAGCGAGAATTTTTGGATGAATTATAATAATCGAGAATATTAATCTGAAGAATAGGAGAAAACGTTGAGGAACAACTTGAGGATTTATTACTAGGAAAAGCGAGGTTATTAAATTAAATAGTATCGTAGAAATAAAAGGAACAAGCCAACCACGTACATGACTTAAAAATCATACAACTTACAAAGTGGTTATAAGGATGGAGTAGGAAAATGAGGCGGATTTTCCTTAAGTAATAAATTTACAGAGTTGAGGCCATATAAAGGAGGAGTTCTAAGTGGACGTGTGATAAATTGGCAAGGTTACTGACCCTCCCCTGGTCTACGTCAGCGTCCAGCCGTGACCTTCCTCAGTCTCCAGCGGACTCCAGCGCCATGAAGACGTCGCTGGTGCTCCTGGTCCTGGTCCTGGCTCCTGCCTGGGCCATCGTTTTAAAAGATGACGCCGAACCTTCCACATACGACGGTGAGATAAAACCCTGCATCAGTCATCAACTTTTCAAATTATTATTGCCTCATAATTCTTATCATTCAGATAATCGATGTTGCATTTGAAAATATTATGTTCCCATTATTATCCTCTATATTTTATTGTATAATTCACAAATCTCAAAACTAATTACACTTGTAATACTACAAAAATTGTCTATATAAAACCTACTTTCAAGAATTAGATTGTTTTATCTTTACAATCATCTATGTAATAAACTAAAATTTGTTTAAAATAAATCAATATTTCTGTAATTTTTGAAAGTTGTTAATTCTTTCTCTTATTTTGTTACTAAACATATAGATGTTCTGGTTGTAATAATGTTGTTTACAAAATTTCATGTATTAATTGTCCGTATTGTTATATTGGTCCGACTGAACTATTTCTGTCAACCAGAAATAAGGATCATGTGTTGTTTACTGAGTCTAATACTAAACTAATCCGTGCAAGTCTTTTCATTTGTACATAACTGCCACGTTCTCCCTAATCTGCTCAGCGTGTTGTATCCTGGGCCTTCCTCTTCTGTTCACTTCCTTCTAATACTTATTTTACAAGACCCTCGTGCCTCAATACTTTGCCCATTAATTTATCCTTTCACGTGGTCAAAGTCCACCAAATTATTCTCTCTTCTCTTATTCTGCTTATAACTTCCTGGTTAGTGATTCCATCCTACAGCACCACATTTCAAATGCTTCTATCCTTTTCTTTTCTTCACCTCCTACCGTCCCCATTTCGCACCCATATAAAGCCACACTCCACATTAATTTTTTTATTAATGATTTCCAAATGTTTATACTTATATTAGCATTCTTCCTAATCTAACAGTATTATTTACTCCACTATTTCCTATTCTACACTCCACCACCTTGATTTTCTCTCCATTAATCCACACGTTGTACTCTTTCTCTGGGACCACGTTCATGTCATTTATTATGTTTCTGACTCGCCTAATACTACAATGTCATCGACAAATCTTAGAGTTCTTACTTTTTCTCCTTGGAGTGATTCCTTTTCCTTATTAACCTTTTTTCCACGCTTGTTCTATATAAAAGCATGGGCGGAAGAGTATATCGTTGTCTTACTCCTTTCTTGATTTTTCTTTTCTTTTCTTGTACTTCAATTCTTCTTACTAATTATCAGAGGCTTATCCTAAATCTACAAATGCCCAACATAGGTCTGTTTTCTTCTTACCCTGTCTGCCAAATTAGACACCGAATCCATATCGTCCCTATATTATTTCTACAGCCAAACATATCTCCTCCTAACTCGCATTACAGTCACTGACGTCACTTCCTCAATAGACTTCGTTCTACAGTCAATACTATTCCAATTTTGTTCAAAATATTGTTCGTCTGAGGGAATCTTCGTTGACCGGATGTGTGTTTCCTTAAGAAACAAACTACCGATTCTAGACTGCAGCATTCGGAAATGTTGAACTCACACACAATGCAACATATATCTATCTCACCATAGTATCCAGAAAATACCAGTAAAGATAGTTGAAAGTAACTGTGTGAGCCTTCACTGTAACGCGTATACTTTAGTAGTAAACTTTTTGAATTATAAATTCAATTTAAATAAAAGTTAAAATATGTAAAGTCGTGACGCGGAGTGTTAGATAAAGTAAAGAGACAGATGACCGTTGTCTCTATTCCTGACAGGGGTGGGGGCGTTTTATAGCAACACTTTTTTTTGTTTACTATTATTAATTATATTTTTCCTCTGTTGATTAAACAGCATACGTAAATCAATGAAATTACTAATAATTATTACAAACTTGAAATTAATTTCACTCAGAAGTTTTAGAGTTTCAGAACTCAGGGCTTTATCTCAGAAGATCGCTCCCCAATTTAATTCGACTTTTAGGTTTCAAAATTCAGAAAATTGTAAGATTATATTCGGATACAACCGGAGCAGCTGCAGAATTTCCGGGAGTACAGAGGCGCCGTGTAGTCGCCAAGATTCTTTGCTGGAAGACAAATCTGGGAATACAGAATGGTCGGCCACCATTGGACGATGACCTATGAAATTTTCCCCTTTCCCATAAGTGCGAATTGTTGAAAATTACGTGCAATCGGCGAACAGACGTCACGCTGGGTGGCGTCTTACCGTGTAGAATGGGAAATGAGACAATGGCCAGGAGCTGACAAAGAGGTGAAAACGTCAGCGCTGGTTTTAAGTTGGAAGGAAGACGGAGTTGAGAGAGAATAAAAACAGCGAAGTGTTGCTCAAAAGTTGGAAGGAAGACGAAGTCGGGATGAGAGAAAATCAGTGAAGTGTTGGTCAAAAGTTGAATGGAGGAAAAAAGAACACGGTTTTCACTATTTCCGAAAGCAAACACCAACTCTCAGCAACAAATACACAGATGTTAGATAAAATCTTGTACAGACATCAATAATGCAATGCCCGACCTACCTGATGCAGGTTTTCTAGGGTTTTCCCTGCATCTCTTTAGGTGAAACACCGGGTAGGATCCTTAAGCCATCGCCCGGGGGCCCTAGTCAACCCTGGGCTACCTTGCTCTACCTTCCGCATCCCCCCTTTTCAATTCCCTTCCTATGCTATTAAAGGGGAGTTGCCTGTTTCTGGATCACCCTCATGTAGCCTGTTAACCACTCAAAAAAATCAATAATGCATTCAAAATCTAAATTTCTGCATTGGTGTATTTATTGATAGCAGAGATAGCTTCTGACAAAGTTCATTGTCCATCCCTCCTCAGAATCCTTTAAAGTTATCTTACTAACTGCTCATACTGGATCAAAGTTAACAATCATTTCTCCAAAACCTTCCCCATCTACTCAGGCATCCCATAAGGTAGCGTATAAGCCCCCCCCCCCCTCCCTCTGTTTTAACATTTACTCTCATGACATTCCCCACCATCCATCTACTAAAACAACATTTTTTGCCGATGGCATATCTATCCTCCAACAAACCTCTTCCTTCACCTTGGGTGTTCACACTGTCCAAATAGCCCTAAATGAGCTGAAAATCTGGGCAGAAAACTGTATAAACCCTCCCAAATCTGCAATAGTTCCATTACCCTCAACACAAAGCATCCCCTTACTCATTCATTCTATCTTTTTGGCTCCCAAATCCCAATAAAAAAAAACTAATGAATTATAATAGGAAATGCATTTCACACTGAATGAATTATGATAGGAAATGCATTTGACAGCACCTATATTCCTTTCATTACAGACAGCCTAAATCTTAATTTTCAGATCTAATTTGTCAGTTGCAAAATGGCTCACCAGGTGTTTGTACCCAAGCAGCAAATTGCAAATATGCTTCTGGAACCCAACAAAAATGCTCAGTAGATGGATTGATTTGTTGTAAGAAGCCTGGTTTAAGAAGTCCACTTGGTAATGTTGGTGAAAAGAGTCGTGAAGGTATTTTATTTTTATATATTTTCAATGTTTAAAATACTTTTCTTCTAATAGGATATATATATATATATAGAGAGAGAGAGAGGGGGGGGGGGGAGGAGAGAGGGAGAGAGGGGGAGAGAGGGAGGGAGAGAGAGAGAGGGAGAGAGAGAGAGGGAGAGAGGGAGGGAGGGAGAGAGAGAGGGAGAGAGAGGGGGGAGGGAGAGAGAGGGGGGAGAGGGGGGGAGAGGGGGAGAGAGGGGGAGAGAGAGAGGGAGAGAGAGGGGGGAGAGGGAGAGAGAGGGGGGAGAGAGAGAGGGAGAGAGAGAGGGAGAGAGAGAGGGAGAGAGAGAGGGGGGAGAGGAGAGAGAGAGAGAGAGAGAGAGAGAGATCGAGAGAGAGAGAGAGAGAGAGAGAGAGAGAGAGATGGCTCTGATTGTTCCTTGGAACCCAATTTGAAGTTATTTAAATAAAATATATCAATCAACAAGTAACATATGAAACTGTAATACAATTGATGTGTGAAAAACAAAAATTAGAAGAAAGCATTATGACCAAAATTATTATTCTATTTTTTCTGTGCCCAATTGGCTTACATAATCAGTATTAAGAAAATATATATGACTCCTTATTTACTTTGATTGCTAATCTAGCTTGCTTGAAGAGCAGTGAAATTGTTAAGTCAACAGTGTGTCCACCACTGCAAATAATTCCAGGAAAGAATATAGCTGTTGCAAATCAATTTCCATATATGGTGAGTGAATAATATTTAAGAATTTTTTATTTAAATCTGTGTAAATGGATTTATCATAAGTGAATTAACAGGTCTTTGGCTAAAAGGGTAAACAATAGTTATTTAATTATTATAAATTAGTTTCTTAAATTACATTTTTATACTCAATTACATTGTATTGTAAATAAAATGCAGTGAAGGGAAATACTCAGAAAACTTGGAAATGTTTCATCGCTCAACTTATGGGACTTCTCCAGTTCATATTACAAAAAAAAACTATATAATTTAATATGCTTGGCTGAATATAAAACAAAATAAAATTGGTATGTTGCTGGTACATACAATTAAAAATTAACAATATCCCATGCTCCATGTTCACTTCTCTGGCCATAGTTGGAATATTATTTATAATATAAAATCAGATTACTTCATATTGTATTGACTTATATTTATTTAATCCACAATTCATTTACATTATTTTAATGTCAGGCAAGTTAATATGATCACAAAACTAAATACTTGTTAGTTTGAATTGAAATTAATTGAAAGGCCAACATAAAAAACATTCTCAATCATATTTTGTAGGATATACAAACTCAGAAAATGTTATGACTGTTTGAGGTTGATTTTATTTTAATATTTACGCTATTCTATATTTGCATTTAATTACTGTATTTAAAATGTATTTTACATATGAATAGGTTTTATTTATTATATATTTCTGTTATAGGTTTCTGTTGGGCTTGGTAATAAATCTGAAACAAAATGGGTGTGTTCTGGAGTTCTCATCAGTGAAAAATATGTTCTTACAACAGCTGTTTGCGCATTACCTCGTCATTTTAAAACGTAAAATGGCATTTTCTTATCCAAATAATTATATAACATGATGTTTAAGCTGATCAACTTTTTTTGTCTTCCGTGTTGTCAATTAGTATTTAGTCTGCTATTATAAGTCCATCATATTCTTTACCTCAATTGTGCTTTTGTCATGGAAGTTTAAAACAGAAAAAGTTCTGAAATTTAAAAAAAATCGTAACCAGACTGGAAACCAAACACAAGACAATCTATAGTATGTTGTGTTTCTATCATCTGTGCTACCTTGACTGATTATCAATCCATTGAATACACCTAACACAGGCAATTGACTAAAATACTTCCTGGGACTTCAAAGAAGAATGTGTATAATGTGTAACATTACTACAAGTACAATGATTTTCAGTGTAGTACTTCAATTGGTAGCATTTCTTCCAAACTTGGATGCTAATAGTTTTGGAGCCTACATAGTTAACTTTTGTCATTCCCCTTTTATAAGGCTTTTGTGTAACAATCCCCAGTTTTTCAGTAATTATTATATATCCAGATGGATAACTGTTTTCATGAATTATTTTAAAAAGATTTTTAAAAATGTTCTTCATAATTACTGACAAATTCAGAATTATTGTCAATTTTATTTCATATGTGCTATTTATTTCTGATAGAATAATTACAAAAATAAAATAAACATTCTATTAGGTTCAATCAGTTTATACAATTCTCATCCCATAAACTGTTAAAGTAAGCTTTCAACCTTTAAAATTCTGAAAACTATAAGGTGCAATGTAAGTGGAGAATAACCATCAATGCAAGCATGCACACCTATAATAATTAGTCCTTAGAATTATACATACTGTGTCACTGTATCAAGGTTTCTGTCTGCTTAAATTACCTGTTCTGGTCCTTGCCCCTATAACATCCACCGCCATCTTATTTTGCAGCTTCAATTTAAAGCATGTCATAAGCTCTGAAATAGAATCATTATCCCTATGATTATTTTACGCCAAATATCCATTCTTCACAGATGTACTCAACCTGTAGGTGAGCCCAATAGTCAGGTCTGTACAATGGACAGAGTCCTGGCCAAGACTTCATTGTAAAGTGATCAACTAGTAAACCTGAAGACGATGGCGGAGATAGCCTTCGAAACGTCGTATCCAATGATTGACATAACCCGGGTGAAATCCCGAGAACTTCTTGTTCAGTCTATCCACCGGGAAAACCTACATTCTCTAATACAGAACCTTATCTGTAATTATGTAGCCATGCATTTTTGTTCATATTATCATTAGAAACAAGGTACCATTATGTGGAAGATTCTATAACCCTAGAAGAAATTGACATATACATGATTTCATTTGCACAGTGTGGCTTACTGCAGCAACTATGTGTGGCATTGAAGCCATTTAGTTAAAAATTTACAATATATTATTCACATACAAAATCATAATGATCAATTTTTCCTGATAAATTGCAAATTGTATATGTAAATGATCGGTGTAATAACTATTTACAGATTTCCCAAGTTATAGTATGTACATTATTATTGCTTGATTTATGTTTCAGAGCCAATTAATAACTAAACTGCATCTGTAAAAACATTTTAATTTTTTGTTTACAGAGATGTTGAAAAGAGAGTTCGTTTAGGAGATTTGGTTGTTAGAGAAACCATAACTGATCCCAATGTACAGGAAATTGAGGTTGAAAAGGTTATTTTACATCCATTATATAATTATCCTTCACTATATCATGACATTGCACTGTTGAAACTTGTAAGCGACACGAAATTGAGTGCAACAGTAAGACCAGCATGTCTAAATGCTTTGCCTGAGTTGCCTGTCAACAAAGTGATTGCAGCAGGTTTTGAAAGATCTTATACAGATGATAAGTTTAGAACTTTACGCTATGTAGACTTGGATGAAGTTCCTGCCGATGAGTGCAATGAATTATATAAAGGGCTACTGTACCCTAGAATGAAAGAAGGTGTAAATCATTCTTCAATTTGTGCAATTGGCAATGGTAGAGACACTTGTGGTGTAAGTTATTCTCAATTTATTATATAATTGTATATTCAAATATAAGCAAATTTTTATTTTGGTTAAAAAATTAACATTAATATTTTTAACTGATTTTTGAAAAGTAAGATAATGTAAGAATGTAAAATACATTTGTGCCAACACATAATTGTTTCTGAACAGAAATAAATTTGAAACTTCTTTCTTAACTGCAGCCTTTAACATTTGTATTATTTGATTCAAATCTTTGGAATTTCAAATCTTTTAAACTATTAATTAATACTGTATGAAAACATAACAAATTTGAAATCATAATTTTGTGTAATTAAAAACCCATTTAGGTCTACATTAAATTTGTCCAAAAATTAGAATTGAAGTTAATTCAAGTGTCAAGAGATTAAATTATATTTTGTGTTGACTGACAATATTTTAGAAATAGTTTTGAAATATATAATATATTAAAAGAAATATTATAATTATTGCATTTTTAGAGTGGGGAAGCATTGCAAGTGAGACTTGATGAACCATACTGCCAATACTCTGTGGTTGGACTTTCATCTTTTGGACCCAAAGATTGTGCTTCTTCACCAATTCCTACAGTTTATACACGTGTGTCAGAATACCTACAGTGGATCGAGTCAATTGTTTGGAATTGAGTGTGACACTTTGTGTAATTATCTGTAGAGTAATATGATTTTGAAGTACAGAAAATAATGAATAGATAAACGAAAACATATATCAATAATACATGTTAAAAACTATATTCACTAAAATGGGTGAAACTGTAGTGTCGCTTCTTTGAATCATTTATATATAACCGTTATCAAATTATTGGTATCAATATCTGCAGGAAAAGTTGAATTTCAATATATGAATAATAAAAGAGTATATAATCTATAAATGTTTAAATTCTATGTATATTTGTAAGTTTCATATATGGCTGTAAACAACTGATCTGCTACAACATATATATATATATATATATATATATATATATATATATATATATATATATATGTAAACAATTAATAGGGAAAGGACAGAGGGATAGAAAGTAGGTGACTTACCTGAGGTTCATAGAGTACTTAAATTTTTGAAGGGGCCGCCCCCTTCATCAGAAAGTTAGGAAGACATTTCCAGTGATCAGCTAGCCTACGATGATATATATATATATAGTTTTCAAGCAAAAGTATATTGAAAAAGTAAATGAGATCACATATGAATTATTTACATAAAGTCCAAAAATTGATTGTAATAAGTAATGGATTGCTTTGATGATGTTTAACAATTTTAATTTATTATTTAGATATAAATCTTTTCATTTCATGCCCCAGTTATTAAATGTAGCAAATTCAAATATGATTCTGACTTGGAATATATTTCCAGATAAGAATAAGTATTGTATTGACACATTATATTGACAACTGTGGAGAAGGATGTTGCTCGTTGAAAGAAAAACACTGGAAATAATAAGTTCTTTAACAATGGAATTTAAAATTGAATAAGTAGGTTTCTTGGATGAGGCAGATATTCTCCAAAGTAAAATCACTTATTATGAATTAGTTTCTGTCCCTGAATTATTGAAGTTTTAGTATATTATTTGCAATTAAGGATTCTAGGGTATATAATTCCTTTGAATGTGTCTATAATTCTAAGAGTTATAATTACACCAGGGATGTGGAATAACACAAACGAATCATAACTCAATTATTGAAGGAATTATACCAAGGAAAGAAAAGTGCTTATTTCGAGTTAATGCAATTGATTTATTCGGTCATCGCATTTGAAAAAATGGTAAGCAAATTCTGGCTGACAGTATAAGAGCTTGTAGCGCAGTAGGACCCCTCCCAAATTTAATTCAAATGTGGTGGGGAAATTTAAGCTTGAATGATAACCAATTTCAGAGCTATTGAGAAGGCTGTGTATAGCTTTAGAAAATACGTATTTTGTTTCTGACTTACATCTTAAGGCCCCGCACACAGTGCGTTACATTCTCACACTCTCTCTGTGACAATCTTTTAATTTAAGAAGGCTGGCACTATGTAATAACATGAAGGTTTTATAAGACCAGACCAACAACAATTATTGCTAAATAAATCCTTATTCAAAAACCATGGTTATCTATTAAATATGTAATGTCACGAAAACTAATTACAATAATAGCACAGTTCATCAGTGTAAGACATTTGAGGTGATTATAACTTGAAAAGTTGATGACTGATGCAGGGTTTTATCTCACCGTCGTATGTGGAAGGTTCGGCGTCATTTATTAGGACGACGGCCCAGGCAGGAGCCAGGATCAGGACCAGGAGCACCAGCAACGTCTTCATGGCGCTGGAGTCCACTGGAGACTGAGGAAGGTCACGGCTGGACACTGACGTAGACCAGGGAAGGGTCAGTAACATTGCCTATTTATCACACGTCCTCTTCGAACTCCTCCTTTATATGGCCTCAACTCCGAACACCTTTTAAAATAATTCTTGTCTTTTTCAGGCATCAAGTTTTCCTTGTATTACGTAAATTTATTGCTTACGGAAAATTCGTCTACTTTTCTTACCCAATCCAGTTTGTAATTAGCATCCTTTTTAAAGCTTTTTAAAGCTTTTTAAAGCTTATTTAATTTCTACTATCGTAATTTTTTAATATCCTTGTTTTTCCTAGTACATTAATCCACAAGTTTTTCCTCAACATCTTCTTCAATTCTTCAGGTAAATGTTTTCGATCTGCTTTTCTCGGTACAATTCTTCCAAAAATACTCGCTTTCTTTTTTCCAGGTCAAAGGCTGATCTCTGAACCTCTTTTTTTTCTGTGTACATTTTTACTTTCCCACAGATTTAGAGCAGTTCTTATTAATATGGTTACACGTTCCCACAAACCGTTCGTGTTTAATCCGTAGCAAAAATTAAATTGAATTAAACGAACAGATACGGAAAAAGTTGTTATTTAAACAGATATAGTTTAATGATACTGACTTTTTAACCCCTGGTTTTTATATGCAGCCTGTCTGTATTCAATGTTTTACTCTCCACTTGAATGAAGCTTATAATTTTCTGAGTTTGAAAACTGCTTTTGATAGCTTCTGTGAAACTAATTCAACCTGATACAAGGCTGTTTCTGGCTTCATCAATTAGAAATAAAAATAAACAGCATATATTATATCAAATTTAAAGTAATTTCTCTTTTTAAATACATAATGTATTTGTCAGAATTGTTTTTAAAAATGTAGGGTATCAGTTTGAAATAACTTGTGAACATATAAATTAAGGTCAGCTGGCTGAGAATAACATCAATAAACTGGATGAATAATAAGTACTAGAAAGCTGTGGATTTTGGCAAACATCCCTTTAGAAGTGGTTAAAAGAAAAGTTAGCAACATTTGTTCCAGAACAACAGACATATAAGTTGAGAAGAAATGATTTAAATTAAAGTGTAACACTAAAATCGTTATACGTGTAGTAAAGTTCCAACAATATACTTTCCTTATTGAAGTCCTAGAATGTGATTTAGTCAATCGTCACTAATGCAACACGTTGACAAAAAGTACGTCAAAATGGTTTATTTCGCGTATTTTCATTCAATTATGAGCTATGGCATCTCTAATTGGGGAAACTGCTCCTGGAATAATTAAATATTTAAGTTGCAAAAGCGTGCAATTAGAATACTTTCTAGCACGAATTCTAGATCGAGTTGCAAACCTTTCTTCAAAAGTTTGCAAATACTTACTTTACCAAGCGTATATATTTATGAAATATTAAAGTTTGTAAAGCGAAACACTAATTTGTTTCAAACAAATGGCGAGTTTCATGAATACGCGACTAGAAATCGTTCAGCTCTAAGGTCGGACAAGCATCGCCTTGCTCTACACCAGAAAAGTATTCACAATACCGGGATAATTTTATACAACAGCCTTCCTCCAGAGGTTAAAAATAGTACCTACAAAAGCTTCGTGAAGCAGAGTAAAACTATTCTTTTAAATGGCGCGTTTTACTCGGTACAGGATTTTCTTAATCGTCCTTCTAGTATTTAAATCAAGGTTCCTGCAAAAAGTGTTGAATGAGCTGCCTTATAAAATAGCACATCACATATCTTTAAAATTTCTATTCAGTTTTTTCTGCTCTTTTGTTTGTTTGTTTCATGTATTGCCTGGAGCTACGACAGAGGGAAGGACAGTTTCCTGGTCAAACTCCATTGCATGATCCTCAGTGTCTGCTTGTTTGTGTTTCCCAATGTGTGTGTGACATTGTGTGTCAGTGTAGTGTTTATATTAACTTTAGTCTATATACATTTCCTTTTATTAATTTATTTTAAGATTATTTGTCTTTAATTATGTACTTTATTTTGTTCATTTTTAATTTTTAATGTATGACATATCCTATTTCCTCAATCGAGGATTAATGGAAACAACAATAAATCTAAATCTAATATATTGAAACCATAACAATAATTATCAGAATGATGAGAATAATGAGACAATAACAAGGCTTTGTCAACAAAACTAATTATATAGAGCAGAAATCATCAGTGTAAGAGATTAGAACTTTAAAATATGATTATTGATACAGGGTTTTATCACACTGTCATAAATTGAAGGCTTGGCTTCATCTATTAAGATGATGGCCCAGGCAGGAGCCAGGACTACAAGCACCAGTGACTTCTTCATGGCACAGGAGTCCACTGGAGTGAGGTCACAGCAAGACACTGAAGTAGACCAGGAATGGGACAATAACCTTGCCAATTTATCTCACGTCCACTACAAAACTCCTCCTTAATATGTTCCCAACTCCGTAAATTTATTGCTTTAGGAAAGTCCACCTCCCTTTCCTACTCCATCCTTATAACCAGTTGGAAATTTGTAATATTTTATGTTATGTACCTGGTTTGCTTCATCCTCTTATCACTACCATAGTAGTCGTTATGAATCTTTTAAGTTTAAATTATGACCTAGGCACCAAATAAGCACTCATTGTCCACCTTCGAACAACATACTACTAGTGCTGCTATCTTTATGAGTGATGGAACACAGGATTATTTTCATGGTTATATATTCAAGTATTACGATTCTTTCCTGTATGTCAAATATAATTTTTGCTACAATCACTACAATTAATTTTATATACTACATTATTTTGTTCTTTTACAGGAATTTTGTCTTTTAGTTTAGTTAAATTATTTCTGGTTTTAATCCAAATTTTATTTCAATAATACCATTATTTTTAAAAACTTTTACTATTTTAGGTGTTGAGTATTCAATGTATATTTAGGATCAATACTTTATATTATTATCTTTATTGATATTTTTGTCCAACACTATTTCATTGTCATCTGTAATTTTTATTCAGATATTTTATTAACTATATTTATTGATTTAAAATAATGTGTGACATTCTGTTTGTTTTTAGTTTTAAGGTAATTAGAATGTTTATTTTGTGAATAACTGTTTTCTACTTTCTTATCTATATCATATTCAGGATTTTTGTATTGCTATTATTTTTCTTATTTCTATTAGAATACCATAAAGTATTTATCAATTCATTGGGGTAAAAATTATTTAGTAATATCTCATACACAGTTTTTTAATTTCCTTGTGAATGATTTGTCTGTTAATATTAATATTAGGTGTTTGCAACATTCCTTTTATGAGAAAATTGATTGTTAGAGGAATAATTGATTAATGTATCCATTGCCACGTGTTTCTTATACCATTTTGTAAAACGTTGATTATTATCTTAATTTTATTATCAGGTTCAGTTTAGAAAAGATTTTTATTTTTGAGTAAAGATTATTTTTACTAATTATGTTTCTATTTTATTTTCATCAATTATTAAAAATAAATCAACAATTTATATTTTACAAAAACGTGGCTCCATGTTTGTGGTTTTGAACATTTTCTCTAACATACAACTTAATACAATGCCAGTGTAGCGACATGCATTGAAGTGCAAAGAGTAGCGGAGCAAAGAACTTCAGTGGCTGACGCGCGGTGTGGCAGTTCTTTACCGCAACAATGAGTCTAAGTTTTTAGTAGTCTCAGATAAAAAGATATGTGTAACATTGTACAAGATGCGCGATAGTTACATAAAACGTTGTAGATATTATTGTGCGTTATTAATCACATAGCAATACCAGCATAGTTTATTGATAAACAACCAACTCTTGGGAGACCATGAACTTGTTTATATATTTTATCTTTAAATGTTAATTAACCATTATCTAAACACATTTTTATACATTCAAAGAAAATTTAATATTTGTAAAATCACATTTTTCATACTTGAGGAAAGAAGTTCCTTCAATATCATAAAAATATGTCAAATGAATACAAAAACTGTTTAAAATATAAAATATTTATATTGCCAAATACCATTTTAACTTTCAATTTTATTTTTTTTGCCAGTTACAAATAGTTGATATATTTACAGAACTGACAAATAAATTTCAGCATGTGAATTGACAAAGGAACAAAAGATTAATTCTGTTAGTTTCACCTTTCCTTTTAATTCATTATTTATTGACAATAAATTAAGTACTTTTTATAAATAGTTCATAAACGATCTCATTATCTTATTTCAATACATACCATTGCTTAAAGTCCCATTCAAAATAAATATTTAAAAATGTACATATAATTTGAACATTTATGGATAAAGCAATTCTTTCTAAAAAGATAATTCCATTAATCTTATTAATACTACCTTTTTACTCAGGCAATTGATTCTTTGTAGTAATGTACAGCCTTTCTTGGCAATCTTCATAGTAAAAATTGATACAATGGATTCAAAGAAGCAAAGCAACAAATTTACATTTATTATTAATGAATTTAATCTTTTAACATGTATTATAGATATATAGTTTTGTTTATCAATTTCTTATTTTCTGTATTTGAAAACCATGTTACTCTAAAGATAATTAAACAACAATATTATCACATTCAATTCCAAACAATTGACTCAATCCACTGTAAGTATTCTGACACACGTATAAATACTCCAGGTATCGGTGAAGAACCACATTCTCTGGGTCCAAAAGATGAAAGTCCAACCACAGAGTATTGGCAATATGGTTCATCAAGTCTCACTTGCAATGGTCCTCCAGCATCTCCCTACAAATAACAATATTTTTAAGATTTCTCTTTAAAGACTTGTTTATTTCAAAACTATTTCTAAAATAAAGTCAGTCAATATTAAATTTTAATCAGCTTCAATATAATAATTCTTTAACTTGTAAAACAAGCTGCTTATAAATATTTTTATAAGATTTGATAAAAATTATATTTAAGGATAAATTTAATTAAAGTATATGAGTTTTGATTAACAAACTTATATGTCAAATAGATTAAATTTTCATACAATGTTAATTAATATCATCACTTTTTATTTATTCCAAATGATCGAGACTGCAGTTAATATATTTTTAGAGTAGTTGTACAACAATAACATTATGGAAACTATTTCAAAACAAATTGGAATCACCTTTCATTGTTTATCAATTTGATTTCCATTTAAATAAATGTTAATATAAAGTTATTGTAATAATTTCTGGTAATATTTAAATTTATAAATAATTCATTGCTTAAATTTAATTCTGTTTTAAACTGATTACCTCAAGAATAAAAACAAATAATATGTTACTTTATATATCTTATCTTACAGAAAGTCAGTTTAAAATGCTAAACTTAATTTCTATCCAATTTTAAATGTTCTTTTATATCTTAATCTGAATACAAAGTCCCTTATAAGAATATAAATTGAGAATAACTTACATTACAAGTGTCCCTACCATTGCCAAATGCACATATTGAAGAATGATTTACACCTTCTTTCATTTTGGTTTTCAGTAGTCCATCATATAAATCATAAATTCTGGGGTCCATTTGTCCATATAAATCATTGCATACATCTGCAGAAACTTCATTCAAGTCTACATAGCGTAAAGTACCATACTTGTCACCTCTTAATTGAATTCCAAAACCTGTAGCAATCACTTTGGAGACTGGCAACTCAGGCAAAGCATTTAGACACGCTGGCCGTACTGATGCACTCAATTTAGTATCATTTACAAGTTTCAACAATGCAATGTCATGATAGAGTGAAGGAGGATTATACAAAGGATGTGGAATGACCTTTTCAACCTCAATTTCCTGTATATTGGGATCAATTCTGGGATTTTTGAAATCCAAATCTCCTAA
>CM067377.1:194889557-195201849 GCA_034510155.1 Eucriotettix oculatus | reverse complement strand
GGTTTTCAAGCCTTCTTATGATTCCCCTAATACTATAATATCGTTGGCAAAGCGTATGGTTTTTATTTCTTCTCCTTGGAATATGATTCATTTTCAATATTCAGTTTTAGCTTTCTTCATCGCCTGTTCTGTATATAAATTAAACAGCATGGGCGACAAAGACTGCTTCCTTCTCTTACTCCTTTTTGATTACGGATTTATTTTCTTTGTCTTCTATTCTAATTACTGCTGTCTGTCTTCTGTAGAGGTTATGTATTTGCCTCATTTCTCTATATTATTTTTCCAGTGCTCTTCAAAATCTTTAATAGTGTGTTCCAGTTCACTTTATCAAACGCTTTTTCTAAATCTACAAATACCATGAACGTAGGCCGGTTTTTTCGTATCCTGTCTTCTAAAATTAATCGCAATATATATATATATATATATATATATATATATATATAAAACACGCCCTGAAAGAGGTTTAAACTGAATTTTTAAATCGAATCATACTGCAAGGAGAAGAAATACAAACCCTATGCATTGCAGTATTATATCGTCGGCAAAGCGCAGGGTTTTCATTATTTCTGTTTGCAGTTTGATTCCTTTTCCATATTCCGTTTTAACGTTCTTCATCGCTTGTTCTATGTACAAGTTAAACAGCATGGGCGACAGACTGCATCCTTGCCTTACTCCAATCTTGATTTCTCATTTCTCTTTTTTAAAACGTTGATTAATAACAGTCACTTTTCTTGTTATAACGTCGAACCGATCGTCGTGTGTGTAAATGAGCTTCGGGAGCGGAGTCGAGTTCAGTATTATTCAGAGGCATGAAAGCGTGGTCGACGACTTCTGTTGGACGATTTCCCAATTTAGAAGGTCCGGTCGCCATAATTCAAAAGCGTTGAGACGCGCTGAATGGGAGGGAGGACTTTCATCCTCTGGACAGGAACCAGTTGCTAACCAGATGGCCTCGCAGAAAAGTTGCCCGCGCGTCTTCTGCTCGTTACAAATTAGAAACAGACAAGTCTGGTCGCAAATTGGATCGCACTCTCCTTTAATTTGTCTTTAAATTATCATCACGCTTCACTGTAGGCTTTAAATGTGGGACGGTCTCAGTTAATTCCTCTGCTTTCCTCCCTACAAACTATTCGTGGTTACGTTGCTACAAGTTCATAATAAGCCTAACATCTAAGTTTCAGTTGTTCGTAATTATTGTTCCTTTCACCTTTATTGAGTACATGTTCTTCCTCCTATCGTCATTCAGTCGTCTCCTGTTGTTGTTGTGGAATTCAGTCCTAAGACTAAGCTGCAAGGCTAAAAGAAACGTTGTGTGGTCTTTATTTAATCCCTAATTCACTGTCTGTTATTTTGATACTTATTTGTGCGATTTGTACCCTTGAAATACAGACACCCGCCTATATTTCAAGAAATATTTTCTTTCCTCATAAAAGATAAGTAAATATCCCACTTCGGCTGAACGTCTGAGATCTAGTTCAGTACAGCGAAGGATATATAGTAAAACTCTTCCCATAAAAGAACTATGACTAGTTTATAACATCTTTTCGTTTAAGATTTGATTTTGATTCCGTCTCCTGATGCTGCTTGCGGCTCTTGCGTCTTTCAATCACCTGACGAAAGGAACAAGAATTCTAGTTAATTTCACCAATTTTTTGTCTGATTGGGCTATGTCTTTTCGTAATTTTATGTATCTTTATTTTTTAAAGTACATTTTCCAGTGAAATGTAGTATGTAAATATTTAAATTACACGCAATACGAAACAATTTAGGTTGGTTGCCTTTTTAAATGTCACTTGTCTTTACGGGGCAGTTGACTAGGGAACGTTTATAAACGAGCCTGACCTTTCACCCGAGTCGTAATATAAGGAAGTCGGGTATTTATTTGAAACATTTTCTCTGCTCCACTTACGCAAACACACACACACGCAGAGAGAAAGAGACAAGAGGATTTCCCTGGAGAAGCCAATGACTAACTGAAATTTAATGCTGCTCGCTGACAGGGACCGGGACCGAAATGAAACTTTTTTATTAGTAAATCTAACGCACAGGAGGCAGGCAGTTGTAATTAGAACTGAAGTCGAGAAATGATGGCAGAAATTAAGAAAAGAGTAAGGCAAGGGTGCAATCGGTCGCCCATGCTCTTTTACATACATATAGATAGGGAAGGGATATTTTGACGGAAGTTAAGGAATTCTGCTTCCTGGAAATTGTAATAAATTGGGATGGTAGAAGTATAGTAGACATAAAGATTAGGATAGCACAGGCAAGGAAGGCTTTCTCGAAAAAGAGGAATTTACTTACGCGTAATATAAGTGTGAATATTAGAATATCATTGCTAAAAAGATTGGTATGGAATGTGGTATTATATATGTGCGAAACGTTGGAATGTAGGACTTGCTGAAAGGGGATGTATAAAAGCCTTTGAAATGTGGTATTATAGGATAATCAAATGGGTGGATAGACTGTTTTTTTTTTCGAAGTAAAATCACTCAATATTTTTGCGCGGAACACCTATTAAGGCCCCACGGAACACAGTTTGGAAAAGCCGGCCCTAAAATATTATGCCATATATCATTAAAGAGAGAAAATATGCAGAATAAATTAATTTTCTTATGTTTAGGTCATTACACCTTGATAATTTTACGAGAAGTTTCTGTGACACGGTCTAGGTTACAACCATCATAGGATATATGAGGATTGATAGAGGAAAATGGAGTGTAATGAAATGACAAGGGGTGTTAGATTAGGAAAAATATTTTGACGGAAGTTAAGGCATTCTGCTACTTGGTAAGCGTAATAACTAGGGATGGTAGAAGTATAGTAGACATAAAGAGTAGGATAGCACAGGCAAGGAAGGCTTTCGCGAAAAAGAAGGATTTACTTATGGGTAATATAAGTGTGAATATTAGGAAATCGTTGTTAAGAATAGAATTCTTTGACAAGTGGTGCTATAGGTGAATGCTGAAAATCAGATGGGTGGATAGAATCACAAACGAGGAAGTTCTAAACAGAATAGGGGAAAAGCGAACAATATGGAGGACGTAGCCTAAGAGAAGGGATAGATGAATAGGCCACGTTTTAAAACACGAGGGTCTTGTAATATTAGCATTAGAGGAAAGTGTGTGCGGTAAAAACAGAAGAGGAAGGCCAAGGATGGAATACATTATGCAGTTTAGGGAGGATGTGGGTTGTGCTAGTTATAAGGAAATGAAAATGCTTGCGCAAGATAGGTTGTATCAGACCAGTCTTAGGATTGAAACCACAACAACATTTGTTGTTGATTTAATTAATGCTAAGAAATTTGAAAAAAATGTAAAGATATTTTGTAGCTGATATTTGCTAAATAATTTTTATTATTATTATTACTAAACTAATTTAAATAATTCTGTAAAAACAAATCTGAGATCCTGAATGCATAAAGGTTGGAGAGTTGACCGTAATACAATTCAGAGCCTGCTAGTAGTTTACGTATGTAAATTATTTTCCCATCAATATGTTTGCGTTTCATGTCGTTGACAGACTTGGGTTTTACGGTGACCAATTTAGGTTAAAGCGTCCGGTGAAACGTCCTCTTCCCACTGCGTGGTATTACCTCCGTTGCTGTTTTGTCTTCACTCATGACGTATATACTGTAGAACATATGTTTCCTTTTTTTAAAACAAAAAAAGTCAAATGATTGGTAGGAATTATGCAGCGACAGTTTCACTCTTAAGTAACTAATGGCAATCGTTTAATTTGAGTACGGGAGCCAGTGGCAAATTATGAAAATGAAGTGTTACGGAATCATATAATTTTTGCGGAAATATATATAGATATAATTGGATTCCTTTCACCCAGGGCAGGCAGGTGATGGTGAAAGTGCCGTGTGGCCGGAAGTGGTGCGGGCAAGAAGAACCTAACCTAACCACCGCCCTCCAAAACAAATGGCGGACACTGGACGCCGAGCGCTGCCGCGATTCCCACGCACTTTCTAGCACGCTCTCAGCAATCGACACTGGCTTTAATTAATCCATATCAGTTTATTATAACTTAAAAAGGATTTTTAATCAACTTTCATATCCAATAAATGGTGAGATTCCTACCTATGCGTGACGCTGAGGGTTTCCAATCTTAGGACTTCCCGATCAAACTGGCTGACGCCTCTGTCAAGGAAGATGCTGACGTTTTTAATTAATAAACAAAACAGTCAGGCTGAATCTATACGTTTAAATTTTGCGACAGTTAACTTATCATTCCAATCAACAACCTGAAGAAGTGCATAAGCGTTGTTATTTTAAACTTAATTTTTTTCAATCATAGTAGAACGTGAATTTATTGCTGAGTAAGAGTGGAATGACGCAAAGAAGAATTATAAAATCATGAAGAGCGTACCTCTATCATCAGCAACTAAAACAACTATTCAGAGAACTAAAATCCTCTCCCAGTCCCACATTTACTCCGTACTTAAAATGGTTTGTTTCGTCCACAAAATTGTTAACCTTTAAAATTAAATAACTAGCTGAAGCACGGGTTCACGTAAATAATATAGTCAGGAAATGTAATTAAAGGGCCCAGCTCCTGTGGTGTTAGTGGCTAACGTCGCTGCCTCACAACTCAGGGGGTTCGAAGTTCGAATCCTGGCATGGGCTTGGATGTTTGTGCTGTCATGGTCGCGAGGACCGGGATTAAGACTGCTGGGAGAATCGAATACGCTGACCACGTGTCGCTCCATATTCGGAATGTGTCATGCAAGATGACGGTTAGGCCCAGGCACTAAATGGGCTGTAGAGTCTGAAGAAGAACAACAGAAGAAGAATGTAATTAAATATAATTGTAGGTTACACCACATTCATAGTTCTACTCCAGATGGATGGCTTTTAACCAGGGAGAATGTAAACACTAATTTTTATGTTTTCCAACAGCCTAAATCTATTTATGTTGTCGAATCAAACCTATTTTCAATCCTAGATCGTTTAAATAGTGAAAATAATCAAAATCGTAGTTTTTACGTCATTTTGATCCATTTCCTGGTGGTCTGGGAAGGAAAGGTCATGTATGGCCAAAATTGTAGAGAATCGAATTTCCAATCAATCATGTCATCTCAGAATTTTTTTAAATCCTCAGTTTTTGAACTACAGAGCCCTAAAGTTGAGGAGTTCCAAAATTAAGGTTTTTATTGTGTTACAGCCCCAGATGGTGTTGTTTCACCTTTGAAATAAAGATATCTACTGATAGGTCTTGATGATACAAAGAGAATAAGCCCTTACTCGTTTCTTCAAGCTGAGTACTGACCTTGGTAAAAACATTTTCACTTTTTTCATTGTGTGCACAGTATTGTTGTTAAAGGCTATTTAATTTTATTCTTTTACCTATGACGATTGTCAGTGTACAATATTTATTTTGCTTTTACAAATGAGCAATTACTAAATATTAAAATTAAGCTGACACGAAAAATAAAACTAATTTATGTATACATTGTATTGACGAACCAAAGAAGTTTATTATTTCTCAGGGAGTTAGCTCTCTGCCAACTATAGGTTACTTACAAGGTGAAAGATTTGTAATTTTTAAAAATATATAGTATTATAGATCAGGAATTCACTATAGGAGATCTCGATGCTCGTGTGGCATAGAAAACCTATCCCTTAAAGGCTTTTTTTCACTTTCCTCACATATATAACTTCAGTATATTTTGAAAAACAAAGAACACGGGCAGCTTCGGGCCCTGAGGAACACGTGTGGTTAAGTTCTGACCAGCAGTTTTGATGCATATATCTGGGACTTACATACTGACAAACATTTTTAGATATATAGATAATGTTCACTGCTATAAGAGTGATAAAATTTACTATAGCCTATAACAAAATTGCTCGTAAGTAATGTCAATATGACTCATTGTCACTTACTGTTATTATTCATTACAAGAAAATCTGCATGCAAATATTCCATTATCCCTATAAAATGTCAATTAATTATTTTACTTTAATTTACTCGTTTAACAAATGTTTAACTGCTAATGCAGAAACAGTCTCTCTTGACAAAAAAAAACACATTGCTGCATTTCTTTGGAATTGATGCAAGTTGTGACACCATAACTCGCTATATTTGTAACAGTTTCCATTTGTAATAAAACAGAAGAAGCATAATTAACTGATGCCAATTGCTGGAATTTCAGTGTAACATGGACTAAACTCCTAACCAGAGAACTTATTAGTTCCATTGTATCAGATTGTCAGTATATCAGCAGTTGGAGCAAGCATGAACTTTGAAAGTTGGTGACAGAAACTAATTTGTCATTAGTCATTTTCCTTTTGAGAACATCTGCCTAATCCAAGCAACATGCTTGTTCAATCTTAACATCTGTTGTTAAAGCGTTTATTATTTCCAGTTTTTTTTCCTTTTATGTGCAACTTCCTTCTCCATTGTTGTCAATATAATGTGTCAATAGAGTACTTCTTCTTATCTGGAAATATATTTTAAGTCAGAATAATATTTAAATCTGCTTCATTTCATAAATGGGACATGAAATTAATAGATTCATATCTAAATTATAATATCTGCCATCATCAAAACATCTGTAAGAAGAACTCAACTGAGGTTCTGTTATTTTGGGCTTTCCAACCTTTCCATGCAAACCATTATTTATTAACAATCAAATTTTGGACTTAATGCAAATAATCCAAGTGATTTTGATGTCTTCGCCAGCTGGTCACTAGAAATATCATCTTATCATTCTAATGAAGAGGGCGGTGCATCCGAAAATTCAAAGTACTCCAAACCTTACAAGGTGCCTGCCATCTGTGAACCTCAGGTAAGCCACATAGTTTCCATCTCTCTTTCCTATCCTTATTAATTACTTTAATTAACTTGACAATGTCATTTCCTGATGCACATATACTTGTAAATATATGTATAATTTAAACATTTATACAATTACCACTCATTTCCATAATGTTGTTTTTATTAACCTTAGTACAATTTTCATTATAATCAGGCAATTGATTTTACATTAATATAAAGCTTTTCTTAAAGACCTTTATAACAATAAATTAATAATGGTTGTATATAATTGATTCAAAGAAGCAACACAACAATTTTACTCTACTTAATGAGATTAATCTTTTATCATGTATTATGATATTTTGTTTTGTATAATTCATTTCTGTTTTAAAAAATCATTTTACTCTAAAGATAATAACACAAGTGTCACACTCAACTCCAAACAATGGACTCGATCCACTGTAGGTATTCTGACACACGTGTATAAACTCCAGGTATAGGTGAATAAGTACAATCTCTGGGTCCAAAAGATGAAAGTCCAACCACAGAGTATTGGCAGTACGGTTCATCAAGTCTTACTTGCAATGCTTCTCCAGCCTATAAATACAATAATTTTAATACTTCTCTTAAAATATTCTATATTTCATAACTAAAAATGTGTCACTTAACATTAAATAACTTCAATACAAGTATATTTTAAGACAGAAAAATATGCTGCTTATAACTAGTGACTACTTTTATAAGATTTTAATTTAGGTCAAATGTAATGTAGGCCTAAACTGATTTTGAATTACACAAATCTATCTGGGTGGAAATATTATTGTATTTATTTCCATAAATAATAAAAATATACAAATATTTTATATTTAATACAAATAATATTTTACATTATATATCTCATCTTTCAAATAAATCAGTTTAAAACATTAAACTTGATTTTAAAACATAGTTAATTTGTTTTATATTTGAATCTGATTATACTTATATAAAAACCTATATAATAAATTGAGAATAACTTACACCACAAGTGTCTCTACCATTGCCAATTGCGCAAATTGAAGAATGATTTACACCTTCTTTCATTCTGGAGTACAGTAGCCCTTTATATAATTTATTGCACTCATCGGCAGGAACTTCATCCAAGTCTACAAAGCGTAAAGATCTAGACTCATCAGCAGTAAAAGATTTTACAAAACCTGCAGCAATCACTTTGTTGACAGGCAACTCAGGCAAAGCATTTAGACATGCTGGTCTTACTGTTGCACTGAATTTAATGTCACTTTCAAGTTTCAACAGTGCAATGTCATGATATAGTGAAGGATAATTATATAATGGATGTAAAATAACCTTTTCAACCTCAATTTCCTGTACATTGGGATCAGTTATGGTTTCTATAACAACCAAATCTCCTAAACGAACTCTCTTCTCAACATCACTGCAAACAAAAAATTAAGACGTTTTTACAAACAGATGCAGTATAGTAATTAATTGGCACTGAAACATAAATCAAGCAATAATAATGTACATACTAGCGCTTGGAAAATCTGTAAATAGTTATTACACTAATAATTTACAAAAATAAAATAATTTGCAACTTATCAGAGAAAAATTGAGCATTATGATTTTGTATGTGGATTATAACAATTTGTAAAATAAATGACTCCAATCCACCCAGAGTAGCTGCAGTAAGATGCAATATGCTTATGAAATCTTGTATATGTCAATTTTGTATAGTGGTAAAAAATCCACATAATGGTACCTATAGTTAAATAATTAACTTCCACAGAAAAGGTTCTGTATGTTTCAACTTTGATAAGGCTAGACCAGGAATCAACCCATGAAGTATTGGCCAGGACTCTATCCATTATACAGACCTGACAATCAGGCTCACCAACAGGTTGAGTACATCTGTGAAGAATGAATATTTAGCGTAAAGTAATCAGAGGTATAATGATTTTAATTCAGAGCCAATGATATGTTTCAAATTGAAGCTGAAATATAATATCAGGATGGTGGTGTATGTTATATGAGCAAGGACCAGAACAGGTAATGTAAGCAGACAATGACCATGATACAGTGACACGGTATGTATAATTCAAAGACTTATTGTTATAGATGTGCATTTTTCCCTTGATGGTTATTCTCTACCTACAATACAGCTTATAATTTTCAGAAGTGAAAGACTTTAAAGGTTGAAAGCTACTTTTAAGAGTTTATGTTATGCAGATTTAATAGACTGATTTAATACAATGAAATGAGTTTTTTTTGACATATAAAATTAAATTGAAAATAACTTCCCTTTATACAGAGACATACAGTTCAGGAGAATTAGCTAGTTGTATGTCAAGACGATGCACAGTGGACAATTCCGCCCATATTGTAATGATAGACATCACCTCATTTTTACATCAACATTAGTTGAGGCAAGTTGATAGTGAAAACGCAATTCTGAAAATATTGGCATTAGTAAACACTGCTGCCAGTTCAGAATATGTTGCATTATTAAAATGTAATAGTAATTACAGCGTGTGTTAAAAAGATGTCATTGTAGTCTCCATATCCTGTTCATATGAAGACAATTTTCTTAACAATGATAGTGGCATTTCACCAAGCCTCTTGGAGGTGTAGTTCCTCCTCAAACGACAATACTCCCCATCCCCTTCATCCTTTCCCTGCTGCGCATGTAAACACGCCATGTAGAATCTCAAGAACTGTACTGTATTTGTCAGAAATGATAAATAAAATATATAAAAATCAGTTTTAAATAACTAATGAACACCTTAATTATGGTTAACATCATCCAACTTGATGAATAATAAGCACTGAAAAGCTGTGGATTGTCTAGAATTGGGATAACAAAAGTTATTTTTTTTCTCCTAGAACTAATAACATCCAAATTTGGAAGAAATACTTCCAATTGAAGTGCAACACTAAAAATCATTTTACTTGTGGTAAATTTACACACAATACACATTCTTCATTGAAATCCTACAATGTTATTTAGTAAATTGCCTATGTTAGGTGTGTTAAATGGATTGATAATCAGTCAAGGTATCTCAGATGATAGAAACACAACATACCGTAGAAGGTATTGGGTTTGGTTCCCAATCTGGCTAAGATTTTCTTTTATTTCAGTAATGTTTCTGTTTTAGACATACCTGACAAATAGGAAATTTTGTAAAAGAATAAGGTGGCCTTTAAATGTAGACTAAATACTAATTGACAACACAGTAGACAAAAACTTGAACAGCTTAAACATCATGTTATATAATTATTTGAATAAGAATATGTCATTTTACTTTTTTAAATGACGAGGTAGTGCACAAAGAGCAGTTGTCAGAACATATTTTTCATTGATTAGAACTCCAGAACACACCCATTTTGTTTCAGATTTATTACCGTACCCAAGAGCAACCTATAACAGAAATATGTAATAAATAAAATCTGTTTGTACATAGCAGAAATTTTAAATACAGAAATTAAACATAAATATCAAAATATTCTTAACATTAAAATTTTTATGAAATAAACCTGTTTTGGCTAACAGCATTATACTCTCCCTCTAATATTTTCTGAGTTTCTGCTAATTGTCTACCTTTATATATCATAAAATCTATTAATTTAATTATTCCCATCTCTTGATTAAACAGTACTGTATATAGGAAAATATTATTGTGAATATATGTTTTTTTTTGCAGGTCCATCAGTTAATTTCAATTTAAACTACATGTAGAGTGGACAGCACCATCTAGTGGGAAATCTATAAATCTAATCAGTCATTCGGGTGAACTTGGACAGTGAGGTTGTGTGTAGCCATGTGATTAAAATTAAGTTACCTTCGAATCCCCAACAATTGGTAGCAGAGACTGGTTCGACAATACGGACAATTACAAACAAGGGAAGTGAAATTTTACAAAAAACGCGAGTGATAATAAAATGGAGCTGTCAACACAAAGAGTCGAGATTTTGCGCGGGGACAATTACCTGACGTGGTCGTTAAAAATGGGTGCCATTTTGAGAAAAAAGAAACTTTACAAAACAATTATCGAGAAACCTGAGCCAGTATGGAGAAATGAAGACGAAGCAGAAAAAGAAGAATGGGAATACAAAAATGATGAAGCGTTTTCGGAAATTGTGACAACATTATCGCCCGAACAAGCTGGACCGTTTATTGGATGGACTAGTGCTAGAAAATTATGGATGAAGCTGAAAGAAAATTTCGAAGGTAACGCGCATGACAAATTAATAGACGCTATGATGGAACTGAGACAAATTAAGATGGGAGAGAAAGAGACAGTTGAAAATTACATTACAAGAGCCCGAACAATGGAAGCGAAATGTGCTACTTATGGACAATCAATTAGCGAACGAGAACTGGTATTCCACGTAGTGCGAGGTATAAATGAAAAATTTGAAACAATAGCTGCGACGCTCCGAATACAGAGGTCGGCAACAATGGACGACATCAAACAAGCCTTGAAAGAAGAGGAGGCAAGAATGGGAAACAAAACTACACAAAACAAGAGCGATGCGGTTTACCAGGCAAGAAACCATACAATAAAAGAAACTAGAACTTGTTACAATTGCAACAAAGTCGGTCATCTTGGAAGAGATTGCTGGCATAGGAAGAAAGGAGGAAATACAAGACAAAATGAAAATAATTCAACCGCTAGAGGGCAATCTTGGAGAGGAAGAGGTCAAGGTCATGGAGGTGGAGCAAGCAACAATCGAGCAAGCGCAGTAACAGAGAGGGGTGACAATCAAAACTTCCACGTAACAATTAAATTAACGGACGTGGCTAATGCAGTATCAGAGGACCCAGATAGCGAAAACATTTGGGGAATCGATTCCGGATGTAGTATTCACATGTCACCGCATTATCAAAATATGACGAATACAAGGCCTTACAATGGAACAGTGGTATTGGCAGAAGAGGCGAGAGAAATCGACGCAACAGCCATAAGTGATGTAGAAGTCATAACCCGAGTGGAACAAAAAGTGTACAACACTACAATTAGAGATGTACTATACGTACCGAGATTAAGAATGAACTTGTTATCAGTGCGAAGCCTAGTGAAAAATGGGAACTCGGTCATATTCGACCAAAACGGTGCATCAATAGTGAACAAGAAAGACGTAGTAGTAGCGACATCAGAAGACGTGGAGAAGATGTACGTCATCAGAACTGAGCCGAACAAATACATTGACAGGGATGTTTTACATAACGATGATTCCAACATGACGGCGGTAGAGAAGCAGACGTGGCACAGACGGATGGGTCACATTGGAGAGAATTACTTAAACAAGATGAAGAAAGACAAAATGGTCAACGAAATCGAGTACAAGGATGTTAAATTAGATAAATGCACGGATTGCATTATCAGCAAGGCAACACAAGCGCCACATAAAACAGTGACGAACGAAAGTGCAAAGTACGTGTTAGACTTGATACACATGGACCTTTGCCGGTAGCATCAATGGGAGGTGCGAAATACATTTTCACAATAGTCGACGGATACAGTCGAAGAGTTTTCGTATATTTCTTAAAAACGAAGGATGAAACTTACAACAATTTTAAGGACTTCGTGGAACGCAAAGAAAATGAAACAGGGAACAGAGTCAATCGAGTACGCAGCGACAATGGAACTGAATTTACAAATGGACAGATGAAAGAGCTAATGCGACACAAAGGCATAAAACACGAATTGACGGTACCCGGAAACCCAGCGAGTCCGAACGGATGAATCGGACAATATTAGAGAAGACAAGAGCACTATTACAAGATTCGAAGTTAACACAGAAGTTTTGTGGTGAAGCGGCATCAACAGCCGCATACCTGCTGAACTGTTCGCCAAATAAACACAACGGAGACCAGACGCCAATTGAGAAGTGGACCGGAAGAAAACCAAATCTCGGACATCTGAGAGTTTTTGGTTGTGTAGGATATTACACAACGACGACTACATGCAGAGGGAAATTCGACCCAAGAGCGGAGAGAGGAATTTTTGTGGGATATTCCAAGTCAAGACTTGCATACAGAATGTACAATCCAGAGAAGCAAAAGTTATTTGAGTCGAGATCTGTCATTTTTGAAGAAAACAAGAAGGGAGGAGACTTACTACAAGGTCAAGCGAAAGAGACTGAAGATTATTTGGTCGAGATGATAGAAGAATTACAAGCGAAAGAAGGAGAAACCCGAATATTGGAAAACACAGCAAATGTAAACAATGAAGAAGATGAAAGTAGCCATGAGCAACTAGAGGAGGAACCAGAGGAGAACGAGCCCCCGATAGCTGAAATGATAACGAATAAAAGAGGGAGAAAACTGGGTGAAACGAACATACAGATTCAAGAAAGACATCGTATGGAGCGAGAAAGAAATGAACAACTATTAAGAGAAAGTGGAGTAAGAAGATCACAACGAATTGAGGAAAAACATGTTGCAAATATCGCGTTTGAAATTCCTAAAACTGCGGAAGAAGCCATGAACAATCGAGCAGCAAAGAAATGGACGAGAAATTTATTGGAAGAGCTGGAGTTAGAAGAATTTATTAGTGAGACGACAACGATCAAGAGTGACAGCCAAGCAGCCATACAATGGATCCAAAATTGCGGAGTGAGGAGTCGGCGAAACATATTAACCGTTTATACTATTTTTGCAGAGACTCGTATACTAACGGCGAAATACAACTAAAGCATATATCGTCAGAAGAATTGGAGGCGGACCTCCTAACTAAACCAATCAGTGAAAGAAAACTTCGAGCAGCTATTGAGATGTTGAAGCTCGGATGGTCTGCCCAGAGGGGGGAATTGTAGAGTGGACAGCACCATCTAGTGGGGAATCTATAAAGCTAATCAGTCATTCGGGTGAACTTGGACAGTGAGGTTGTGTGTAGCCATGTGATTAAAATTAAGTTACCTTCGAATCCCCAACATATATATATATATATATATTGTGATAAAAAACGCGGATTTTGTGGTATTGTGGCGTTATGAGACGCAGTTCGGCCAACAACAATGTCTAGTCGGCTGAAAGATGGTGATTCCCCGCGGGAGACTCCCGCCGAGCGTGTGTTAAAAAAACGATGGTGAACCCCCGCAGGAGATTCCCGCCGAACGTGTGTAAAAAATGAGGTGGGGAACCCCGAAATTTTGTGAAATGAACCCCGGAATTTTGTAAGAGACCTGAGGCGGGTAGCCCCGGAGTTTTATGAAATAGACCTATGGCGGGGAATTCCCGTCGTAGGATTTAAAAAGGGGAGCCTATGAGTGGTTCGGGATCAGAAGTCAGATGAGTGGAGGAGAGGACGGACGTGGTCCGAGCAGATGATCAGAAGTCAGACGAGTTGAGGAGAGGACGGACGAGAGCAGATGCTGTGAGAGGTGGGCAGAGACGTTAGATGTTTCGAGGAAGCAGATGAGTTGCGGATCTGGTTCCTTCTACCTTCATAGATAAAAATCCTGCAAGACGCCAGAGAGACGCGGAAACATTCGTGAGGTGGATGTTTGTAGGCCCAGTAATTGTGGGTAAGTTATTAAAAAAGCTGTGAAACTTGCTCATTGCTCTGGTTAAATAATATTTAATGATTGTTTTTTTCTATTTTCAGCTACTGCATACTCCATCTCTCGAGAGACCCAAAATCCCCTGAGATTAAGCCCATGTAATCACTTTAAATTAATAAATGAAAAATTTTAAAATTGATTATAATTTGTTCTATTGATTAATTAATGTTTTATACCCTAAAAAGTATATTACAATCTATATATATATATATTAATAATCTTCTGAAGAAGGCATTTAAAAACAAACAAAAATTAATCATCATTTGAATATCAACTTGTGTTTCAATCCACGTCAGGTGCAAATAGTTTGGCTTCTTTCAATATTGACTGTCGAAAACCTAAATAGGTTCTCGTGATCTTCTTCTGTTAAATTAATTATTACAGTAAATTTTATAAACAACATTATTACAATCAAAAAAGAACATATTTATGGTGTGTAGAAAATAATAGAAATAACTAACAGTTTTGAAAAATTACAGTGATATTATTTTATTTTAATCAAATTTTTATTTAAACAATTAAATAGATGATTTTAATAAGATAAAACAATGTAATTATTGGAAGTGGGTTTTAGATAGACAATTTTTTTGTATTACTGTAATTGTAATTAATTCAGTGATTTGTGAATTTTACAATAAAATATTGAGGATAGTAATTGTCACACAACATTTTCAAAATGTAACACATATTATGAGAATGCTCAGAAGTATCTGACAATAATAAGGCTATGTCAAAAAACTATACATATATCACAAGTCGTTAGTGTAAGAGACTTGAGGTGATTAGAACTGATCTCACCGTCGTATGTGGACGGTTTGGCGTCATCTTTTAAGACGATGGCCCAGGCTGGAGCCAGGATCAGGACCAGGAGCACCAGCGACGTCTTCATGGCGCAGGAATCCGCTGGAGACTGAGGAAGGTCATGGCTGGACCGTGACGTAGACCAGGAGAGGGTCAGTAACCTTGCCAATTTATGACACGTCCACTACCAAACTCCTCCTTTATATGGCCTCAACTCCTTTAATCAAGTTCTCCCTTCATTTCCTGTATTCAGTAAATTTATTGCTGAAGGAAAATACATCTCCTTTTCTTACCCCATCCTTATGACCAGTTTGTAATTTGTATCATTTTTCCTTCACGTACCTGGTGGCTTTTCCCCTTTATTTCTGCAAAATTGCTTACACAAAGTTTTCTTCAATTCAATTCTTCAGGTTAATATTTCCGATCGGCCTATGTTGTTACACTTCGTACAAAAATTCTTGCGCTCTTTCTGTGGGACGAAGACGGGTCTTTTTTTCCGATTGTGAAATTTTTTTCTGTGTGCACGTTTACCTTCCCACAGATTACGAGCAATTCTTTTTATTATAGTTGCACAATTTATTCGTGTTAAATGCTGAATAAAAATTAAATGAAATAAATTAACGACCAGAAACAGTCAAAGTCTTCTAGCTCAATTTGTTAGGAACGTTAATTGGCATCAATTTTGGAAAAGTAATTATTCGTGCATTTTGTAACTTGACTATTGTATATATATATATATATATATATATATATATATCCTTTTCTTTTTCGTCAAGGGCTTGCGGCCAGATGTGAGAGGCGGGGGTGGCAACAGCGGCCTGGTCAGGTAGCCAAATAATTGCAAAAAATGGAGGGCGACTAAAAAAGACGCGAGAACGCAAGGGTTTTAGGATATCCTGATAGAAGTGAGAGCCAGGTGCAGTTCTAGTAAGTCCGTCGGGGCTGACTTCCTCCTTCCTGTTTTTCCTATTTTCCTCTCCCCCTTGGTCCATGGCCAAGGTAATTAATTTATACTCCTGCAGGCTGAAACGACCTTGAGCAATTTGGGAGGTGCTTTTACTGGGGTCCAAGACCTTCGGCATACGGTAAGAGTTGTTCGCTGATTTCATTTGACCAGTCGGCTTGTAAAATTATATTTTGGGTTTGTCGAATTTATAAAACCAGTTTGAACTTAGTAAATTAAATTTTCTTTTAAAAAAATTAATATTTATATCTAAAAGAGCATGATACTATCTACAGGGTTTAATTGCGGGCCGTGTAGCAGAGAAAATAGTCCAGGCGCGTAAATACACACAGTTTCTCTCTGTTTTTCTTGTCTCTCGTCCGCGGCGGTGGAGCAAGCAGCTGGAGTCCGCAGGTACGCCCCTCGGAACTCGTAGATCGTGATGTTCCGATCCCTATCCCTATTCGAGAACACCCTTCCTCGTAGTCGCGCCTTTGCGTGGCAAGCGATCGATCGTCGACCAACTTCCTCGTTGATCCTTCTCCTAACTCAGCTCATCGCCGACTCTCCTCTTTCTCACCTAATTTCTCCTGACGTTGCTTCTAGGACCTTCCTTTTGGTATGCCACGTGATTGTGAAATCCAATTGCATCTCAAGACATTTGCCGCCATTTCCAGGGTTCCTAGAAGGTTCTGCAGGTCGATAACTTTCCCTGCAAACTCAGGTCAACTTACTAATCCTCCCGGGGTGAAAAACATCACGATTTCCGTTGGAATGCAGCCCCACGGACTCTCGCTTGCTTGACCGCCTCAACGAAAATTACGCTCATTACAGGCTGCCTCTCAATACTGATCAAGGCACGGAGGCGGGTTTGTTCCGTTCCCACAACAATCCAGTCTCCCGTCATCAGAAGCCCGACCTACCTGATGTAGGTTTTCTAAGGTTTTCCCTGCATCATATTTAGGTGAAACACCAGGTAGGATCCTTACACTATAGCCCGGGGGCCCTAGTCAACCCTTGGCAACCTTGATCTACCTTCCACATCCCCCCTTTTCATCTCCCTTCCAATGCTATTACAGGGAAGTTGCCTTTTTCAGGATCACCCTCATGTAACCTGTTACCCGCCAAAAAAAGGGTTTTGGACAGTCCTTGGAGAAAGATGGAGGCGACACGTTGGGTTATAGAACGTCACAAAAAGGCGACGAATTGAAATTATTTTGAAATTTCTATGAGTGTAAGTGGAGAGACGCCGACCTTCATATAGATTCCCGCCATCATCACCACTGGCACGTGACCGACGTCGACGCTTGTCATTGCTGGCCAAGCGGAATCTTTGAGTGACATTAAAATTTGGGGCACTGGTGAGATCCACCTATTGTTAAATTAATTTTCGCATGCATGTTTAATCAAGTGTTCTCTGCTATTTGGCCCAGAATCCCCTAAGAAAAGGAGTTCATTTATAACCGGAAAGTGAAAGGTGTTAATAAATTTTAATGTTTTTTATCTGGAAATTCTAGAAAGATATGTGAAAGAAAGGGAAAACTACTACTTAATTACAAAATTCAAATTGATTTGGTTGTAAAAATCTGTAGAAAAAGAAGGGAAAACTTTTACTAAGTTACAAAAGTGTCAATTATAAAGTCTAGAAATAAATTACTAAGTTTTATGAAACGAACGGAAAACTGCTACTTGTCTATAAATTTATTCAAATCTATATATAATGAAGGGGAAACTATTACTTAATTACAAATGTTTGACCAAGTCTATAAATTGATTACAAAAACGGAGGAAAAGATTTTATTTTTAACATTTCAATAATTTAATATTATGATAAAATATTTGCGGCAAATGACGCAATTAATTTTTACGACGTCACCGTTAGTAGTGGGCGTGTCGTATTCACGTCGGGAGGGGCTTAATCGTGACGTAATAAGTTTTGGGGGATAACTTTCCTCTTTAGCCGAATTATATTGTCAGTGGCTGGGTGTTCGGCATTCCATAGGAATTCATTTATGTTAGCCCAATAAAATATTTAATTCGGCAGTCATCTCTTTTTCAATACATGATTAAAACGTCAGCGACAACTTCACATTTTTGTAAATTTACCTTTACACACCTCCATTCTTTATGATTTCATAAACACTGCCGTGATGACTTAGCATCTTAAACGTGCCTTAAATAAGCTCGTGCATACAGAAAGGTACACTGAAACAGTCAAGATAATTAATCAGTCTTCATGTTTGATTACCGTGAAACAGTGTGTGTATATACAAAATAAGATTTAGGCCTATTCCTTTATTTTTTCCAGGTAAAGGGGTATATGAGGGTGATCCTGAAGCTAACAACTTCAATTTAATAGCAAGGAAATGAGTTGAAAGGATGTGTAAGGTAGAGCAAGGTAGTCAAGAGTTGACTAGGTCCCCAGGCTGTAATGTAACAACCCAGTGTTTCACCTAAAGTTGAACGTGCATCATGTAGGTCGGACTATTATGTACTACTCCTTCAAAAGTTTGACAGAAATATTCTCAGGAGGTGATCATCCCTAAATATTACAATTTCATGGTAATTGAATGAGACGTATAGAGAAAAAACCTTATACCATAAAAATAAAAGAATGGACTGAAGCAAGTAAATCAACATGGCTGTCACAGGTTACCAACACCTAACCGACCCATATCAAAACCCCTATATAAGAAACTTGAAGGAAAAAAAGACAATTGAAACATATTGTATTTGGCAAAATTAAAGTGTTTGAAATCAAACTCATGATTTTTAACATCACATTTTCCTTCAATATCACAAAAATATGTCCAGTGAATACAAGAACAATGAATTTTATTGGTGATTTACAATACTTATATCGGCAAATACCATTAATAGTTTTTATTTTCTGGCCATTTAATGTAGACATGGAAACATTTCCAAATACTTTTGATAGATTTACAGAACCTTGAAATCAATTTCAGAAAGTGGATGGATATGTAATTTTGAACTTGATATATCAGGAGTCACATATTCACTTGCTACAATTCATAACTGGGACGTGAAATGGATAGAGTTATATGTAAATTGTCACCCATAATTAGAAAATCTGTAAAAGGAACAAAACTGTGACTCCATATTATGGGCTTTCATATAAATTCATTAATTATTGAAAGCCAATTTATGCACTTTTTACACATAATTCATACACTATGTCATTTCATTTTTTTTCAATAATATTGCTTAATGCTCCATTAACCAGAAATATTTATAAAATTTACATATAATTTAAACACTTAAGAGATAAAGTACTTCTTTCCATAATGATCCTTTCATGAATCTTAATACAACTATTTTTTTGATCAGGCAAATGATTTTCTGTATTAATTTAGAGTTTTTCTTATCAATCTTGATAGTAAAAATTGATACAGCCTATTCAAAGAAGAAAGGCCACAAATTTACCTTCATTAATGAATTTAATCTTATAACATATGTATATTTGTTATATGGGTTTGTGTATCTATTAATTATTTTATGTTATTAATAATATGTTTATCCAAAGATAATAGCTCTAATGTGTCACATTTAACTCCAAACAATGGACTCAATCCACTGTAAGTATTCTGACACACGTGTAAAAATTGAAGGCTTCGGTAAAGAACCACATTGTCCAAATCCTAAAGATGGAATTCCAACCACAGAGAACTGGCAGTATGGTTCATCAAGTCTTATTTGCAATGCTCCTCCGCCATCTCCCTACAAATAAACAATAATTTTAAGGTTTCAGTTTTAAAAAATCATTTACTTCAAAACAAATTCTAAAGATATGTCACTCAAAATTAAATTTAGATTAACTTCAATGTAAGTATTTTTAATCTGTAAAACTAATCAGCTTGATTATTTTCCTAAAATTTGATAAAATATAATTTAATGATAAATTTTCATACAGTGTCAATTTTATGTCAACAACTATATTTGAAACTCCATATACTTGCATTACATAATCCAAATGTTAGAGGCTGCAGTTAATATACTTTAAGAGTAGTTGCACTACAATATCATTATGGAAACTATGTGAAACAAATTGAAATGATCTTTCTATACACTTATATATAAAGAACTGTATAATTAATTGATAATAAATAACTTACATTGCAAATGTCTCTACCCTCCCCAAAAACACACATTGAAGAATGATTTACACCATCCTTTAAATAGATTTCCAGTCCTTCTGTTAATAATTTATTGCACACACTTGGAGAACCTTCATTCAAGTCTGCATAGCGTAAAATACCATAAGCTGGATTCCCAAAATAACCTCCGAAACCTGTAGCAATCACTTTGGTGACAGGCAACTGAGGAAATGCATTTAGACATGCTGGTCTTACTCTTGCACTGAATTTAGTGTCACTTACAAGTTTCAACAATGCAATGTCATGATATAGTGAAGGTTGATTAAACAAAGGGTTTGGAATAACCTTTTCAACCTCAATTTCCTGTATATTGGGATCAAATCTGCGATATTTGATATCCAAATCTCCTAAACGAACTATCTTTACAACATCACTGCAACAAAACAATTAGAATTTTATACAAATAAATACAATTTACTAATTAATTGGCACTGAAACATAAATCAGTCTTGGTAATTATGTTGATCATTTACATTTGTAAATTTCATTTTATCAGAGAAACATTTACCATTATCATTTTGTTATATGTACAGCAATTTGTTAATTAAATGATGTAATCTTCCCACAGCCACTGCAGTATGCCATATCTATATTCTTATAGTGGCAAAAACTAATATATATTTTCTGCATAATGAAATATTGTTGGTAAAGATAATATAAACACGCCTATAACTAAATAATTGACTAACACAGACAAGCTTTTGTATGAATATGTTTCTTACTAGATAAGAAAAATATTGAATATAAAGATCGAATCAACCTAGAGGCCTTCACTTACTAGGTGAAAACTTAAACATTTAAATCAACTAAATCACATTGTACACATTGTACAGACCTGATGGTCATGTTCACCTACAGTTTGAGGACTTCACTTAAGAATGAGTATTGTGGTTAAACTTACCATAGATATAATTATTTTAATTTTGAACCAATTTGAAATTGAATCTGAGCTAAGAGGGTTGAGAAACAGAATTTTATAAATCGAGATGGCCATGCATGTTACATAAGCAAGTGCACACACAGATAATGTAAGCAGAAAGCACCACAATATAATGACACAGTGTGAATAATTCAGGACTCAGAAAAATGGGTTCAGTCTGAAAAAAGAAACAGTGGATTTTTCAGTGAGAACCTACTTGAAAAAACTCACTTAAAATCCATATTTTTTTTAATTTTCAGCAAATTTTATAAGTGTAAACAATATATTTAATGAAAATAAGTTATTTCGGTTAATTATACATGCATTTCATTCTCCGTCCCAGCCAGACCTTGTCGGCGCCTTTTGATTGAGGCAGAAGAAGGAAATTGTTAAAGGCGCGCATGGACGCGGGTCTGTGTAAGCGCGTGGATTTATTAGGCAGTCGTCAATCAGTCGTCAATAACCGCAACAAAAATTTCCCTTTATAGAGAGGCATATCTTTATTTGTCAGAATTCCTGAAGATTAGTTAGTTTTATAAAATGTATTGAGAATCCAATATAGTGTGTCAATAAGGACGTGGTGGTCAAAGGGTAGCATGCCAGCTGTGAAGAAGGAATGTGAGGGTTGCCAGAGCAGACAGCAAGCTAGGACAGAAAAAAGGGAAAAATACTTTTGAAAACCAAAAGCTTGGGGAAATATATAATAATGAAAATTTCGGTGAGTCAGGAGTACATGGCTGCAAAATGTTAGCTAAGAGACGTTTGAAATGGATACTGTCGAGATCCACCTATTTTATCAAAACCATTTTCATGTGCATTGCTGGACCCAATGCTATATTAAGTGATTATCTGCTTCTTGGCTCAAATCCTCTGGAAAAAAGAATATATTTAGACCACAAAATATGGTGGCCTGAAATTGAAATTGTCCTGAATATAAAGTTGGTTAATTGTTTATAATTAATAATAATAAATTTTAATATTTTTTTTTCATTTAATAAACTGAAAATTATTTTATTGAATTGTTATTAAATTTCACCCAATATTTATAAGTACTAAAGGTAGTTCATTACAATATAAAAATCAGTTGGATACACACTGCCAAATTACGGTTAGTTGGTTTAGAATAACATCGATCAGTTGATGAATAATTAGTACTGTAATGCTATGGGTTCTAGCAAACAGCCCTTTTGACAATTTTTGAATAATTGCTTTAATTCAATTGCAACACTAAAATCATTATATGTGTGGTAAATTTACACATATTCTTTACTGAATTCCTAGAATGTGATTTAGTCAATTGTAGGTGAAACAAATGCCATCACCAAAGAATTTTTCACCCAATTAATTAATTTAAGTAGCTTTCGACATTTTCCTTAATCCTTTTCATATTCAGAACATTTTTGTATAAAATTGCTTTAGTAAAATCATGCAATTAACTGATACATAATCAAATTATTATTGTCAGATCTAAAAAATGCGGTGACAAATGTAATATATTACTATGCATGACACATATGGAATAGAGGAACAGAATATGGTGGACTTATTGTAGCAGTCTGAAGACTAATTGGCAATACAGAAAACAAAAAAGTTGAACAGCTTAGACATAATGCTATATAATACATAAAGTTTTTTGTCTTTTACTTTTTGGAACGAAGAGAAAGTGCACAAGTAGCAGTTGTTAGAACAAATTTTTCACTGATGAGAACTCCAGAACACAACCATACAGTTTCAGATTTATTAGTGTACCCAACAGCAGCCTATAACAGAAAGAAGTAATAAATCAAACCTACACATATATAGCAGATATTTTTATTACTGATGCTAATTAAAAGTATTAAAATACTGTAAACCTTAAAATGATATTATCTGGGTTTCTGATAAATTTATTCCTATGTACTAAACTATTTCTGTAATTATTCATTACTTTTACATCTCTATGAAGTATATGGGAAGGAATGTTTGTAAATGTTTGTTCTTATGACAGGTCCATAAGGGAATTTCAATTCAAACCAACAAATATCTATTTTGATGATCACATTCAATTTGTCTGACTTTAAAATTAATGTCTGAGGATGGTTGATTAAATATATACAATATAATTTAGTAAAAAAGAGTAATTTATGAAACTAATATATAGTATTTAATTAATAATTATGTTTACCATTGTAACCAAAAACCTGTTAATTCACATATGATAAATATATTTACACAAATTTACATAAAAAGTTCTTGAATGTTATTCACTGACCATATGAGGAAATTGCTCTGCCACAGCTATATTCTTTCCTGGAACTATTTTCAATGGTGGACATTCTGTTGCCTTATCAATTTTACTGCTCCTCAAGCAAGCTAAATTAGTGAACAAAGTAAATAATGAGTCCAAAATTTCAAATTACATGATTATAATTATTCATCTCTTTATTTATAATGATGGATCTATGCAAGTTTATTGAAATATAAAATGTTACTTTTAGATAAGAGGAAGTAGAAACATAATTTTGGTGATAATGTTCCATCGAATTTTTTATAAATTAATTATTGTTTTTAAGGCATTTATTGTATTACAGTTTCTTATACGGCATATTTTACTTCTCATTTCTTGAAAATTGATTTCAATAAAGAATGTGTCACAGACATATTGGTCCTATTAGGAGTTATGTATATATATATATATATATATATATATATATATATATATATATATATAATCGTATTTATAATATTGAAAATATGAAGTTGAAAAAAGGAAATGAACACAAAATGTTTATTTAATATGTATTTTTCACTTATATAAAAAAATTGATGTGGGTTCAGAAATGTTTAGACTGTACACAATTATTCAAAACGTTAGTTCAGAAGTAAAATATAACCTTGGAAACATCTGTAGATACTTGGGTAACTATAGTTTCACTGCACATTTTATTTATCAAAACAAAGTAATTTCAGTATTCAAGGTATGATTTCTTTTTGTCATGTATTTTAATAAAATACTCACCTTCGCGACTCTTTTGACCAACATTACCAACTGGACCTTTGAAACCAGACTCCTCCGAACAAATTAACCCATCGTCCGAACATTTTTGTCCAGTTCCGGATTCAGGTTTGTATTTTTCTGCTTTGACACAAACACTTGGTGAGCCATTTTGCAATTGACAAATTAATTCTGAAACAGTAGTAGATTGAACTCAATTATTTCAGTAACAAATTATATTTATGCTGTCAGTATCAGAATACAGATTAGTTATAGGTTGCTGTGAAAAGAATTTTCTTTTATATTTCACTTGAAATTAAATGTTGATGTATTTTTATCAATTGTAGGCCTGCATATGATGTCACAAAATTAAAATTACTGGTATTAAGCAAAATATGTATGTTTAATTACAGTCAATCTCATAAAAGAATTTTAAACACTTCGGAGAGGCATCCAAAGGTTGTAGTATTCATTTTAATCAGGAGGGAACTAAAATCTGTGCCTTGTGGGGCACTAATACTGACGGTAAGCCTGGTAAACAATTTTACTTCCTGAATTTTTGTATGTATTAATGATCTTCTAATAAAATAATTTTTAAAAAAAGATAGAGACAAATAACATCTAATTATGGACTTGCATGGGAAATAATTATAAGGTAGGCTACATATTAGACAACTCATTAGCGAATGCTAATTCCTCCTATTGCCTTTTTTAATTAGTAAATTCAAAATACTGGAACATGGTCACCAGCCTTACTTATATTTCGTATAGTGAGTGTGTTCAACATATCCGAATGTTGTAATCTTAGAATCTAGAGTTCGTTTTTCAGGTGGAAGGAAACACACATCCGCAGGATTGCCATTATCTGTCTATTTTTGAACCAGGAATTACCAAGAAGCTCTTTGTAAACTTAGATCAGTAAGTCAGGATTCAATCTCTTTTGGTGTTTTCTAATAACTAGTAATGTCAACCTCCAATACTAAATAAGCATAACAAAGATACTTTATTAGTTGGTTGCCGGCATCTTCCCTTAATATATTTTTAACCCTTCGGGTTTATTATTAAGCATTTTTTCTTTAGTTTTTCATTTCTATCAAGCTTCGCACTCATATAAAGCAACACTCCGTATGAACATTTTTAGCAACGATTTCCTAATATTCACACTTACCCATAAGTAAATTCCTTTCTGGCCTGTACTGTCCTGCTTTAACTATTAAGTTACCCAAATAATCAGAATTACCTAATTTCCTTCAAAATATCCCTTCCCTTTGTTATTCCACTATTTCCCATACCACACTTCAACACCTTGGATTTCCCTCGAATAATCATCATGTTGAACTATTTCTCCAGGATCACGTTCATGCCATTTATTATTGTTTCCAACTCTTCTTCTGACTCCCCTAATGCCACAATATCATCGAGAAACCTCAGGGTTTCTATTTCTTCTCCTAGCAGTATGATTCCCTTCCATATCATTTTTGAATTCTTCATTGCCTGTTCTGTATATAAGTTAAAGAGTATTGGTGTCACATTGCATCATTGGCTAACTCCTTTCTTGATTTGTGCTTTCTTTTCTTGATCTTCAATTCTACTTACTTCTGCCTGTTTTACATAGAGGTTATAGATAACTCTTTTTTTCACGATATTCTTTTACTGTCCTCTTCAAAATCCTGTGGTCAAGTTCACATTATAAAAAGTTTTTTCTAAATCTACTAATGCCATGAACGTAGACCTATTTTTATCTTATCCTGTCTTCTAAAATTAGACGCAGGATCAATATTGCCTCTCTTGTCCCTACATTCATCCTAAAACCAAAGTGATACTCTCCCAACTCTAATTTTGTTAATCGTTCCATTCTCCTATATTCTGTTTTGCATGCACGAGATACTAAACTTATTGTCATGTGCTGTTAGCATCTATTAATCCCAGTCTTTTTCGAATGGGTATAATTATATTATTAGTAAAATCTTCTGGTATTCTTCCTGTTTTGTAGATTTTGCAAACTATTCTGAACATCCATGATATTGTCTCTTATCAACTCCACTGGAATGTTTCAAATTCCTGGCGCTTTACAATTGCTCAGGTTTGTCAGTGCTCTATCAAACTCCGACCTTAGAAGTTTTGTCCCCCCATTCTTCATCTTCTATTATGACTGATCTAGATTTCCACCGTGATACAGCTCTTCTAGATATTCCTTCCATCTATCTGCCTTTTCGTCTTTATCCAGAATTGGCTTCCCATCCGCTCTCCTGACTTTCTAATATTTTTCCTCTTTCCGAATGTTTCTACGATTTTCCTAAAAGCTTCGTCTATTTTCCCTTTCACCATGATATCTTCAACCGCTTTGCATTTCTCTTGTAGCCAAGCCTCTTTGGCTGCTTTTCACTTACTATCTCATTTTTCAAACGTCAGTACTGCTATTTACCATTTTCATATCTCGCGTTTTTATTTTTACGCCTTTCATCAATCATTTTTAATTATTTCTTGTACTATCCATGCTTTCCAATTGATCTGAGATATTTTTCCCATTTTTTCGCCATTGGTCTAATCATTTCTTCCTTTCTCCTTTCCCTATTAATATACTCTTGATGTCTTCATTGAAACTCTGAAACACCTCCTATTATTTTAGTTTTCCTCACTCCAATCTCTTTGGTTTAATTCCCATCTAGTTTCTTTATTTTCAGCCTAAATTTCATAAGTAACCGATTATGGTCTGAGTTTACCTTTGTATCTGATTCCTATATCTCTGTCTTACCATTATGTAACTACCTGCGTGCCCCGGATTCTTCCATGTGTAGTCTTCTTTCATGATTACTAAACCAGGTATCTATTTGTCACAACTAATTTGTTCCCAAAACAATTTCTTCAAATAAAATTTTAAAATATCACATGTCAGTATTTAAGTCAGGCTGAAATATTATGAACAAATATATGCCTGCAAAACAAAGAATAGCCCAAGTATGTGACTTACAAGGACCATTTAAATAATCATCATACATTGAATTTAACTAAGAAGTGTGTTGTTTCATATTCACGGAAAATTGATGGCATTTAGTATAAAACATTTCAGATATTAACCATTTCTTAAAATTGACTTCATTAACTATAATATAATTAATATCTAAATTAAAAGAGTAATTCAGTTCAAAGCAATGCTTAGTGATAGGAACAGTTGGATAATTTAAAATTGCTTCCTGTTCCCTAATTCTAATTGACAGAAATCGTTATGTGTGGCCTATATAACAATATGAACATCAAGACATTATTAGAAACAAAAATAATCTGTTATTTTCAAATCGGTTAATTCACTGTCTTATTTTGATAACAAACAAAAGGGTGTGTCTGAATTTAATTTTTTAATGATATTTTAAATTTTCCATACAGATAATCATAATATGGTGAACAATATATTTATTGGAAGTACCTAGATTTCTATGCATTGTTATAAGTGTATTTAATTCTGAGAATACTGAATTTTACAATAAAATCAAGAGGATAATAATTCGCACACAGTATTTTGAAAATGTAACGGCGACTATCAGAATGCCGAGAACTCTGACAATAAAAAAGTTTTGTCAACAAAACTAACAGAAGTAGTCAGTGTAAGAGACTTGAAGTGATTAGAACTTGAAAAGTTGATGACTGATGTAGGGTTTTATCTCACCGTCGTATGTGGAAGGTTTGGCGTCATCTTTTAAGACGACGCCCCAAGCAGGAGCCAGGACCACGAGCAGGAGCACCAGCGACGTCTTCATGGCGCAGGAGTCCGCTGGAGACTGAGGAAGGTCACGGCTGGACGCTGACGTAGACCAGGGGAGGGACAACAACCTTGCCTATTTATCACACGTCCATTACAAAACTCCACCTATATATGTTCTCAACTACCAACATCTTTTAAATAATTCTTGTATTTTCCAGGTATCAAGTTTTCCCTTCATTCACTGCATTACGTAAATTTATTGCTTAAGGAAAATCCGTCTCCTTTCCTTACCCAATCCTTATAACCAGTTTTTAATTAGTATTATTTTTCCTTCTCGTACCTGGTGGCTTGTTCGTTTTATTTCTGCTGTGGTATTTGTTTTAATATCCTTGCTCTTCCTGATACATGAATCAACAAGTGCTTTCTCGACGTTTTATTTAATTCTTTACGTTGATGTTTTGGATCGGTGTGTGTTGTTACACTTTTTTTCCGGGCCGAAGGTTGATCCTTTGTTTCTGTGTACATGTTTACATTCGAGCAATTCTTAACTTTACGGTTGCGCAAATCATTCGTGTTTAATGCCGAATAAAAATTAAATGAAATAAATTAACGGCCAGAAACAGTCACATCTTCAGGTAATATTAAGATTTTTGTATAAGAAATACAAACTTGACTGCTAGCAAAGGCAGCTTCAACAGAAAAGTGATCCTAAACTCGGCTCATTTCAGGAACAACTCGAGTGTGGCCGAACAGTCATAAAGCTTCAGATCTGTGGCGCCTCCAGCAGCAGCCACCATCAACCACAGCCGCATATGGGTACCTTATTATATAAAATAAAAACATCCCGAAAGTTTATATTTATAACCATTACACCCTTATGGGAAAGAAGTCTGAACACAACCATGCCACCATTACTAGGGATCGATGCAATGCCTGTGAAGCGTTTTATTTCTTCTCAGAATCCAGAGTGGAGGCACAGAAAGAGAGAGAGACAGGTAGAGAGAGACACTGAAAAACAGAGGGGGGAGGGAGGGACACAGAAAAAAAGACACTAGACAGAGATACTGAAAAGAGAGAGAAAAGGTGGGGGGATCTGGTCAGAGAAATTACCACAAATATAGTTGTTGCTTCCAATGCCTATCAATTAAAAAAAGGAAAGGATCCAGTTCATCCCTGATGGAGATGCTGACCTATCTTATTACCAGAAACATTCAAGAGTTGCTGGCAGAATTAATTGAATTCAATTAAAGAAATATGAAGTGACATCCAATAAAAATTAATTATTTTCAAATTACCATTTTTTATTGCAGGTAGTCTTGTGTCCTTTCATAGGAATTATATACATGCAGCAAGGAGAAGTTCATGGTGTAGGAAGATTAGTCGTCATTCTCTGGTTAGTTTTTAAGTATCAAGTATGTAATTAATTAACCTTGTACATGTTACTTTTATACATAAATGATATACGAAATTTTTATCAAACCTTCTACTGTTGTGGTGAACAATTTAGTTTAGTCTCCCACTTCTAGCCATGGAGAGTACAAAATTGTATTAGTAAATTTCCTAGCTTTGTATTTTTTTAAATAAACATTCAATTTCGATCAATTTTTTGTTAATTATGCTTTTCCATGAAACTATAAAGATTATTCATTAAAGGTCGATGGAAACCCCAAGTCAAACATTTTTGCTTATTTCATTATTCATATTTATAAATGAAAGAATAAAATGAATGTTCTAAAATTAATATTTACCGACAATGTTTAATACCAGTTAAGGGTACACAACAAATTCATGGGAGATCCATTTGCACAAAAAGTTTTAGTGAAAAATTGTGTTATTTATGTTAGTGCTCTTCAAATGCAGGGACACAATTCACATAATTATAAAATAACACACAATTATTTCCTTTTAAATTCAGCATTTATATTTGTAAAAATTATTATTTGTTTTGACGGTGAAATAATTATAATGAAATTACTTGTATTTGTTGTAGTACTATTTTTCACAAATTTTTGTTTTCCTGGGGCAATTCTGGCAAGTATAAAATTACTATAAATTTACTGAGAGAATTGAGTAATATTCTTAGTATGTAATCCTAACTACTATCATGACACCTAGGAGAAATTTTCCCTCAACTTGAGTTCTTAATGCCTGTAAGTTATTTTATTAAATACTATCTTTAAGTCACCCCAAACGAACCTCCAGAAATCCAATTTCTCAGTCTCAATCTTTCTCCATCCCATTAATTTTCTGGGAATCAGAAGCAAGTTACAATTCTTCATTATAACACTAGGCATGATGCCAAATCAAACATTGAAGGAAACGGACTAATTTAAGAACTTGTTCATTATCCAAGATTTTCCTGGTGTATATGCTGCACAAAAAAATTATTGGGTTTCCACCTGGGTTAAATTAAGCTTAAGCCATGACCTTTTGATGGAGTACTTTGCCATATTTCTCAAGTGAAAGTGCCGTCCTGTGGTTTATGTGTCACCTTTACACTCTATCCTTCGGTAGCATGGTGTGTGTCCTGTCCTGTAGGTCCTCAGTCTTGGCCGATATTGACCAGCCCTTTCTATTGGCTCTGAGCTATTAATGATGATTGTGGATAGCACAAATAATTTGTAATAATATGTTATTACAGTTTTCTGTTGCAATAGATTGTTGGATACTGTTTCATTCAAAATAAATACTTACAGAATAAAAACTTGTAATTTTACATACACTTAGAACAATTAATGCTCATTTCAATTATCATTATACAGGTTTTAGCAAACAACAAATTTACTATTTAGCTAAAGATTTTCTTGCCATTCTGAATTATAAAAAAAATAGGTCAAAGAAGCAATCATGTAATTTTACTTTTTCAAGAAAGATTTTAATCGCACGACTTGATTCATTGTTATAAAGACTTTGTGTGTATCAACTTAAAATGGTTTTTATCCCAAGAACTATGTCACTAACAATGTCCCACTCAACTCCACACAATGGACTCTATCCACTGTAAGTATTCTGACACACGAGTGTATATTCCAGGCCTCAGAGAAGAATCACAACGTCTGCTTCCGAAAGATGTAAGACCAACAACAGAGTACTGGCAGTATGGTTTGTCAAGTCTCACTTGCAATGCTCCTCCAGAATCCCCCTACAAAAAAGAATATTTACATAAGAAATACTGTATTTTAAAATGTTTTCTAAAGATATATATAAATATATATATATATATATATATATAAATATATATATATATATATATATATATATATAGTAAGGATAGGTAAGAGGGAGAAAGGTAGAAAATTGGCTTTAAGTCATATGCTCAGAATAGAATTATGTGCAGAGAAAGGCATATGTTATGGCATATGAATATTTTCAGTCATTCTTTCTTCTTCCATTCCTTTCTTTGCTTAACATAACTATTTCTTTGAGCATAATACTATACCATACACATGATTTAAAGAGCAAATTTCCTGCCATTTTCCCAAATATTTATATCGAATTATCCTATATAATTATTATAGACAATGACATCTTTCCATACAGGACTCAAAAAAATTATGAATTTAATATTATTTTTCTAAGTATCAATGTATACTTTTTAACATGTTGTTAGGGTTCTTTAATATTGTGATGGAAAATATTTTTTGCGATAAACATGTTATGTAACATAAAAACAAATTTAAATTTCTAATATTTATCAACCAATTCTTTTTCCTTTTTAAACCATCATTACGCAAAGTTATTGCATGTATTTTGAGTAAAAAAAGGTTTTTAATGTCTCTTTTTTTCCAAAATAACAGTATAATTTTCAATCGAATTTTAATTTTCAGCAAGCCGTGTAAATTCTTTTTATACTTGAATCTGAAAAAGAAAACTTATATACATATGTTTAAGATATTAAAATAAGTTAATATGGTTAATGACTTACAGTGCAAGTGTCTCTACCCTTGCCAGATGCACAAATTAGAGAATGATTTACACCTTCCTTTAAAGATCTTGCCAGTGTCCCATTATATAACTCATTGCACTTATCTGTAGGAACTTCATCCAAGTCAACAAAGTGCAAAGTACCAAAGCCATCATCACTTGCAATGGAATTATCGTATCCGAAACCTGTGGCAATCACTTTGGTGACAGGCAACTGAGGAAGAGCATTTAAACACGCCGGCCTAACTGTTGCACTAAATTTTGTGTCATTTGCAAGTTTCAACAAGGCAATGTCATGGTATTTTGAAGTAGGATCATATGAAGGGTATGGAATAACTTTTTCAACCTCAATTTCTTGTATATTTGGATCAATTCTGGGTTTAGTGATATCGAAATCACCTAAACGAACTCTCTTGGCAACTCCACTGCAAAAAAAACCAACAAAAAAATTAATTTCAGATTCATTGCAGCAATTATAATCTATTTAATAGTAAATAATTATTTTAGTGAGCAGCTAAAAATATAATTTTCATTTTACTATAGAAACATTTATAACAACAAGTTTTATTAATAAATATCAAAATGATCTATTACTCAGAATTTGTAATATTATTGTAATATTGTAATATTATTAAACTCATTAGATATAACACTTTGCCCATAATTTAGGGACTTTTATAGCTAAAAATATTAAAGACAAAATTTATTCTGCTGTTATATTTTGTGAATGGATGTAAATTCATAATTTAATTACAAAGTACAGGTCCAAAGTTGAGGTTTTATGTCTTAGAGTGCATCCAATGACTGTTGTAGCACAGCCCATGACTCAACATTTCACTTTTGTTCAAAATAAGATCAGGATACTTTATAATGAACTTTTGATGAACAATAATATTGTAGCAACAAATTCTGCATCCCATCAAAGTAAGATACATATGAGAAATATGCATTTGTATAATAAAACCATTCAACAAATAAAATTGACATATGTTGATTGATAATTGTGAAAAACTATGTATTGAAATATCTTGAGATTTCACTTACAAAAATTATAATTCCAGGTTACAACAGAGTTGTAATGATATTAAATTTATCTGTCGAAATGTGACTAAGTTAATTCTACTTGGTCAGAAGACTGAGAATTACACAATAAAAACTGCAATATTTATTTATTAATTAAATTTATTAATATAGAATACTCTAGCAACTAGATAAATAATAAGTACTCACATAATATACATAATTGGAAAATAGACAATTATATGACATTAACAGTGAAACTGCAAATGTAATTGTAATAAATAAAATTAAAGTTTAATGGCCTAAAGTCTAAATTTATAGAAATTAAAATTTACAATAAAATAAACTTTACTAAGTATTGGTCATTGTACTGTATATATTTCATTTATTTCAGGTCAGGTTAAGTTCACAATTTTCTTTATAAATGTTAAAGTAGCTTTGTTGAACTATTTGTAGAACCTTACATCACATAAATTACAGGAGTATTTATGTATTAAGCATAGGTTTACACAGTCCTAAGAAACAACAAGTGAACTACAGATTATGATGTACTTAAAATAATAGGCTGTTCAAAATCACATTAGTAAATAAAAGTCATAACGCTAATAAACTTGAAAACAATTACCATAACATTATACAATAGGAAAATTTGCATTTCAATAAAGTAATTAATAATTAGCAATTGTATTACTTTATACTTACATTCGACGATTGCCTACACAAACAGCAGTCGTCAGAACATATTTGTCACTGATGAGAACTCCATTACACAACCATAATGTTTTAGATTTATTACCATAGCCCAAAACAGCCTATAAATGAAATATGTAATAAATATAGCTGCATCAGATTTTTTCACATACAAATAAAATATTAATATAAAAATATTTTAAACTTAAAAATATCTATGAAATGACCTCAGATGGACACTGTTTTATGTATCTGCGTATTGCTCTTCCTCTAACGAGATTTACTGAACATCTTTTTATCTTGTACCAACTAATTTTTTTCATTATTTACATCCTCTTCTATATATTTGACATCATTTTTCTTGTAGGGTAATGAGATAATCCTTATTAATTGATTATCATTTTAATGGTTGCAGATTAAAAATGAAAACAATTTGGATTTTAAGTTCGATCATTTGTTTGTCTATACCTATTCTCCCTGCTTTATCTAAGATACTTGAAAAGATAATCTGTATTAGAATAGTTTTTTTTTCAAAACTAACAATATAATAATTAAAAACCAACATAGTTTCATTAAAGACCCATCAAAAACTAAAACTACTATAAATCTATGTAGAAGAAATTCTTGATAATAAAGAATCTGTAATTGGTGTCGATTTTCAAAAATACATTGATTGTTTTAATAAGGATATCCTATTGGATAAATTATGGTATTATGGAGTCAGGGGTATTTCTCTCAATCAAATTGAATACTTACTGTCTAACATAAAACAACATGTTTCAATAAAATCAAGCTCAGAGACATTTAATTCTGACACTTTAAATATTGAATATGGTGTGTCGTAAGGATGTATATTGGGCCCTTCATTAATTATTATGTACGTCAATGATATAAACTGCTCTACATCTTAACCAAAAACACTTTTATATGCTGGTGACACCACACTACTCTGATGTGAGGACAACTATCAAATATTGGTAATAAAATTAAATATATGTACAAACAGTCTCATACAATATTTTAATGATTACAGTTTGAAGGTGAACACAAAAAAATGTATTGTAGTAGACTTTAATATGAAGACAGCTTAAAATCATAAAAATCAGGTAGTAGAAAATCAATGTATAGCAGAAGAATCAACTGTTAAATTTTTACAATTAATCCTAGACAGTAAACTGAGCTTACTCTAGACTAAGTTATGGTATAGAAATATGGGGTAAGACTACAAAACACAATATAAACCCATTATTAATAATTCAAATAAAAGGTAATTAGATGCATATCAAAGTTGAAACCAAATCAGTCAAGCAAAAAATATTTTTCAGAACTATAAATTTTAACTATAACAAACATATAAGTGTATAAAACTATAATATTAATTTTAACTACTGGAAAACCTTGTAATAGAAGCATTCATGAACATGACACAAGAAATAAAGGTAAAGTGCATGCGGTACTGCAATCATACTGGTGTAATTGTAACCATAAAATAATTATACAAATATCCCTATTTTAAAAATGTTTACTCGTATTTTTAGACCTTTCAGTTTTTTTGTAAAGATGAGTTATAAATTGCATTTTCAACTTTTTAGGTATAGGACTAGCATGTAGGCAAACCGGCGTTTTCCAGAAGATTGTAATACTTATTTATTAAACAATTGATGCTGGAAATAAAAATATTCTATTCTGTTTGACAATAATTTTTCATGTATGTACATTTAATAATAAATAACAAAACGGAAATTTTAAAGAAATCATTGTATATAAATTATTTATTACATTTAATATTTAATAAAAATGACTGACAACTGAAGTATTATCCTATATATACATATAAAACATTTGAAATAAAACTACATTCACGTTTATAAACTTACCATGTAAGGAAATTGTTTTGCATCAGCAATATTCTTTTCTGGAATGATTTGTAGGGGTGGACACTCCGTCAACTTATCAAGTTCACTGCTCTTTAAGCAAGCTGAAAAAACAATTAAAATAAAGAATGAATTAAAAATAACATATATTTAATTTCTTTTTATTTATTGGTATTAAAACTTTGTATAAAGTCAATTGGTTTTGTCAATTAAATTTTAAATTACACATTTACACAATTGTGGAGCTTAAATAAATTGCTCAATGACAGAACCCTAAAGTAAGAATAATTATAATTTTACACAAAGCATTTTTTTTCATTTCCATAATACTTTTTTGAACTAAAAATTGCCTGAAGTTTACAGGCTTTTACAAATTAGTAATTACCTTACAGTGGTTTGAATTCTTATCCTATTTAAAGCATTTTAATGTTTTGTAATTCACCATACCACTTGCTGCACTAATGGTCTTTACTAGTAAGCCTATGATTTATCCTTACTTCCTATTATTTCATTTCATTTTTATTAGAGTAATTGTACCACAGTGAATTATAACTTATATCAATTAAAAATTAATGACCCATATATCAAACATAAGCAAAAAAAATTATGAAGAAATTCAAACGTAAACTATAGACATTTCGACCAATTTGAAACCAGCTTTACAAATATTGTCAAGGACCAGAATTAATGTTTGAAGCGTCGATAGTTAAAGATTAAATTTTTTCTAATTGTCTGATATATAGGTTGTTAAACCTTAAGGGAGCAACAAACATGTTAAAAAATAGGACTTAATAATTTCAATCAAATACATTAGAAAGATCAAGTTGATAATTACAATATTTACTATTAACAGTATTTAATATAAACCTTCTGAATCCATGAATTTCCATCCTAGAGAAGTTTTAAATTAGTATTCCAATACTATTGATAGCATTAGGTTGAAAAATAATTATTGAAAAGAAAAGTTGCAGAGATCAATATCTTTAATTATTCAGAATTGTTTTGCTAAAATACTTCATTGACATGCAAGTAAAATATCAATTCTCTGGAAACTTGTTTTAAGAAACTACTCACCTTCACGACTCTTCTGGCCGACATTGCCCACTGGAGCTTTCAAACCAGGTTTCTCACAACAAACTAAACCATCCACTGAGCATTTTTGTTGAGTCCCAGATGCAGATTTGCAATTTGCAGCTGGGGTACAAACACCTGGGGAACCATTTTGCAACTGACATACCAAATCTGGGAAAAGAAATTTTAGTCTGAATGCCATTATTACAGTTACAAATAACATAGTCAGTAATGGACATCAGCATAGATAAATTTTGCATTGCTGGCCTATGCAATTGTTTTTATATATTGCTAGATATTCAGTAGAAGCTCCATAAAATTAAAATTTTAGCATACTTGTGAGTAAGGGACCATGCTTTGCATCAGTCTTCACCCTGCACAATGATACCATCTATTACTGAGGAAATGAAGGGACTCTGGGTTCTCTACTTCAAAGTACTGCAGAACAGGATAATGAATTAGTGGCAGAAATAATCACCAGCCAATGATACACTAGGGGAAGGTTCATTGACAATTGCTCTACTCAAGCTAAGATCCTGTATACCATCTATTTATAGCAATGAAAGTGTTTTAGATTGAAAATTAGCAGACAAATAAATTAATTAATTAAAATAAAATAAGTGCTTCTGAGGAAATGTGTATTAGTAAATCTGATTAATATAATTAGAGAGTTAAATATGTGAACAGAACTATATACATTCAATTCTAAGAACTTTTGAAGGACAGTTGCACCATCTATTTGTTGGTAGTAGTAATGGATTATGCCACTAGATAGAAACATTCATAGTTGTATCTTTCTCCACCAATGTGTGTTTTATATTTTCCACTGTAGTAAGTTAACCCTTTTTTGTTCAGTTAACATGTGTGCTCTTCTATTAAAATCCCATCACCTTGTTCTACATGATCCACACCAAACAAACAAGTTAATGGCCCAGCATGATTGAAAACTTTCACAGCATTACCATCAAGAGTTTGATGGGGAATACTTAAGTATAGAATTTGATGCATATCTAAGGAATCATAGCATACAGGCAACAGTAAGTTGGAAGCAAAACCAAATTTGCTGTAAAAGTTTAGGGGTGGAATAATTCATTAAGGGGGAGTGTTGGAGGCAGTAATGAGTAACATCTTTAGATGGAAACATTTATAGTTTGTACAGTGTGTGTTTTGTATCTACCATTGTAGTTTTTTCATTATTATTCATATAAAAACTTTTATCATATTGATTTTTAGTTGGTATACAGAATATACATTAAATCGTGAATACAAAATAAATGTATAATTAACATGTCAGCATGTGGGGTAGGTTAATCCATTCCTACTTTAGCAATGTTTTTTTTGTGAGTACCTGAAAGGCATGCGTGAGTGGGTGTGGGTTGACATGCAGTGAACTGATTTTTGGAGGATATATGAGGATGAAGTCTGCAGGCATGATGGTAAGGTGTGTTAGGGTGTGCCTGAATGATCAGGGGAAGGATGAGGTCGATTTGGAGTTTTCTTTTGAGGCAACGGAAGCGTGGAGGATGTGGGAGAAGGATTGTTATGGAATTGCTGGATTTTTGGGGTTATCATTGAAGTAGTAAATTCTTCACTGTTCATTTAGCAAGTGTGTTCTTCACCTTTTTCTACATAATCCCCATCAAACCATTACTGTAAAATCTGAGCAGTTTAGGTCTTTATGGTGGAGAAAATGACAAAGGATACAGTTTCAATTCAATGAAATGTCAAGATATTTGGAGGTTAACATCTTTACCGCAACTTGGCAAATGGTTCTGATATTAATTAATTCGGAATACTTTTGACTTAGAACCACGTGGCACAATAGAAGTCAGTCTGTTTTAGGTCTTCAACGTGACAAATTTAAAGAGTTGACTGTTTGAAAAAGATTAATTACTTGAAGAAGCAGTTTTAAATGCTTCAAGTGTAAACAGATGTTATCACCGTTGCCATTCCCGGACCTGACGTTCTTGGGATCGGCGTGAAGCAATTCGACAAGCCATCCTTCAGTCGACCTTGGTTGATTATGATCGCTTCCTTTCTCAGTTCCTTGAGAACCAATATGCTATGTTGAGCAATATTTTGTGGACTACATTTGAAAGAAGAGAATACAAATGATATCCGATTAGGATGTCTTTGTTTGAGCCCGCAATCAGGTACCAATAGTCCGTACTGTGTTTGTGTCCTAAATGTCTGACCCACACACATTCTTCTACCTCGTCGTCGCAATCGTATTCGATCGGATAGGTCATAACCCGGAATGAACCACTTTGAAAACTCCGAATGCTGCAGGAGGAATGTGGTTAATGTTATCACCTGACCTGGGAGGTCAGAACCCCGGCTGATCGTCAAGGCCACGAAAAGTCAAGAGCGTTTATGAAGAGTCAGGAATGTTTGTGAATGCAGCCAGTACCTTTCTCTTATTTTATTTCCAAAGCCTGGCCCTACTGATGAGATAATTGCGGGATTTCCAGGAGTCAATATCGAGGAAAACGCTTCGAGAGAAATCTATCTTCAAAGTGTTTTCTTTCTGCTACTTGGGAAGCGTAATAACAAGGGATGGTAGAAGTATAGTAGACGTCAAGAAAAGGATAGTACAGGCAAGGAAGGCTTTCACGAAAAAGAGGAATTTACTTATGGGTAATATTAGGAAATCGTTGTTAAAAATGTTCTCATGAAGCGTGGCGGTATGTGGGTGTGAAACGTGGACGATAGTAGTTGCGGAAAGGAAAAGAATTGAACCCTTTGAAATGTGGTGCTATAGCCGAATGCTGAAAATCAGATAGATGGATAGAATTACTAACAAGAAAGTTCTAAACAGAATAGGCGAAAAGTGAACAATATGGAGGGCGTTGACCAAGAGAAGGGATAGATTAATAGGCCACGTCTTAAGACACGAGTGTCTTGTAAAATTAGCATTAGAGGGAAGTGTGTGGAGTAAGAACAGAAGAGGGAGGACTAGGATAGAATACGCTAAGCATATTAGGGAGGATGTGGGTTGTGATAGTTATTGGGAAATGAATAGGCTTGCGCAAGATAGGCTAGCATAAGACCAGTCTTAGGACTGTATACCGCAACAACAACACCATCAGCCTTAATGTCATTCTGATAAGGGGATTTGTTAGGAAAATCCTTGACGTGCCTCTCAAAGCATTACTGCTCACTTCCACAATTAAATCTACAGATAACAGCGACTCTCATTTAGCGGCTAATGACTGTGTTTGTCGTTTCCCATGCAGGACTCAACGCAAAGAGAGCCAACCCAACACCGTCAAGTCTCCGCGCCGCCATCTTGTCCAAAACAGCCTTCCTACCAGTTTCAAGATAATTTCAACAAGTCTCCGTTATTGGCTAAGGATTAGAAATATATTTATCACCTTGTCATGACGCTCGATACAGCAGTTCCAGTCGTATTAAAAACCTGTACTTGACAAGTTCAACGCTCGAAAATTGCGTTACAACTTGTGCGATTTATTTTAGTTTACACGTCCTGGAGAAAGAGTTCAATATGAGGATTAATAGAGGCAAATCGAAGGTAATGGAGTGTAGTGTGGGTAACAGTGGAATAAGAAAGGGTGTTAAATTGGGAAGGGATATTTTTACGGGAGATAAAGAATTCTGATGCTTAGGATGGTAGAAGTATAGTAGACATAAAGAGTAGGATAGCACAGGCAAGGAAGACTCTCGTGAAAAAAAGGGATTTACTTACGTGTAATGTAAGTGTGAATATTAGGAAATCGTTGCGTTATATGGGTGCGAAACGAGGACGATAGGAGTTGGGGTAAGGAAAATAATAAAAGCCTTAGAAATGTGGTGAAATAGGCGAAAGCTGAAAATCAAATGGGTGGATAGAATCACAAACGAGAAAGATCTAAACAAGATAGGCGAAAAGCGAACAATATGGAGGACGTTGACCAAGAGAAGGGATAGATTAATAGGCCACGTTTTAAGACACGAAGGTCTTGTAAAATTAGCATTAGGGGTAAGTGTGTGGTATAAGAACAGAAGAGGGAGGTCAAGGATGGAATACGCTAAGCATGAGGGTTGCTCAAACCAGTCTTAGGACTCAATACCACAACAACAACAACAACACGTCCTCCACGTAAAACCGAGCGATTTCTAAATTCTGGGAAACTGCTGGGAAAACTCTGATGACATCATCGTTACTCAGTCCTTACACTTCTCCACGGGTTTTGCGATTGAGGTTAGGTTATAATGAAATGATTACTCTAAAGTTTTAAATTTAACGTCTGTTAAACAAAATTGATGACCTTATACAGACTTGATTATATAAATTTAATCCTAACATCCCTTCGGCATGTTTTTATTCCTTCTTCAGGTTTTTTCCTCCCTGTAAATTTTTCCTCTACAGTGAGGAAAAACCTGAAGACGGCAGAAAAACATGCCGAAGCGTTGTCACGGTAAAATTTAATATAATTAAGTCTGTATAAGGTCTTCAATTTGTTTAATGAAATGATTACGTTAATCTGACTCAATATTATAAATAACATTCAATGAATGACCCAAAAGTTAGAAACAGAAGAATTTCAATTATAAAAGTTCTAAATTACACATAGTTTTCTGACTTCAAGTTTACAATAAATAAAAAGAATGGCAAATAAGTCAGCATATAAATTTATTACTATTTAATTATCATAAATACGACGTTTCGTCTCCCTTTTATCTGTTCACATTTAGTAATTTTGAATAGCTATATATTAAAAAAATATTGTGACATAGAACCCATATTTAATTTCCTGTAATATTATCTTTGTAGTATACATGAGGAAGAGTCTAAAAAGGGAGACGAAACGTATTTTTTACGATAATTAAATAGTAATAAATTTATATGCTGACTTGTTGGCCGCCTTTTTATTTATTATAACAGTTCCTGTTGTATAATTATTTAAAAATGATTCTTGACCCTTCTTTAACTTACAGATTCATTTTATTCAATTTAAAGAAAAATGACGTTTCGGTGCACATTCACACCTTCTTCAGGATAACTTCTTTAGAACACGGTTCGGATTAAAGTGTATGATGTGTTGCCTCGAAAACCTTTTTTAATTTTTTGTGCTTTTAACTCAATTAGTTAAGTGTTATCAATGTTTGAAAATTTCAGTAACTTGAAAGTAAAACCTGAAGAAGGTATAAATATGCGCCCAAAACCTCTTTTATCTTTAAATTTAATAAATAAATCTATCTGTATCAAAATTTCAACAATCATTTTTATTAATTTCAATTATTATTAACACGTTTCGTCCCCAACCGTCGGGACCTCTTCTGTTCATACAAAAGATTTTAATATAATTATGTTGTTGTGGTCTTCAGTCCTAAGACTGGTCCGTTGCAACCCTCCATGCTAACCTAACTTTCAAAAGCCTATCATTTCCACATAATTAGCACGTCACACATCCTCCCTAATTTGCTTAGCGTATTCCATCCTTTCTGTTTAACTTATATATGGAACAGGCGATGAAGAGAGTTAAAACGGAATATGGAAAAGGAATACTGCAAAGAGAAGAAATAAAACCCTAAGGTTTTCTATTGATATTGTAGTATTAGGGGAGTCAGAGGAATACTTGGAAACAATAATACATGGCGTGAACGTGATCCTGGAGGAAGAGTTCGGCATGAGGATTAATAGAGGGAAAACCAAGGTAATGGAGTGTAGTATGGGAAATAGTGGAATAACAAAGGCTGTTAGATTGGGAAGGGATATTTTGAAGGAAGTAAAGGAATTCTTCTGCTTGGGCAGGGTAATAACTAGGGATGGTAGAAGTATGGGAGACATAAAGAGACAAGGAAGGCTTTAGCGAATTTTCTTACGGCTAATATAAGTATGAATATAAGAAATTATTTAAAATGTTCCTGTGGTTTGTGGCGGTATACTGGTGCGAAACGTGGACTGTAGGAGATGCAGAAAAGAAAAGAATAGTTACTTTTGAAATATGGTGCTATGGAAGAATGAGGTGGGGTAACCAGGAAGTTTTGAGAAGAATAGGGGAAGAGAGAACAACATGGAGGACGTTGACGAAGACAAGGGATAGATTAATAGGCCACGTTAGAGACACGATGGTCTTGTAAAATTAGTATTTATAGTATTAGAGGAAAGTGTGTGGGGTAAGAACAGAATATGGAGGCCAAGGATGGAATACGCTAAACAGTTAGGGAGGATGAGGGATAAGCTAGTTATGTGGATATGATAAGACTTGCGCAGGATATGTTAGTATAGAGGGTCGTATCAAACCAGTCTTAGGACTGAATACCACAACAACAACAAATAACGTTGATAAATATTGCTAGTATATTATACTAGTGTCTCACCAATTTACTATATCTATGGTAAGGTCTATATTAAGACACACTCCACTAGACTGATTGGCTAAGTCCAGTTAGCTACTTCATGTTTGAACATGTTTTTATTTATTTTTAACTGTTCAATGGAGGATGCGAATTTATTAAATATACTAATAGCATTATAATTTAAAGTGTTGCTGTTCAATAACAATTTTTTGGGGGGGTTAACAGGCTACATGAGGGTGATCCTGAAACAGGCAACTCCCCTTTAATAGCATAGATAGGGAAATGAAAAGGGGGGATGCATCAGGTAGGTCGGACATTGGGTACTATTCTCACTCCCTTCCGAATGACGGGAGACGAGTTTGCTGTGGGGTCGCAGCATTCCCTTCTCCGTGTCTGCACTAGCTTTAGGAGGCAGTTGGCCGACTGATCCAATAGGACCGGCATGCAACTCTTGACTTATGCCCAAGGTCTTCTACCGCAGTACATAAAGCCTTGAAACCTCGTCACGTCGCGCTGCCAACCCCGAAATTAATTCCCCTCAAAATAATTCTCACCTCGTATTTTACGCCAAGCTGACTTGTAATTTTCCATAACTAATTATTAAATGTTTCCTTTGAGTTAAAAGAAATACTATAAAGAAAACACAGCTAAATGTTCTAATAGACAATGAAATAATTTAATTTTCATACCGAAATTTTGTGGCCATGGACCAGTTAAATCACCAAGGGATACGTATGGAAATAATTAATTTTTCTAAGAAATATAAATAAATATCTGGACAACGCCGGGGACTCCGCTAGTTTGTAATAAACTAGAAGCCAGTTCAAAGAGAACACGCCTCTAAAAACTTGTTCTGAACACATTACGGACAAGGAAAAGATTTCAGTGAACAACGTTCGGGCAGTTAGATTTGTTTAATCAATCGAAGGACGATAAGAAAAAACACGTAACCAACTATGTTTGCCGATATAGTCGGACTCTAAAAACCTCTCTTCCAAGGATAATGGACGTACGCAGTACTCAGTATTCACCAAAGTCCTTCGTGTTGATTCTCTTCCATCGAGGTCAACATGATATCTCTGACGAACAAAAACAAAACAAATCTTTCTACGATTTATTAATAAGTGTAGACTGGACAACTTCTATAGGGCGAAACCAACGATGTTATAACAGAGTTATATTTAACTGCCGTCAGAGGTCCATAACTTTTCTGATACCTTTCTCGTCACTAAACAATGTGAAATTCTTAAGTTTAGGTGTGTTGTAATCTAGAATGTGGGCCTTGCTTTTACCGTGGAAGGAAACACACATCCGAGAGATTGAGAGGACCTGGGGCTAACACAATGTCCTCTTACAAGCCAAGTTGGTAAGCTTGTTCCTCCAGTAGCCGGAGATTCAATACCGTTTGTGCTATCCCATGATGTCAACTTCTATTGCCAATATGGCGGTTTTCCAGCCAACCATGCTACGACATTATCAATGACAAGAAAGCTTTGCTACTATGTAAAAGCGTTTTCTTTCTCGTTCCGCCCATGTAATAACCCTTTTGAAGGTCGTTTTATGTCACCAATTAAATGTCGTGGTTGCCAATAGAGGAGGTAAGTATATCTGCGAATCCAGAGGTGTTGGTACGAGGGAGTGGATGTGTATACGTTGGAGGGGAGGAGAGTGATGATCGCTGGTCGTATCCAGTAAAATAATATTGGCAAATTTCACAACGGGTATTATCAGTATTTATAAGACATTGGAAACACATAATACATAAATGACATGAACGTAGTCCTGGAGAAACAGTTCAATATGAGGATTAATAAAAGGAAAACCAAGGTAAGAGAGAGTAATTTTGGGAAACAGTGGAATAACAAAGGCTGTTAGATTGGGAAGGGATATTTTTATGGAAGTTAAGGAATTCTGCTACTTGGGAAGTGTAATAACTAGGTACGATGGAAATATAGTAGGCATGAAAAAGTAGGATAGCACAGGCAAGGAAGGCTTTCGCGAAAAAGAGGAATTCACTCATGGGTAAGATAAGAGCTAATATTAGGAAATCGTTTCTAAAAATGTTCGTATGGAGCGTGGCGTTATATGTGTGCGAAACTCGGACGATAGGAGCTCCGGAAAGGAAAAGAAAATAAGCCTTTGAAATGTGGTGCTATAGGCGAATGCTTAAAATTAGATGGTTGGATAGAGTAATTAACGACGACGTTCTAAACGGAATAGGGGAAGAGCGAACAATATGGAGGACGTTGACCAAAAGAAGGGATAGATTAATAGGCCACGTTTTAAGGCACGAGGGTCTTGTAAAATTAGCATTAGAGGTAAGTGTGTGCGATAAGAACAGAAGAGGGAGGCCAAGGATAGAATAGACAGATTAGGGAGGATGTGGGTTGTGCTAGTTATGAGGAAATGAAAAGGCTTGGGCAAGATAGGTTAGCACGGAGGATTGCATCAGACCAGTCTTAGGACTCAATGCCACTACAACATCTTCATTCAAAATAAAAATGTATTGTTGGAGTGACTTGATAAATGAGGCACTGAATTGAAGTATGCACAGCCGAGAAATGTAAGTGAGCGAGATTTTGAGAAGATTATTTGCAGCCTGCGTATTATCTGAACGAGTTGAAGATACGTCAGGAGTGCGACAGGGAAGAGTAATCGGGACACTAATTTTTTTAGCATTTATAAATGATTTAGCGATTGGCAGTGAGGCTCAGGAAAGGTTATTTGCCGACGACTGTATCCCTGTTTTCCCTGCATCTCTTTAGATGGAACACCGGGTAGGATCCTTGAAGTATAGCCCCGGGGACCCTAGTCTGCCTTTGGGTACTATGATCCACATCCTCCCCTTATCAGTTCCCTTCCTATGCTATTAAAAGGGAGTTTCTCGTTACAGAATCCCCATCGTGTAGCCTGCTAGGAAAAGAAAGATTCACTGTACCTGTCTCCGTTCAATACTTTCCGTCAGAAATTGATAAAATATATAATTGTAAATGATATTCGGAATAATTACATGTTTTATACGTATATTCTATTAAACCTCTGTACGTTTGAGATTACCTGTGCCAAAATATCTTAAACTTCTTTGTGTGTATATGTATATATATAAAGAAATTATATATATCTACTCCTGTAATTCTGAGTAATTTACTAACATTCACAACTTCCGTAACTAGACTTCCCCAACTAAAATTAGTAAAAGGCTACTGAAAAAGACAAAACAAAAACTCTCAAATGTCATTATTTTTATTGAAACTACCTTAATTTCCACTCTACATTACAACATTCCAAAGCAAATAATTTATTAAAGTTAACCCACCCAAATGTAGGGGGGAGGGGAGAGGTAGAATCAGAAGAGGATAGAATACGGTGAGCGGATTACAGAGGATATGGGAATGAAAAGGCACGCATAGAATAGGTTAGGATGGGGAGTTGCATCAGACCAGTCTAAGGACTCAATACTACTTCAACCATCCACGTTTACACTTTCAGCTGGCAATGATGCTACAAAACAACTTATAGAAAACAAGTAAACATAGCAGAAATAGTCAGCATTATATAACCTATAGACTGTATACAAAATATACTGACACAACATAAATAATGTAGTCAATTAAATGCCACAAATCACTAAATATGTAATTAGACGGGACACGCACACCAAGGAGAATCACAGACACAAACGGAAGACAAGTCACTTCACGGAATTAGTTGGAATCGTTACCAACCCGCAAACTTCAGCTTTGTTGCCGACATTAGTAGCTCAACATTGTTGTCGTCTAAATATGTTTGTAAAATCATCAAGGAATTTTTTTAATATTATATATATCATTATTATTTAAATGACTAACTTCTTTTGTAATGTCGCCTTCGAGAAGGAGATTAACTGGATGTTTTATATCGATTGAAGATCTTAGGTTTTTTCCGGTGAATCTATCAAATAAATAGTTTTTGGGTTTCTAAAATGGCACTAATGGAAACCCAAGGATCGTAGTTTGATACTAGTTTACCCCCGGCTACTACGTTCGCGCGTATCTAGTTGTTCTTATTTTGCCTTTAAAACGAAACAACAGGTACTGAATGAAATTGAATCCATGGAATATATAAAAGCTATTTATGATCGCTTCAGGGCAAACCCTTATAACTCGCAGTTCGTTTTCAAGATGGTCCTGCTATCATACGTTCCCAGGCCAATAAAAATCTTTACTTAGAATATAGAGGTGCCTGTGGGAATTTTTCTCGCAGGCATTTACCCCCAGAATGACTGCGGGGCTCACATGATTATGTCGGGAATGCCTCGCTCTCTGTCTGTTTTTTTTTATCAAAGTTCCCACATGCCGAGACACCCTCACCTATTTTAGGAGGTATATGTACTGGAGTCGAAGACCTTGGAGACATGGAGAAAGGAATGCTGTGACCCCACAGCAAACTCGTCTCCCGTCATTCGGAAGGGCGTGAGAATAGTAACCAATGTCCGACCTACTCGATGTAGATTTTCTAGGGGTTTTCCCTGCATCCTCTTTTATGTGAAACACCGGGTACGATCATTAAACTATAGCCCGGGGGCTTTATTCAACCCTTGGCTACCGTGCTGTGTCTTCCACATTCCCCCTTTTCAATTCGGTTCCTATGCTATTGAAGGGGAGTTGCATGAAACCTGTTAATTCAAAATCAATTTAATAAAAATGAGCAATTAGTAAATATTAAAATTTACATGACGCGTAAAATAAAACCAAGTGGCGTATATATCGTATCGGCGATCCAAAGAAGTTTATTATCTCTCAGGGAGTTAGCTCGATACCAACAATAGGTCAATTACGGCGCGAAACCTACTGCAACAATAGATGGAATGAGAATGCTCGCCCTCCCTCCGTCTCTCTCTTTCATGGTGCCAAAATTATGCTTATAAAAAAGCTACAGTAAGTGGGATGAATGGTATATGAACGCCAACTCGCAGTTCGTTTTCACGCGGCTATTCAATGTATTTAAAAATATTTACATTAATATCTTCTGAACTCTGCAAGATATCAAAATGAAACATACACGAAAATTAAAGTTTAAAATTCCCGTTTCAATCTTTCAAACTTTTATTGAAATTCGTTGTTACGGAGCATAAACAGATCACAAGTATAGACAACCCGCATTCAATTTGGGGATTTAAACGCGCGTTTCGAAAAGAAACATTTCCCGTAGAATGTTTTATATTAATATTTATATCTTCTGTAATATATCGAAATGAAAGATGCAGGAATACTTAAATTAAATTTCCTATTTATAAACCCTCAAATTTTTATTGAAATCCGTTGAGCCGTTTCGGAGTCTATTCGAGACAACATACTTCCTTTAATTTTATTTATTGGTATAGATTAAATTTTAGGTTGCTTACATAGACAAAATAAAAATAGTATTCACACGTTTACTACAGGTTTTTAGGATGACTATGGAATGTTATTTTAAAAGAGAAAAATAATTTAAGGGGTGACATTTCAAAGACTTGCGTCATACTTGTGTGTGCTAATATACAGCAGAGTTTTCAGTTCATCGATGTAACTTACCTTAGTATTTTGCTTCAGGTGTGAGCCGCTACCACGTTTGACATTCGAACTCTGTTGCCACCGATTTCCTCAAACCTTGGAACTGGGCGATATTGGATACGCCAATGACGTCTAAACTCTTGAATGGGTAATGAAGGGGGAAAATCCTATGGTGAATGACAAATATATTCCTTCATTTATTTATCAAATTACTTATCATTAATAATAGGATTTTCCCTCTTCATTACAGATACGAGAGGTTATGACATCATTGGCGTATCCGAACTCGTCCTGTTCCAATGTTTTATTAGGGTCAAATGTCAAATGTGATGGTGGTTCACATCTGAAGTGAATTCCTAAAATAACTTAAATTGACGGAGAAATAAAACGATTGAAATATTAACGGAATATTAACACACAGTGCGGCAGATTTCCCTGAGTCTGACGCAAGTCTTACAAATGCTTTTTCTTTCCTTTAAAATTCGGTAGTGATCTAAAAAAACTGCTGTAAACGTAAGAATACCATTTTTATGTAGGTGAAAATAAATACGTATTTGGACAATTGTATCTCACATGAAAGATGAGTCGAGTGACATCGTTGGTTCTGACTTCAACGGAGTATCCCAACCCGTCTCTAACTGAAACCTTTCATACTGAACACCAATAAAATAAATAATAAACGAATTCAACAACCTAATTAGTCAAGAAATTATATTAAATTCAGTCACAAAAATGTAGTACATATTAAAAACACCTTCCTCATGAGCGATAATAAATCAACTTGTTATAAACATAAAATACAAAAAACTCCAAATTTTACAAACATGACATATATAGTATGCTTATATAAAAATTTGATGCGGTTGAACTCATTTAATTTCAATAGAAGTCAGACTAATAAAATTATCAAAATAATCGTTCATAATGAACGTCTAACTTTTTCATTACTTGAAAAATAATTTGCTAACAGATTTTATGAAAAATTAAATTCTCTTTCTTCATTTGAAAATATAAAATTTATTGGAGTTTAGAATTAAAACAATTTTTAATGTTTTATAAAATATTTTTTTAGTATATACTTTAATCTGTGACTTAATATTTCAATGATTTATGTTATTTCAAAAGGTCTCCATACATTTGTATATAAACGAAACATTTTGAAGTGTTAAAAGTTCATACTTTTGTCTGCTGCGGGAAAAAAATATTGTCTGATTTTTTTACGACAAATGTATTTATTTAAATTAGAAAATTACAACGTTTCGGTACACAATCGCCCTATTTTTAAGTTTTTTCTTTCAGGAGAAAATTTAAAGTAGCAAGAGGTCATATTCGGGTAGGGGTTGATGACGACGAATAACAGTTTCGTAGGCGGAGTAGTGTAAACGACATTGACAAGCATGCGTGAAAGTTTGTCTGTTGATGTCTGAGGAAGTGCAGCAAGGGTCTGGCCAAACTGTCAAGCGTTGCGACATGACGGAGCTGCTTCAGCTATTGCATCAAAATCTCGGGACCCGAAGACACTTTCTTGGACGACCCTGGCAGGAGCATCCGTTGTTTACACCTGATGCAGAAACTTTCTCAGTCAACCACAGCCTTCTTTTGCGCATCGAAACGGTCACCATAGTGTGTCAGACAAGAACGCCTGATTAAGTGGTCATCTTTTCAAAGGGGGTGGTACAATAAATTTATGTTGTACTCATAAAGGCAGTCTACTACACATGAGCAACGGAAGTTGTTAGAGGATGAGTCGTTGGACGCGGAAAGCTGCAGGTAAAAGCAAACCACGACTGATAAAGTGCTTCAGCTCACCGGAGTAAGTGGAAGGTTCGGCGTTCTTGACCAAGACGACGGCCCAGGCAGGAGCCAGGACCAGGACCAGGAGCAACAGCAGCGACGTCTTCATGGCGCAGGAGTCCGCTGGAGACTGAGCGAGGTCACGGCTGGACGCTGACGTAGGCCAGGAGAGGGGCAAACAGCCTCGAGGAAGCTGCACAAACACCTGGCAGATATTACACACATCCACAGACAAACCTCTTCAACTCTGTTTATAGCAGGGTCTTCTTTCCTCCCAGAGGGAGGGGAGAGTGCCGCAAGGGTCAATAATCGGGCCGTTATTGTTCCTCATATATATTAATGATCCATCCCTCCAAACCTGTTCTAAAATTAGACTATTTGCTGATTGCGGGTCCCACGCACCACTGGGGACACTTCGAGAAATTATTAATTACTATTTCATCAGTTGGTTGCCCGGACATTACCCCGCTACAATATTTCAGTCGACAGGAATACACTGCGCGTTATAAAATGTTGAAAGGTTTCCCTTTCCTGCTTTGTGCCATTCCGCGAATAAAACGCGAAAGCCGACTGCCTTAAGAATAAGATATGTATTTGGGAGTTTTTTCTCGCAGGTATTTCTCCCCAGATTGACTGCAGGGCTCACCTTTGGGAATGCCTCGTACTCTCTCTCTCTGGTTTTACAAAGTTCTCACATGCCGAGGCACCTTCATATATTTTGGACGGTGTATGTATTGGGGTCTAAGACCTTCAGCATACGGTAAGAGTTGTCCGCTGAACCTATAGGATCAGTCGGCCAACTGCCTCCTAAAACGTGTAGAGACACGGAGAAGGGAATGCTGCGACCCCACAGCAAACTCGTCACGTTTTAAGGCACGAGGGTCTTGTAAAATTGGCATTAGAGGGAAGTGTGTGGGTTATGATGAGAAGAGGGAGGCCAAGGATGCAATGGGCTAAGCAGATTATGGAGGATGCGTTCTGTGCTAGTTATAAGGAAATGAAACGGCTTGCGCAAGATAGGTTTACATGGAGGGTTGCATCAGACCAGTCTTAGGACTGAATACTACTACAACAACAACACACCTAAACATTGCTAGATTCTGCGTTGAAATATTTTCCCGCATCCAACAATGTCACCAGTCGCGGCAGCCATCGCGCGCAAAGTTTATTCGTGGAGCATGAAGCCCACACGTTGATTTGAGGAGTCCAAGGCATTGGCTCCCTCACGTACTTTTAGTGTGCCATCCTCCAATACGATATTGTGAACTTTTCCCATGTCTTCCCGAGTGGTGACCTCATTTGGGCGGCCGGAGCGAGTTTTATCTTCTGTGCTTCTGCCCCCTCATCTGAACTTACTAATGAAGAACTAAATGGTCTTCAATTCTGGTGCAGAGTCCGCGTCAACTTAATTAAATCTGGTTTTCATTCGCACAGCTGTACAACCCTTCAAATGATTTTTTTTAATGATTACACACTTAACACTACAGAAGGCTGACAACAATAAACTACGACTCATATACTTATAGGAATATCTTTGTCAGGATCATTTTTTATAAATTTACCGCCTTTATGGAACAACTTTCCTTAAATAGTTACAACAATCATATTTTGTTCTGTGGATGACAACATGAGTGCCTACAAGTCAGAGTATTTATAGTTTTACAGACTTTGGTTGAATTTAGTGCGGTTAACTTGGAGCCAAAATGAAAAACGCGTAAAGTGACCCGTTTATAAAGATTGGGAGGCTTGGAGAGTTCACGGGTTGTATAAAACTCGGTCTATATATTTTAAAATGGCAAAGTGAAGTTTTATTCCCCCACTCCCCCCCAAAAAAAAGAAGTAAAAGCGAGACGTCTAGCAAAGAAAGTTTCACACAGAGCGACTGCGACATTGCCTTTGCCTAACTCTTTTTCTCCCTGTCCTCTGCTGCAGTTGAAGCAATTTTCCCAGTTCACTAAAGGACACCACGTGACCTGGGTCCTTAACCTCCCGCCAGAAGTGATTGATACTGGGGAAAACCCCCAGAGTCTGGTTCTTGGTCACGCACAACCTCTACCCTGACCTCTTTTAAGGACTGGACCGATTTATGCATACATTAAAACCGGATTCTTTTTCCGCGGAATATAACACAAATTGGAATTCATTTTCTGTAATTAACACTTTGAACGTCGCTACTAAATCACCAACTTTTTGTTGCTGATTTTTCCCGGTCCTAGAATGCAGTTGGTGTTGTGGTAATTTCCGTGTTACTGATTGAGGAAGTGCATAAGTATAAAAGTTGTCAATTTCCAGGAAAGAAGATTTAGAAAATATCTCGGAGGAAACCTCTTGTAATTTCCAAGATAAAAAGAGGGCGATTAAATACAAAGAAGTAGAGATAATTTAAAATCAGCTTTGGTTTCAGGATAGGGTTCAGCACAACAATGAGATCTACGGACATCAAGACGACATAATCACATTCGAGAAGAAAAAGGGGAGTAAGCTTTTACGGAAGCTTGACCTCATCAATAGGATCTTCACCATTACAGATAGAGGTAAGCACTGAGATCACCACATTCAAATCAGACATGGAGCAACTGGAAAATTCCATTAAAAACCCAATACGAGACCAGTAACAGTTCCGCTAAAACTCCCAGAGTTCCTCCTCACCTGCAAAAGGAGCTCAGGAAGCACCAGACCGATGTGGACGGAGGAGAGAGGAAACTGGCACACGGGAAGTGGGCCAGGAAAAACAACTTCAGAAGACCCGTGTGAAGTGTCAAAATGAATCTGTTTCCAACGACTGGAAAATACGCCACTAGAAAGCACTCAGCTCTAAGATCGTTGATCTCTATCAGAGATATTAGGTTATAACACCTAGAAACGTTTTGTTAATCAGTGTAAAAATATTCTAGAAAACACTCAGCTATAAGATCTTTGCTCTCTATCACTCTATCAGAGAAGTATTCACCGTACAGAGATATTGGGTTTCCTCCAGATGTTACAACTACAAACGTTTTCTTAATCAGTGTAAAAATATTATTGAAAACAATCGGTTCTAAGATGTTTGCTCTCTATCAAAAATTATTCACCGGATAGAGGTTATAACAACTACCAACTTTTGTCAGTCAGGGTAAAAATATTCTATTGAATGGCACTGCTGTTTTATTCTGTATACTGGAGTTTCTTGGTCGTTCCCTGCAATAGTTGAAATTAATTTTGCTAGAAAAATGCGTTGCTTTGTTAAATATTTTATAACCTAATTTAACACTTTCTTTTAGTTTTTTTCTGCTCTTTTTTCGGAGCTAGTACAGGGGAAGGTCAGATTCCTCATCGCGCAGCTCCAAGAAGTTGAAATACCATTGTTTATGCGTCTGTTTGTGCTTCTCAGTGTGCGTGTCGTGTTTCCACTTTTATTCTAGTTACGTATTTAAGGATCTGTGTCAGTTATTTGTATAACCTTTCATTTTGGTCTTATAATTATTTGTTAATTGATGTAATGTATGACGTATCCTTTTACCTCAACCGGGGGCTAATGTAACTAACAATAAATCTAAATTTAAAGCACCCTTCTTCTCCTCGTCCTAAGTAAGCCAAAATGAAATAAAGAGCGTAGTTTGATTTAGCATGTTCGGGGAGATCGTGATGTAAAATTATTCTTGAAAACACTCGGATCTAAGATCTTTGCTCTGTATCTCTGAAATAATATCTACACAGATAACTGATAATTTGTTTACTGCAAAGTTGCATCAGTTGAAAAGGCGTAAATTATACCTAAGGTTGTCAACATTTTCTTCCTTTGCCACCAAAAATTGTTGAGTAACAAAAGTAGGATGCTCTAAATTTTTTTCTAAAAGTTTGGCAACATTGCAACCAACTCCGCGGTTTTATTCTCATAGCTACTTAATGGTGCATTTTACATTCAGGAAGAAGAACTCAATTATTTTTGAAGGACCCATTTGTTATTATAAAGTGGAAAATGACGTCTTGCTTACGTTTCCGAATCCTTAGCCTTTCCAGATGCTATCAAGGTCAGTGTTAATAATAAATATTGTGAGTAATCCATTCAAGATAATATCACAATTCCGTCAGCGGTCTTCTCCCATCGCTTGATTTCTTTTTTTTACGGAACTTGGCTTAAAATTTCCCAACTCTTCCGTCCTCCAATTAGAAGCTCACACTTTGTCTTGTATTCGTTGGATTGTTCACTCGAGTAAGACATAGAAAGAAAGGACTCGGTTACAGGCCATGAAGGTCAGGCAATAATCGAGACCGTGAAATAAAGTACCAACGCTTCCACAGAAATTTCATTACAGTTTCACGATCAGTTTTTCCCCCTGCCTTTGTTGCCGGGGTTTCCTTTGCAGTTTCGCTGCTCTCTGAGATATTTATATCCCTGAAAATAAAGACTCATCACTTTACTGATGATGTAAATATCGCGCATTGTATTAATATAATTTATATTAGTTTTATTACGTGACTGTTGTGAAATAATAAAAGGTAAAGAATAAAAAATCAAAAGAATAACTAAAATATTGACATCGTTTCTTTCACGACGTCTCGTCCCTTAGTTTGGGACGTCTTCTGGTGTTTTACAGAAACAATAAATTTAAACGGAAGAAATTTTGGGGTGGATGTAGCAGGAGCGTAGATGTCTAAAACTCCTGAACTCGTGAGACGTCATATGTAATTGTTGTCAACCCTAGTAAATAAATATTTTAACAGAAAACCATCACAGAGTCAGGCAAATTATAATATTAAGAAAAGCATCAGACAGTCAGGCTGAATAAATATCATTACAAAAAAAACATAGACTTACTAAAAGTCATAACAAAAAATCACATAGCCAGGCAAAATATATATCATAACAAAAAATCACAAAGTCCGACTAAATAAATATCATAACAAAAAACACATAGTCGGGCTAAATAAATGTAATAAAAAAATCACATAGTCAGGCTAATTAAATATCTTAACAAAACAACATCACAGAGTCCGGCCAAATAAATTTTTTAGCTTAAAAATATCACATAGTCAGGCTAAATAAAAATTTTAACAAAACAGCATCACAAAGTCTGGCTAAATAAATATAATAACAAAAAATATTTTTGGTGACGCCATAAATTCATATATAGTTTTACAAACTTATTATTAGAACTAAATTATGTAATAATAACGTGGATGTAGCACGAAGAGTCGTCAAAGGCGACTATAGAAATCAACTCCATTTTAAGAAACACTTCATTAGTTAATGGCGCTTCGCTTTGACGCACTCGCGGGACGGGAAATACCCAAGTTTTCCTTGCGCACGCACTTGGGATTACTCTTGAAAGGCTACGTTCTCGGAATAAACTTTCAACGGCCCTGTAGTCTGAAACCCAGAGGAAAGTTGGTGAATCACTGGGATTTATTTAATATGGTGCTCTGTGATTACTCATTTGTGTAATTGTAAAGCATAGTATATGTCGTAAAATTAAGAGCTTTTAAAATAAATTAGAATTGTTAGGGACCAGATTCTGTATGATGTAACAGATTCTATTTATGGAACAGATAAGGTTAAGTTACCTGAATATTTAAATATATTTTTGAAAAGAAATTAAACATTATACCAAGAGTAAGGAACCATTTTTATTGATAATTTAAATTTATTTCAAAAAGCCACTTCTAATTCACCCATAAATTTCTACTTATACCATACAATAAAGAATTACAATAACATACTAAAATCATGTCATACTAATGACATCAATTGTTTTAAGAGACAAAAAATATTTCTTAGCCTACAAACTGCTCCTTTTTTTGCCAATTTTCTTTCAATATATTCTACATATTTATTAAATTTTAACTTACAGCCAATAATAACCCCTAGGTACTTATAAAAATTTTACCCACTCTATCGCATCTTTTAATTTCCACTACATCACAGTTTCCCATTTTATTCACTTATATTCATACACTTGGTTTTCTTAGTATTTAAATTACTGACCCCACATCCAATTTATAATCTTTACAAGCTCAAATTAATTTAATTAACAGTTTCTTTGCAATTTCTCACAGATATTAGGGTTTCATCAGCGAAAAGATAATTTTTAGACTACTTAACTATTCTTGGTAACTCGTTTGTATTCCAAATAAATAAAACAGGCCCTAATTTACTGCCCTGAGGCACACCGAAATTAAATTCTTCAAGATCATAGCGTACTTCATGATTTTTGACATGTTGCTTTGTGTTCTTTAAGTAATCTTTTATCCAATTCAAAACTCTTCCTCTCTCTTCATACTTGAACAATTTATCAATTAACTTATCTCTACAAACAGCCTGTTGGTCCAAAAATAAAGCAAATGACCATTACTCTTATCTTGTTTCCATGAATGTACTACAAGTCGTACGGTAGATCCTGTCGAGTGCCTTTGTCTAAACCCAGACTGATATACAGACAAAATTTTATTTTAAACATTGATTAAAGCCTCAATCATTTTATCAGTAATTGGTAGGACATTCACAGGACGAAAACCAGTCATAGTTATAATAATTGGAACTTTTAACAGTTGGGATGATACTTTCAATATATAAGGAACAATACCGTTAACAAGAGGTTTATTTATAACAGGTACCACCTCGCTGCCAACCACATCATGTATTTCTTTTAACAGTTTGGCATTTAGCATCCCATCACTTCCAACATTTCTCAGTTTTAATGTTGTTGTTATTGTATTCTGTCCTAAGACTGATCTGATGCAACACTCAATAGTAACCTATCTAACGCAAGCCTTTTCATAACTACCAAATCCTACATTCTCTCCAATTTCATCCTTGGCCTCCCTCATCTATTCTTACATCACACACTTCACTCTAATGCTAATTTTACAAGTCCCTCAGGTCCGTTCTCTTGGTCAACGTCCTCCATATTTTTAGCGACGATTTCCTAATATTCACACTTACATTACCCGTAAATAAATTCCTCTTTTTCGTTAAAGCCTTCCTTGCCTGTTATCCTACTCTTTTTGTCTACTATATTTCTACCATCCCTAGTTATTACGCTTCCCAAGTAGCAGAATTCTTTAACTTCCTTGAAAATATCCCTTCCCAATCTAACACCCATTGTTATTCCACTGTTTCCCAAACTACACTCCAATTCATTGGTTTTTCCCTTTATTAATCGTAATATGGAACTCTTTCTCCAGGACTCCGTTCATGCCATTTATTATGGTTTCCAAGTCTCCTTTTGACTCCCTTAACAGTACAAGATCATCGGCAAAGCGTAAGGTTTTTATTTCTTCTCCTTGCAGTTTGATTCCTTTTCCATATTTCGTTTTAACCTTCTTCATCGCATGTTCTATATGTAAGTTAAACAGCATAGGCGACAGACTGCATCCTTAGCTTACTCCTTTCTTGATTAGGATGAGGTATTGCACTTATAATTTCCTTTATGTTGTGAATAAAATACATTTTTAATCTATTTACCGTTTTCAAATTGTCATATACCTTCTTGCCTTACATGTGTGGGTTTAAATATTACAACGTGGATGACTTCTCATTGAGAAAGAGATGGCGGAGGTAAGTTTGGGTCTGAATTGAGTTGTAACGGAACGGAATATTGGGTGAGGCGGAGAGGAATGATGATTCCAGATCCAGACAGAGTCTGCACAGGTTGCTAATAGATGACGTTGTTGACCGGCCCAAAAAATAATTATTGGCGCTGATAATTAACTCAGCCACTTCGCCGAGGGACGTTTCACCTGTGCAGATCTCTGAAAAGGCGTTAGTTATCCTCCCAAGACCAGGCTGGCGCGTGCGTCAGTGCTGAAACCGGTTATAGGATGGCTGACCACATCCTAGGAGGAATAACAGGAAGCCAGTCACAGCCAGTAGGTAAACAGGTAGGACGAGCCAGTGGTGCCACTTGACTCTCAGTAATACAGAAGTTACGATTCACTGCAACAGCACAAGGGATTGTTATTCCACAACTGAAAAAATGGACGGCGAGACACACCCGTGAACCAAATCCAATTTTAAATTAAATAATTACACTAAACGAACTACAACGAGAAGAAATAAAAACCTCACGCTTTGCCGACGATATTTTAGTATTAGAAGAAGATGTGGAAACCATAATAAATGGTATGATCGGAGACATGGAGAAAGATTAATAGAGGGAAAGCCAAGGTAATGGAGTGTAGTTTGGGAAACAGTGAAATAATAAAGGATGTAAAACGTTTGATATTATATAGAACACAACCAATCTACGGTTGGTTATGAAAAACGGATAAAATAATGTTTCAAGAATAATTCACATTACAACAAATTTTTCTGACTTTAAAATTAACAATAAATAAGAAGATGGCTAAAAAGACAGAAGTAAATATATCACTATTTATTTACAAAACGGACGTTTCATCTCCATTTTGAGACCTCTTAAGCCTTACTACAAACATAATGTTACAAAAAATTAAATATAACTTCTATTTTACAATTTTTTTTAGCTGAAAGGAGAAGATATTGTATATTAGGGGAGTAAGAAGAAGAATTGGAAACTGTAATAAATTGCCTGAACCTAGTCCTGGAGAAAAAGTTTTATATGAGGGTTAATAGAAGGAAAACCAACGTAATTGAGTGTAGTATGGGAAACAGTGGAATAACAAAGGGTGTTAGATTGGGAAGGGATATTTGGACAGAAGTTAAGGAATTCTGCTACTTGGGAAGCGTAACAACTAGGGATGGTACAAGTATAGTAGACATAAAGAATAGGATAGGACAGTCAAGGACGACTTTAACGAAAAAGAGGAATTTACTTTCGGGTAATATAAGTGTGAATATTAGGAAATCGTTGCTAATAAAGTTCGTATGGAATGTGGCGTTATATGGGTGGAAACGTGGACGTTAGGAGTTGCGGAAAGGAAAATAATAGAAGGTTTTGAAATGTGCTGCTATAGAAGAATTCCTGAAATCAGATGGGTGGATAGAGTAACTAACGAGGAAGTTCTAAACAGAATAGGGGAAGAGCGAACAATATTGAGGACGTTGACCAAGAGAAGGGATAGATTAATAGAACACGTTTGTAAGACAGGAGGTTCTTGCAAAATTAGCATTAGAGGGAAGTGTACAGAAGAGGGAGGGAAGGATTGAAATGCGCAGTTTAGGAAGGATGTGGATTGTGCTAGTTTTGGGAATATGAAAATGTTTGCACAAGATAGGTTAGTATGGAGGGTTGCATCGTTCTAGTCTTAGGACTGAATATTACAACAAAAATGAGGCCAACCACTCTGGGGAACCGTAAGTTCATAGAAATTGAGGGTTTAAAAATAAAGTTCTCAGAACAATAGTAGACGCAGCTTGGTATGTTCCCAACACAGTCTTACAAACTGACCTACACATACCCTCAGTCAGGCAAAAGAAACAGACACAAAGACAAGGTCACAAGGCATCAAAATCAACTGACAAGGATTCTCTTCCAGGACGGCCGAAGGCCAAGAAGATTAATAAGATTCAAGCCATCAGACCCCACACACCGATTTCAATTAAAAAGACATATTTGAAGAACTACAGAATTCCTTTTCACCATTTATTTTAGATAGTGTTAACAGGAGCGTTGATCTTATTATATTATTTAGGTAAGCATTACGCTAAGTATTTCAAAAAAAATGTATTTATTGGGTATTGTCATAGACAGATAGTACATAAATTGGAGCCAATAGAAAAAAATTATAAATATATAAATTATTATATATATATATATAACACTGTAAATGGCCAAAAGTCAGAAGTAGAAGAATTTTAATTCAAAATAAGACGTTTCGTCCCCAACTTACGGGATCTCTTCAGCTCTTTCTACCAAAGGAAAAAAATAATATAACTACAATCACATGTGTGAACTAAAACAAATAAATAAACAGCCAGATATATGGCTACTTACAATGAAAATAGAGAGAACAATAGCTAGGACTTTCGCAAAAAAAAAAAAGAGGGGGGATAGATTACTAGGCCACGTCTTGAGACATGAGACTTTCAGTAACCAGTCTGAAGTAGAGGCATTACTTTCTGAAATAAGCAGTGCTTGAGTTTATATTAATTAAAATGCTAGGAACTGAGTTGGAGCAAATGTTATCAACTTTTTGAAGGAAATAAATAACTAGAGGAAATTGTAGCCAACAACTTTTTCGTTTTGACAACGTTCACCAGATGACTGAGGAAAATTTTGAAGAAAAAAATCATTATTTGGTTTTGTACCCAACATTTGGTGTAACGTTCTTCCTCGTTCAGACCTCGTCGTGGCATTTCCTCATGGTGTGGGTGGGAGGGTGGGGCCTCGCCTCGTAACTCGCGTGTCCCGTGATCTCACAAGGTCAAGTCGGATTATCCCCCCTGATATATTAAGAAATTACCAAAAGTCGGACGTTGACCTCGGTATGTACACATTGAGAGAGAGAGAGAGAGACCATCAGAAAGGAAATAATTTAGTAAATTGTCACACGAAACAGATACGAAGACCAAATTCAGCCAGCGTAATTTTAGTCTCACGGTGGAAATCTAGAACAATCAGTAATAGAAGAAGAAGACGTTGATGATGAAGAGTTGGGGGACAAACTTTTAAGGTCAGAGTTTGACAGGGCCATGGCTGACACACCTGAGTAGTAGTAAAACGCCAGGAATTGATAATAAGAAGAAGCAATATCATGGCCGTTCGGGATAGTTTGCGAAATTTTAGTATAAGCATACCAAAGACGACTGGGGCTGATAGATGCGGACAGCACAGGACAATTAGTTTAGTATCTCCTGCGTGCAAAATATTAACGAAAAATAGTGTATAAGAGGATGGAACGTCCAATAGAATGAGAGTTAGGAGAAGATTTATTTGGTTGTAGGAAGAATGTAGGGACAAGAGAAGCAATATTGACTTTGCGACTAATTTTCGAAGACAATAATAAAAAACCGGCCTGCGTTCATGGCATTTGTAGATTTAGAAAAAGCGTTTGATAGCGTGAACTGGAACACACCGTTAAAGATTTTGAAGACCACTGGAATGAAATATCGAGAAAGATGGCTATACATAACCTCTACAGAAGGCAGGCATCCGTAATTAGAATAGAAGATCGAGAAAAGAAAGCCGTAATCAAGAAAGGAGTTAGACAAGGATGCAGTGCTCGCCCACTCTGTTTAACTTATATATATATATAACAGGTGACGAAGAAAGTTAAAACGGAATATGGAAAAGGAATCATAGTGCAGGAGAAGAAATAAGAACCATACGCTTTTCCCATGAGGGGAGTCAGAAAAAGACTTGGAAACCATAACAAAAGGCATGAACGGAGTCCTGGAGTTCAATATGAGAACTAATAGAGGGAAAATCAAGGTAATGGAGTGTAGTTTGGAAAACATAGGAATTACAAAGGCTGTTGGATTGGGGAGGGATATTTTGACGGAAGTTAAGGAATTCTGCCACTTGGGAAGCGTAATAACTAGGGATGGTAGAAGTATAGTAGACATAAAGAGTAGGATAGCACAGGCAAAGATCTGGAGGGTCAATATAAATTCCTCCAAATCTGCAATAATAGTTCCATTTACCCTAAAAACCAAACATCTTCTTACTCAGTATCTCTATCTGTTTGGCGCCCAAATCCCAATAATAAAAAAAACCTCCATCACTTACCTCGTACTAATTCTAGCCACCAAACTCTCCTGGAAATCCTACTTTTCCCACCTCTCACCCAAATTTAACACTAAAATTAATTTACTCTATCCACTCCTTAACTGAAACGCGCCAGCCTCCATCTCCACCAAAAGACTCATTTACCTCTCCTTAATCCGCCCCTTGTGGTCCTACGCATTCTCCATTTTGGGATCTACTGCCAACTCCAAATAAATAAAATCCAAATCAAACAAAGCAGAATCTCCCGTATTCTGTCAGCCTAGTAGCTCAGTGACGTCACAAATTCGGATTTTGTTAAAAATCCTTAAGTTATTTCAATTTTAAAATTGAAATTGACAGAACCAAAGTTGACATTGTAGAGAAAATAAAATATTTAGGCATAGTGCTAGATGATAATTGAATATTCATGATCATATTGATTATATATATAAATTTTTAAAATAAAATTAGGTGTATTGTTTAGGGTTAGTAAACATTTAAGTGTTTGGGACAGAAGATCAATCTTCTCAGGGATAATAATCTATGTGGCTAATATGGGGGACAAAGAAAGACTTCAACTGTTACTTAATAGAGCAATGAGGATCATCTTGGGATGTAATTATTATACAAGTGTGAATGTTATGCTAGACAGACTACAATGGCTCCCAATTGATAAATTCTGTGAAATGAAAAGTGTTGTTTTCATTCACAAAATAAAGTTAGGTTTGATGCCAAAAGTACTTTTCAAATATCTTGAAAACTTTTAAAGAGAACCATAAAGTACACAACATGTAATACTGACAACTAAGTTTTGCCAAAATATAGAAAGAGCCAAAACTCTATTTCTAAGGGCAGTTATGAGTTACAACAAGCTACCAAAATACTTAAAACTGTGAAATATAAAAATCTTTAGTAAAAAAGTAAGAGAATTGTATTTGTCAAATTAATATACGAGTTACGTGTCATGAATAAATTTGATATATATAGACATACTTACATTTATATTACTAATATATTTGTTGTTATTTATAATTATAAATATGTAAAGATGTTTTGTAGCTAGAATTGGTAAAGAAATTTTTATTATTATTTTCCATGTTTGGGTTCAGGGTTTCATCCCCCTCCTCTTACTTGCCACTTTCTCCTGGATTTTTATGAAGATGTGTACCAAGTTTCATTGTAATTTGTTTAAATTTCTACAAAGAATACATAAACACATATTCCTTTTTACAATGTTGATGTAGTAGTAGTTTTTAGTCCTTAGACTGGTCTGACGCAACTCTCCATGTTAACCCATTCTGTGAAAGCCTTTCAATTCCACATAACTGCAACATCCCACATTCTCACCTAACCTGTTTAGCATATTCCAACCCTTCCCTCCCTATTCTGTACACTTCCCTTTTAAGCTAATTTTACAAGACCCTAATGTCTCATAAGGTGGCCTGTTAATCTATCCCTTTTTTTGGTCAAAGCCCTCCATATTGTTCTGTATTGCTCTACTCAGCTTAGAACTTCCTGATTAGTTACGCTATCCACCCATCTCAGAACTCTACAAAAACTTCTCTTCCATTATGCAACTCCTGTAGTCCACATTTCACACTCATATAATGCAACATTACATACCAACATTTTTAGTAATGTTTTCCTAATATTCACACTTATATTATCAGTAGGTAGATTCTTCATTCTGTGATAGCCTTCCTTGCAAGTGCTATACTACTCTTTATGTCTACTCTACTTCTACCATCCCTCTTTTTATTATATAAAGATTAAAAACCTTTTTCGAATATGAAATCTTAATAATAATTACCCTAGTAAAACATTGTAAGATTAAAATAAATTATCTATAACTGGTACGGTGAAATAATTAAAAGGCTGCAGTTGTTGGGAGTGTGTTCTGGCACCAATTCAAACAGATAAATACAGTCATCTTTTTCTATATTAATCCTATTCTTCCTGCAGTAACACCCTGGTTCATACAATAAGTTTAATTTCGATGAATTTGCAGTACCCAATTTAACTTCCTCACTATATTAAGTTAAGTAATTTTACAGTATTTTTATTGGTGTATATATAAAGTAAGGATGATATGACATGGTGCTGAGAAAGGAGGGTAATACCTCTGAAAATTTATTAACTACGAGTCCAATCCTTCATGGTGATTTGTGTGTTTATGCACTTTCATTAAAATAAATAAAGACTTTACTAGATTGATTATTCCAATAAACTAGTTGCTACCTTTCAATATATTATCTTAATTGAATAAATTCTTAAAATTTTGACAGTCAAACAAATTAAAATAGAAACTAGGATTAAGAACTTGAAAATGGTGATTGAATGTTTGTTGATATTAAATAATTAATCCATTTGAAACATTTATTGCACATCAGATTACATAATTTCAGAGTTGACAAATTAAATACTTGAATGTTACAAATATAATGCAATCACAAACACAAAATGTGTCTCAAATTAATTAGCAAAATGGTAAAATACAATTTGCTTTTATTTAGACACAGCTACTTCCTAAAATATTAAACTTATCTTCAGTTTGGTCAATAAAAATAATCCCAAATTGTTTTTGGGAAGTACAGTATTTTAATGAGATGCTGATAAGTACCTTAAAAGGTTTTTTAAATTGAATTGCAAGTAGTTATTTGTCTTCTGCTTTCAAATATGTGTTTTCCATGCTATCTCTTATTTGACATTGTAAACGTAATACTTATTAAACTTTCTTATCATCCATATACTTTAGTTGCTCATGTCTGAAATGAGTTCAAAACTGACTAGCAATAAGTCAGTCATATTTAATACCAATTTGAATGCTCCAATCAAAACATGAAGCTTTCATACCACTAATAGCATTTATTAAGAGTTCAAAGCTAGATAATTATATATGGTCAGATAAATAATATAAAATTTAACACAACATAGTAATAATTGTGGTATACGAACAAAACAAGCTAGCTTCATTTCATAAAATCTCTATCAATGAAGTTTCAGATCTTATAGCCTATCATATCCAATCTTTGATATTATAACAAGATGTACATTCTCGTTCTGTGAAGCAAATAAATAGCAACAACACAGCATACACTATTGCAAGCAAGATTCTGTTTTCAAAAATTTAAACTAATCTGTCATTAGTTAAATTGATGTCAACAAATAAAAGATGTTACCACTGTTCTGTCCTTTACTTCTCATACCTGAGATCTGCTCTTTTGCAAAAAATTTACAAGTTCTATTTACAGATATACTATTTACTACTGTTTCAGGTTTTACAAGCAATCGCAGTTGAATTGGCAGCCTTTCCTTCATTATCTGAAACAGCTTGTCTCAGAATATAATATAAACACTGAGGGATAAAATAACACTGATAGTATTAATAACATTCAAATTTATGTACACGATGGTTGCTTTACTCATTGTAGTATAATATTTAGTTCTTAATTATATTTAAAATATTTACAAATTTACTTTAGTTAAATATTTTGAACAATGTACAAACAACAGCTCTATTATAAATACATGATGATGTTTGGTAACTGACATTTATACGTGCCTCAACATAAATTTTAATAAAAAGTTTTTAAGCTTTTATAAAGCTAAAAAATATACTTTAATTATTGTTATTAGCAACATTTACAAATTAGTTATCATCATACAGTATTTGAATATATATACTGAACTAGTCACATATAACTTCCAGGATTGCTAAAATTAACCAAATCCTGTTGGAATATTTGAAAATTAATTAGTTTTTTTTATTATGCTTAAAATATATTAAGATTTCATTAATATTTTTGAATATTACTTTTTTAATCTTCCCATTTTAAATGCCTGTATATTTACAGCTCGTAGTTACAAACCTATATACATATATTCAAACAAAACCATTTGTTTACTGAGTGAAGTTAAGTAACACATTTTTATTACAAGATATTGTCAGAAATCTATATGACATATATTTATAACACTAAGTTATCTGTTACAAATTATATACAATGCACAGCAGAGAACTAGAAACAATGTTCTTAGTTTCTCACGTGACTGACTACAAGATGCCATTCCATATTTCTTATTCAGCATTAAAATTAAAAATTAGTCATTGCTGAGTAAAGATAAAAAACAAATTTTTAATTACACGAATCTTTCAATAACTTACATGACATTTATTTATTTCTAACTCTAACAAATTTATATAGAATCCACAACAAGCCCATTAAGGTTCCAATTTGTATCATTGAAATAGTTAGAAGTTTACTACAATCAGCTTAACTGGCTTATTACATTGTATTCAATTTTACTGTAACACATGTTTTCAAATAAATAATGACACTAAAAAAAATTATTTATAAAATAAAAATTTTCCTTAATAACAACAAACCTTAATTTGATAGAATACAACATTAACTTCATCCAATAGAATTGAAAATACACCATTTTACCAAATATATTTGAGATTGAAATATGTCTATTAATAGTTAGTTTCCAAATGTGTAAATATAAATTTGTTCAGCGTTTTGAAATTTAAAAAATAATAATACTTTGAATTCACTCTTTGTGTATAAAAAATTCTAATAATTGATAAAAAACATAAATTTAGTTTATTTTTTCATTTTAATGTAAACCTATTAAATATTTGTTCCTTGCAAAACTATATTAAAGTTAATTTAATACAAATACTAGAATGAATTTGTGGCAGATTCTGCTACAAACTAATATTTTACTATTTGTAGTGAGATCAATTTGCTGATTTAATTTTTACTGTACAAGAAAGAACAACAATTAACCTTATTTACATCATTTTGGTCCTAATATTAAATGCATATGGTAATTAAGTATTATTACCCACAGGAACTGAATAATTAATCTATGTATTTCTACACAAGAAAATTAAATATAGTGGAACAATAATGTAGACATTGTTTGAATATGTAAGAATATTTATAAATATAGGTGATATTTAATGTAATAAATGGTATTTACATGAAATTTATATGCTGGCTGCAAATTTTCTCAAAAACCATTAAAGAAATTTTTATCTTACACTAAATAAATATCACATTTTGTGCTCACAGTGGAATGTATAAAATGTAATTTATGTAAAATACAAAAACATTTCATGGTGAATACACGTAAGGTACAGAAGAACAAGTATTCTTATTTACATCATCTCTTTAGTTGATTTTATAATAATTAATTATCCTAATATATTACTCTATGTACATGATTAAGTAAGTGAACATCAAAATGAACACCAAACAGTATTACTCAAACTACAAGTACCAGATGTCTGAAATAATGAAGTAATTTTTTATTAAGAATTAAAACAGCACGCTAAGGATTTCATTATTTCATACATAGCTTAAATGGGTAAAATCTTTCTTTTTCCTTCATAATTTAAGAAGGTTAAGAAAACAATTAAAAACACATCAAAGAAATTATCAGTTTTTATGTTTAAAGTTTTAATTTCATATAAATGGCACAGCATTCACCTTCTTCACAGCCAGTTGTTTGTTCTGTTTCAGATTCTTCAAATATCCTGGTAATTATATTGCACTTACAAAGTTGTGCAAGATATTAACAATTTTAAATTTTAATCCTACTGTTACAAGGTAAGTTTTGGATCATTACCTTCCATTTTCAAAATTCCAACATTTGTTCATAAAATATTCATATTTAATTGCCTACATTTAAAAAATTATAAATCATAATAGTGTGTGTAACCATTTAAGTGTGTCCTAATGTTTTTATTTCTAAAATTATTAAACTGAAAACATTGATAAAGTGTGTGTGAAGAAGAGATTGATTTGAATTAAACATAATATTCAGATATGTTATATATATGTTCAGCATCCTAATATTATAAATATATTATTTCATTGACATTGTAACCAATGATACAGAGATTCAAATAGTGCGTGATCCCTTACTCAGAGAACACTGTGATTAACTATTAACAATTTATTAAAACATTTACTTTATATACAATTCTATCATTTTCCTTCGCATAAAATTTAAATAATGCTATTAAATAATAATTAACAGCAGAATTAAAACATTAAACCCTATTTTATTTACAAATATCTATGTAGTAATCTTTTTTGTTGTTGTATTGTCAGAATTACAGTATGTAATTCTTTAACATAATATCACAGACTCTCATATAAGGGAAGTTAAAGACAAAATAATGTTCATATATATTATACACATAACAATGATAATGATATTTAATTTCATGAAGAATTCTCACACACACATACACAGATATATAAACATGAGTCAGGAAATGACATTGTCATGTTAATTAAAACAATTAATAGGGAAAGGACAGAGAGATACAAAGAAGGTGACTTACCTGAGATTCATAGATGGTACACACCTTGTGAGGTCTAGAGTACTTCAATTTTTGGAGGCACTGCCCCCTTCATCAGAAAGTTAGGAAGACATTTCCAATGATCGGCTAGCTGACGACTACTCTAAAAGTTCAAGTACTCTAGAGCTCACAAGGTGTCTACCATCTATGAACCTCAGGTAAATCACCTTCTTTCTATCTCTCTGTCCTTTCCCCATTAATTATATGTATTTATATATATGCTATAGAGTAATTTCAAGTCAGAAAATAACATTGTCAGATTAATTAAAACAATTAAAATGGACAGGAGAGAGAGAGAAATTTTATTTTGTATATATATATATATATATATATATATATATATATATATATATATATATATATATACTTTTTCATACTTTGCTGCCAGTCAGCAGTCTACTGTCAATTTAAGTTAAGTCAATTTTTGGGTAACATGATAGAGAGTAAATATATACATATGGGAGAAAGATAGGAATTCACTCTTAGGAAAGCATATCCTCCGATATAGTATACAAAGAGCAGAATATTTTCAAAGTAATTGTACAGAGGTTTATTCTATTTCAGTCATTTAAATTATGTTGTTTCATATCAGATTTCAACACCATTCATTACAGAGTAATTGAGCAAAATAAGTCATTACTTACAGACACACACAAATACACAAAATATTTATATAAAAGTCATATATATATATTCTACTGTTAACATTAGAAACAAGTATGGCAACATCAACCTATTTTGGGGGTAATAATAAATAGTTTCAACAACATCAAAAACATTAAGAATTACTTAAATATTTATTATATGTACATATTTTGACTAGGTTGCACTCCTTTTTGTCCCATTAACATTTGTGAAATGGGAACCAAAAATGTATGAGATCATTTGTTTATTTATCTCATGTAAAAAAAGCAAAACAACTCAAATGTTTATATGTACTTTCCAACAGTACAATAAAACAATGTTTTTTAATCCTATATACACACTTATATATATATACCTTAAATATTTAGTTCCTTAATGCAAAAGTTAACATATAATTGTTTCTATTAAATAGTAGAAATTAGTCATGGTGACAAGTTTTATTGTCTTTAACACAAAATGATATGATGGGAAGGAAACTAGTTCATCGACCATTTTTGGACCAACTAAATATAATATGGTTTCTAATGTCTAAATTTCTAGCAAGCTGTGTTTGTAATGCTCTCAAGCATCAGATTTAAAAGAAAAAAGTGCATAAAGTAATTTATACAAGTGGGTCACCAGATGTATTTGTTGCAATTTCATAATTACATATCAGTCACTATATTTATCTTACATAATAAGAACACTTTTCATTTTACCACTATATTTTTATGTGATCTTGCAGCATAATATATATAATTGTGTCAAATTTTACTTTTTAATTTAATGTGATGATATCAAATTTGCATGTAATTTGAACATTATTCACAGAGTTATGCACTAAATTGACTCTATTGAGTCCTCAAATATGTATTATGACTTTATTAATGTGGCAGAATAATTTAATATTTATTAATAATGTGTGATATGATGTGTTGTTGCAATTATGTGCAGAAAACCTTATTCACTGTTTTATTTAAATCCATGTACTTCAATAAAAAGCTGGTATCCACAATTTTTCCCCATGTAAATATTATATAAACACGTTTTGAATATTGTTATTATGCAAAGTGACATGTTTAAATTACACACTTTAAAAATGTTGGATATATAATAATAATAATGCAATAAAATCTAACAATTTATCTATGGAACCATCTTCCTGATAAATAGATATTTATTGATTTACTGTATGCAGATTTTTGTATAATTGATTTTAGTTTAAAAGCACTCATGTTTGAAATAACATGCCCAAATACACACATGAAATTTTATTATTAATTATAATTTACACAAATGGCACTGGTGAATGAGGGTATTGTAAGGGAAGACTGTACAACACAGGAAACAATCACACACACTTGGGGAGAATAAGAGTAGTAGCTGTTGTTTGTCTTTGGTACGCTGCTGCTGAAAAAGCCATAATGGCCTTAAGAATATATGAAGACTGTGTCTCCAGGAAAACATAAACAAATCCATAAATAATAGCTTTTACACACCTCACGTTAATCTTCAATTCACTGCAGTGCTGCTGATGTTTGCAGGTATTATATCATAATTGAAGAAGTTAATTAGCATTTCAACATGTTAAGATACATGATATTACATACTCTTTGCTAGTTAATTTTATTTTTACCCTACAAGTCACAAACAACAGAAGCAGCTGTTGTGAAAATTGAATACTCGAACTCTATCATTCTAAATGTACAGCATATTATTATTTTCAAGTCATAAGAATAATGAGACATTACAAAAATATACTGCAAAAAAATTAGTTTTATTCTTTATAGTAACTATCTTTTTTTATTATTTTCTTTGAATTATTTTATGAGATAAACTAATATTTGTTCAACATTTGCCTCTGCTTCTTATGGTTTTAAATAATTACAGTTAGCGCAGGAACATAATATATTTCTATTCCTGTACATTTAGAATTCAGAAGTTATTAGTAGCAACAATAGTTAATATCACACAATTACATGACCTGTCAATTTTTCTTTGCAGTTTACAGATCTCTTTTATACAATAGCATATACATGTAAGTGTCCAACATGCGATTCTCCTCTATAAATACCTGACAATTTGTTTTCTCCCACATACGAACTTGGGAGTTGATCTTGTACAACCATTTATACAATTGCTTTCAGTTTATGTAGTGTTAATAAGATGGTATGACCAAAAATATGCCTCTAAATTTTTAGATAAACACATCTGATTTTAGTATATAGGCATACACTACCGTAGTTTTAAGTAGCTGTGGTAAATCTTTTCAAAGATATTATTATTTAAACATATACTGTTTCAATTATCAACTCCAAAATTCATGAACATTTATAATATGTATATTATATACATTTAAAATATATTACTCTTTTCATCTTTAAGGCTTGTACTACACATTTCCTATTTACATACGACAACATTATCAAGGTTATTAACATTTACCAAAATGATAAAATTTATGTACATACTATTTATTTGAAATGCAGAAGAGCTGATTACATTCATAAAATTTCATCTCTTTGACAATCTTTTGAACAGTGGTTTATTGTTGATGCATTTTGTTTTAGGTTTACTCATTTTAATGTAAGTAGCTGTGTAAATCAAAGTAAATAAAATGTTTCCAAACTTCTACTGTTGATTTCATACCATATAAATTGTGTCTTCTATTTCTACAGCTCATTAACATATTAATATACATAAACACTTAATGCTACAATTCTAAATTAATTGTATTGTCCGTTTGTGGCAAGCCGTATTTACTGTTTCTACGACATATTTGATTTGACAGTGATGCCTTATGATATTTGTTGAGCTCATACCCTGTTGTGTTTCCAAGTAAGTAAAATTGCACCTTAAAAAAAACAAGAATTATGAGAATTTAATTAATATATAAAGCATAACGTGTAATTTACTTTTATATTTCAATGTTTAGTTGTATTAAATAAATCTCTTAAAAAGTCAATAAAACTGCAACATAAATTGGCAAATTTTAATTTTGTGATACATTTTAATTTGGACCTCTTCAATTGTGTCCAAAAGTAAATAATGAAAAAGATAAAAGCTGTCTTCCAAACTAATAAATAAAAAATATAGGAACAACTGAAGAGTTCCTTAAACATACAGATGATTTTTGTCTTAAATGCTAGAATTTTATTTATTATGTTGTATTAAGTCACTATTTTATTTATAATCTACTTTAATTGTTGATGGTATTGTGATTTATAAATAAATACAGCAAGAGTACATTATGTATTTTTTTAACTGAAAGCATTTTTTAAAAAGTAACAGAAGAAATATTCAGTTGCAGTAGTCTTCAAACTTTTGTAATAAGTGTATGTGGCAATCACCAATTTATTTGATCAGTGCTGAGAAATTCCCCACTGGAGACACTCATCGGCGACAGCAGGGCGGGACATTGGCGACCCGAGCATGGCAGATCCGCAGTTTGGCGGATTAATAAACATTTACCTGAGCCCAGTTCCTCCACAAATTAGATAGAAAAACTGTGGGACAAGCTGGACATTTGATTAAGGCTGGGGGTCATGTGATCCGCCATCAACATCATGGTGGGAGGTAGAAGAAGTTGATCTGGAGAGGTGAAGAGGGAGAAATTAATCAGCTGGGGAATGATCATTGATGAGTCTGGAATGGATCTTGGAAGTAAGAAAGTGATTTGGGAAATAATCTTCGGAGGAGAAGGACAGTAAGGGCAGAAATCAGGTATTCAGGATTGAACTTTAAAGCAGGAAGGTGGGAAGGATTGAGAAAAGTTTGTTTTGAATCTTGAGACAAACTGAGAAAGAAGATGGTGGAAGGTGAAATCCTGGTTGCATCATTTGCTGGTATCGAGGAAGAAAACCACGGGTGCAAGCAGTCATTATTATCAGAACCCAGTCCCAGACACCAATGCAGAAGTCGGGACAGGAAAGAGCCACCCCAAAACATGGAGACCCCGGATGTCAGACACATGAATGCCAATATCAAGAAGTGTGTTTTGTCTGAATTTCATGCTGCACAAAATGGCCCTTGAGTAGATAGTCACACAAAAAGAAATTTGAGCGAGTCATAATAATATTTAATGGACCCTAAGTTTTTGTACTTATTAATTTCACTTAATAAATTTAATGTGTTTAAAATATAACTTAATAAATTGCTCATAATTTAAATTAAAATTCATCCCCCCCAGTAATTACATTATACTTTGCTGACAAACAGAATCCTTGTATTTATAATCTCTTTTCAAAGAACCTCAAAATGTCATTAAAAACATATATTTTTTAATAGTTTCAAATTACATCATTGTGCTTTAGTTACCTTATGTAAACGTAATTAAAGAAAGGTATTGTATTTATTATTAAAAAATTTAACTTAGAATTATTCTAATGTACTCATTATAGTGCAGGGTTTTTTCCGAGCTGTCTCCTACCCTTGCATTAAATTGGGTGACTGGGATGTGCTTACAGTTTTTACACAATTTGTCAGTCTGTCTCAAAAGATGTCGACTGCAGTCACATTTTATATTGTTTCTATCTTTTGTTTTTATTGGCACATACATTGGGAAAAAAATTGCTTAATTTTACAGAACACCTAGAGAGGTGGCTCGTAACCTCAGGGTTCTGCTGAACAGTTTGAAGTTCAAGGAACAAGAGCAAGCCAAGTTAAATAAAATTTAGAAATATTAAATAAGTATCAAATTTAGATTATACTGTATTGTATGCATAAAGAAAAAATTTAAAATGAACAAAGACTTCAATAAACAAATCATATAAAATATGTACACCATAAATAAATAAATTAATTGAAAAGACTCCAGTCAGTTTTTTCTTGTAGAAATTTTAAAGCATATATATTGGATAGTTTCACAAAATCTGAATGTTATTAATACACATGAAGTATTTTATACAATATATATATATATATACAATATTTATATACAATATTAAAACTGTTATACACAAAGAGGGTGAAACATCATTGTAAATTGAATATTTTTGTAATAAAGAGTATAAATAGTTTTCTAAGTCAAGGTTCTTTATTTATTTGTTATATGTTTATTACCTTCTCTAGCTTGATGAATCTGAATCCGAATCTGCTGCTGGTGCTTCACTTGGTGGTGGCTCAGGCTTTTCCTCTATGTCAGCAGTACGGTTGGATGTCAAAGTTGCTGAAACATAGGCTCCTGGTCCTTCTCCTTGAGTATGTTCAATACCAACACTATATAGGAATAATAAAAAACAATCGAATTGACATATTTTTAAATCCATCTAATTATAACTTAAATCAGAAATTAAGCAGAAATACCTGGAATACCTACAACAGGAGTACTAGACAATGAATAATTTAACAAAACTTTACTTCCATGAATGAGGCAGAAAGTTCACTTTGAATTGAAAATATCAGCTGTCTTATTGTGTTTGTCTGTAATTTAACAGTTTAACATGAAAGGAAAATAATTACCGATATTCATGTCTTGCCAAATAACGGACATATTTCTCTGGTGGATCATCTTTTGCACCATTGGCTAAGGAAACTGATCTGACTGTTGTATGGGATACTTGTGTTGCAGGCATAGTGAACTCAACGTAACAGTACTCAGCCAGCTGCTCAGGTATTTGGTCATAGGATGTAAGGCCAAGTCGACAAACAAAAGAATGTGTTGTGTATGCACCTGCAACATAAGATAGTAAATGTCATTCATAATTTTAAAATCATAAAAATTTACGTTAGTCATTTAAATTTCTCCAGAATATTTTCAATACAGTATAGTCATACACCTGCCTTTACAGATCTTTGAGAAAAAATTAAGTTTTATTTTTAAGGTGAATGTAGCAGAGACCAAAGAAACACATTTACATTTTCTAACTTCAGAAATGACTCTTTAAAATTGTGTTAAAAAACCATTTGACCAAACAGTTGATTTTAGATGGGACTCAAATCTTTCATAAATAAATTTGAAAGCATTTACATTAATACTAACATCTTTTAGTGATTATTTTGACTATTTTCTTATACAAATGTCTAATATAATAATATTGACATGTATAATTGTAATCAATATTAATATTTATTTCTTGTTGTATTTCCCCTGCTTAAGTTACAGTATTCTTCAGAATTTATTCATCTGAAATTGTAAGATGAATCAGAATAAGTGTCTTAATTATTTTAAGAAACTATCCACCATAAGTAAAATAAATATGAAACAAACTAGTGAAGTGACTTTATAACTCTAGTGATGAGGAGCCTCAGCTCAAGAAATTCAAACTTTTTGACTTAATAACAAAATTCAAGTAAAGTGAAGAAACAAATTCCACAGTGACAAACATTAAATTTTATCTTTACTTTGAAAGATTTTCGATTGGAATGTTTTTCACCAAGTATTGTGTTCTGAAAGTACTATCAATTACTCATTGCCACTTTTATGACAGATTGTAAGTTATAAATAAATAAATCAAAAAATAAATTATCTTAGTGTGCTTATGAAGACCATATATAGAGTTGACAGTAATGCAGGTATTATTGAAGGCTTATTAGCTTTCACAACATGATTCATCAAATGAACAAATATTTTAAATTGTGAAATGTTATTAAGCTTTTAAAAAATTATATATTTCAAAAAAGCAATTTTTTTAATAACTTAAATATGATTTACCATCAGTATAAAATATCAAAATTTGAAATGACAACTTAAATTCATTATTCTTTACCTTCAGAAAAAATAACAAAAATTGGAATTAATTAAAACCATTATTCTTAATCATACCTTGTCCTTCCTTTGGAAGACGTGCCATTCGCCAAACAATTGATCTATGCTGATGCTCATATTTAGCTTGGCCAGAAGTTACCTCAATAAGGGATTGCTCCAGTGTTTCAACAGTACCAAGAAATCTCTCAATACCTTTTACTTTACCTGTTCTGCAAATAACATATATAAAATGCTTATGTTAATAAACATAAGATTTTAACTTCACATATCTTGTACAAATATATATATCCTCAAGATTTTACATTGTAGAATAGTACTAGACTTTTACTAATGTTAGATGAAATATATGCAATATGTCTGTGATTGTATTTTAACAGGGCATAAATCTACAAAAGACAAAACATACACAACTATCTCTATTCATATTTTTATTAAGTATTGCACATGACTTGAGCTTTAATATCAACTATTTTTAGAATTTCAGATAATCTTTATTAATATTAGTAATAAATATCATATTGGATGCTTCTGATTCTTCAGTTGATAAATATATGTTTTTATATATGTGTGTAAGTGAGAGAGCAAGTGTGGGTGTGTAAGTGTCCCCTGCAAGTATGTTTAAACATATTCATTAAATCAATGAGAAAAATATCTTGTGAAAATTGCTTATCATTTGAATAAGCTAACTTACCTTCTATGTGTGGATTTCACAGATCCATATCGGAAATGTTTTTCAACCCTGAAAAGGTAGATCCAACATTCTGGGATAGGAAAACGAACCATTACATCTTCACAAGGTATTTGTCCCAATTTACGGCTAGAAAAGCCAGGTACAAGTATCTCAGACTTTATTTCAACCTATTGAAAAGAATACATTTATGGTTTATTAATATAAAATCCTAAAATAACTTTTGAAATTTGAAAAATTATTTTATCAACTCTAATATAAGGGAATTATTATTTCTGATAAACCTTTTTATAAATGTGATGGTCACTATTTCTTATAGATTATAAACATAAAAAAGAAGTACAATTGTTATTAATGTCTGGGTTTTATATAAACATTATAAAACAAGGACTTACTTTTCACATACAAAAAATGTTGAGGAAATTCTCACATTATGTGTGTAAATAAAGTTAATTAAAGGCCTCAACAAAACTTAAATTATGTAAATTTTTTTAAAACTTGTGCTAGATAAATATGAGCAACTAAAGAGAGTAATAAACATTTCACACAATGACCAAAAGTTTTACTATTGTGGAGGCAGTCAGGAGTATACCCTCAAAACAATCTAGATTTAAAATGTATTCTAGAATCAATGTATAGGATAAACAAGTTCTCACCTCACATTAACTACTACTTATTTTTCTTATTTTATTTGAGCGGTAACATTCCTACCTATATACCATTTTAATAACAAACCAATATGTCTTACAGTGGTGGCTGGTGTATATGTGCTCATGTGCTACATACAGCACATGAGTTAATTTAGGATGAATTTTATTTTAAAATAATAGTATATTAGGAGTGTGAATTTCTGCTTCGATTTAGAATATATTAAACTGCCTGCTTCCCAGTGTGCTCCCTCCTGAATACATCTTGGCTACATTCTTTCTCACATGAGAATCCTGTCTGGAATGAGAAGTGCACATGCACAGTATTTCAAACTCCTAATTGTCCAAATTCTAACAATTACCTGAACCACAAAAAATACACAGCAAGAAAGAGTTTTTGTGCTGGCACAGAGTTGGCCTCATCAGGATAAGTTTTTCATATTTCCGACAACCTAATAAAAAGATTACTGTTTATGTTTTGTTTTTAATTAATCAAACAATATCTAAAAGAAAAAACATTTAATTGGCAGCATTTTGAATATTTTCATAACTCTGAGAAAATTACCACACATTGCTGTAATGTGTGACTTCTTCCTAAAATTAACTTTATTTAAAATATATAAGGAGTAAAAATATTTTCCTGTTATGAATTTGTACCAATTTGATTTTATATTTTCACAATTTTAAAAATTCATACCTAACTCTGCACTCAACATGGTGCCTGCTAACTGCACACTAAAGGTAAGCCACAAATTTTATCTCCCACATTCCTGTCATTATATATGTAATACTCACTCTTTATTCAATATTAATCAAAACTAAAAGTTAATATAATTTATATCTATACTAAAAGTCTATTTTATTAATGTGTTCTACAATCAGCAAGTCTATAATAAACAATATACAAAAATTTAAGATATTGAAATGTATTTACCTTATTCCCAGTAACACAAATAACAGCCTTGACTTGAAGGGGCAGCTCTCTGTTTTTAGGTGGTCTTACCCGAAATCTCATCAATTCAATGTAGCAAGCATCAGGAGGCTTAAACCTAAGGAGTTATGTTAGTGGTTAGTGTGTTAGTACTGGTCAAATTAAAATTTGAAATAATTCAACTTTGAGATGTGAAAATAGCAATTATTGAAATATTAAAATGTTAGTAATGGACAGGTTTCAACTTTCTCTCATTCATTTACAAACAGAATTACTTCAACCAAATAAAAATAAAACAACCCAGTTGTTATATTACATGTTTTTATTCAGATTCAGTTTCTTTTAATACAAAATAAACAATTTCATAATCTTACAAAAAAATTAAATAAATGCAACTATTATTATGAAACAAAATGGAATTGTGGGGGAGTCCATCATTATGCTCCAAATGGAAGTAACACTAACAAATATCTACAATGAGAAATTATTGTCAGACACTTCTTATTATTTTCTTTACATAGTTTAAAAAAGTCTTTGATATTTATTATTTGTATTATCAAAACAAACATTTTAAAAATTAAAAATATAATGAGAATTTGTATGATTACAGTCAGACTGAATTTTAATGATCAGAATAAATTTAATGTCTTCCTGTAAATACTGTGAAGAAATCATGGAGAGTTGTAATGCTAGAATTAAAACATATTTGTTCCAAAATAATTAGTGTATTTATGCAGTTTTCTGAATTAAATAAATATTTTAAATGGTAGTTGAAAACTATAACAGAATTAATGTAATTCAAATATCTATACCACCTGGGATTTATTCATAGTAAAATATAATAATAATTTTACCAAAAATTGCCCATTAAAATTAAATAAAAATGTTTCAATATAATATTAGTTAAAATATTACAACTCCCTGTAAATTTAAGTAACATTTGTTACTAGTCCAAATAATCTCTGTAAACACATACAAGCATCATTCTATAGGGAACTATTGAACCATCATTTTCATTTTCATTAATTATATTTTCATTCATTTCCAGAATCATGCATTGCCTCTTCTTTTCCTTTCCACAAGTTAAAAGAATCAGTAGCGTTTCTTTTCTTCTAAGTGAACAACTTTTCATAACATTAGTTCAATAAACTCATTCTATTGATTCTTTTAGTTATTTCTTTCATATATTAAGCAATTAAGCAGATTGGGTTTAAAAACAATTAAACATTTTTACAGTCAAATAAATCACTTCAAATGTAATCTTGAAAAATAGTTAAAGAAAACTTAATTCAGTGCTTACTTAATAACACGAGTTCTCTCATATTCATCTTGTTGAACACAGCTGTGAAATTCAACACCTTCCAAACGAATCCATTCTTCTGTGATAACTGGAATGATGTCATGACGGCCAACAACCTCCTTTCCCTGCCTCCACAAGTCATTTACTCCAAGCTCAACATCAGGCATTCCTTACATTAAATAATAATAATACAATATTATTTACTGTATTTACCAAAAAAGTACTAACAAAATTTTTAATATATTTAAATTTGTATTGTTCACAATATTTATTGATGACTATAAACATTAAAAAGTATTAGTGAACTTAAGAGTATTATGGTATAGAGCTTGTATGTGGGTGTTTACTCATTGCTTCATAAGGCCCAAGTATTTTTTTAATATTCTATTTTAAAACAGAACATAACTTGAAATTTAGAGGATGAATATAATTAATTTATTAAACTTTATTATTAAATGTTTTAAAGAGTAGGTTTTCTCTGCTTTCCCCAAAAAGAAAAAAAATCAAGCCAATGTAAATTAAACCAAATACATTTGTACCATTTTTATTAATTCAGAAAATTTATTCAATATATTGGTTTTTTTTTAATAAGGGTGGGTCAATTTTGAAGCAATATAATGGAATAAAACAAGCAGTTTGAAACATATTAACCAAATCTGTTTTTTGAAAAGGGACGCATTGATAATATCTCTTTAAGTTTTCTGCCTACTTTCATGGCATTTGCAGATTTAGAAATGGCCTTTGATATTGTAAAATGGAACAAATTACTAAGGATTTTGAAGATGACAGGAATAAAATATCGAGAAAGAAGAGTTTAGAATTGAAGAAGTTAGACAACAATGCAGTCTGTTGCCCATGCTCTTAAACTTATAGGTTAGATATAGATAGGTGATGAAGAACGCTAAAATAAATATGGAAAGGGAAGCAAAATGCAAAGAGAAGAAATAAATGTCCTAAGGTTAGCTGATGATATTGAAGATTAAGGGAGTCAGAAGAGGACTTGGAAAACATAATAAATAGCATGAACATGATCCTGGAGGAAGAGTACTCCATGAGAATTAATAGATTACAAAGGGTGTTATATTGGGAAGAGATCTATTGAAGGAAGTTGAGGAATGTATAATAACTAGGGATGTTAAAAGTATAGTAAACATAAAGAGTAGGTTAACGCAGGCAAGAAAGGCTTTCACAAAATATAATACAATATAATATAATTTAAGTGTGAATATTTGGAAATTATTACCAAGAATGTTTGTATGGAGTGTGGCATTATATGTGTACAAAACATGGACTATAGGAGTTGCAGACAGGGAAAGAATAGAAGGTTTTGAAATGTTGTACTATAGGAGAATGCTGAAAATCAGTTGGGTGGATAGGATAACAAACAAGAAAGGTCTAAGCAGAATAGGGAAGGAGGTAACAGTTTTGAGACAGATTAATAGGCCATATTTTGAGAGATGAGGGTCATATAAACTTAGCATTACAGGGAAGTGTGTAGGGTACGAACAGAAAACAGATGCAAAGAAATACACTAAGCAGATTAGGGAGGATGTGTGATGTGGTTGTTATGTAGAAATGAAAAGGCTTGCACAGGATAGGTTAGCATTACAGGTTGCATCAGACCAGTCTTTGGGCTGAATATCACAACAACAACAACAATAGAGTTTGTAGGACAAATAAACTGAAGAAATGCTGTAAAATTCTGAATAAATCCATAACACTGTGCTCTAAACAGTACGTACATAATGCAGAGCAGTGAAGCTTTATTTTGTATCAAATCTTAATGTTAAAAATTTAATCATTGTAAAATTAGAAATTAAAAATTTAGGCATTAACACATACATTAATTTTAAATTATATGTGAAAACATGAATAATTGATATTACCTGCTAAAAATCCTAAGAAGAAGAGTCTAACTCTAGCTATCTGTCGCTCTACATGTCCATTGTTGTCTTGGTCAACATACAGTTCATCCACTGCTGTAATTTGTACCTCTTCGGTCTTATAATTTAGAGCTCTATCCCTGTGCGCAGGAAGCTTAAACAATGCTTCCTCTACGGAAACACTAAATTGTTTAATGTCTTCAAAAGTTTGGCTCCCAATTTTGAAAAGTTGTGAAATCTGAAAAACAAGTAACCAAATGATGTAACTTAAATATTAGCATGAAATATATAAGTATAAATCTAATTTTAACAGGAAGTTATGGGTCTTTCTTAATGGAAAATATTAATTACAGAATTAGTTTCTACTCTCACAACTCTTAAGTTAAAATTTCCAATAATATATAAGTAAAAATATTTAGATACAGATGGAGTTACTAAAAATGAGCAGTGAAAATAATAAAAAGAAATAATTATTTAAAAGATATCTAACAACTTGCCTGAGGAGCATGTTCGACGGGAAGACCCAGTTTCCGCAAATCACTACCAAATTCTTTACAACCTTGGTAGTCACCCTGGATGGCATGATGGGCAAACTGACTAATACGAGTTGTCAAACGCTCTGCTTTAGTCACCTGACCTGGTCTTACTCCAGGACGTTCTTTATAAAATACATACTGAAGCTTTACAGTGAATATTTTCCCATATGCATCAAATTGCTGAGCACCTAATAATGGGGCACAAAATAGAAGAAAACTTTAAGCAATCTGATCATTAGAAATACATAACCTAAGAAAATCTTATTTTGCATATAACAAGTAATTAAAAAATACCGTTTAAAGAAAATTCATTATACTGCAAGAGGATCAATTGGATTTGAAAATGAGTAATAGAAGAAACTTAAGCTATATATACAAAAGCATAATGATGAATTAGGGAAATCTAGGCATAGTTACTGTTGTCGACAATACAATTCTCACTCTCCTCACTATTTTGACAAACCCCATCTACATCTTTCTTGTTTGGTAACTATTTAAGTCTAACCATAAGTCAAATAAATGGTCAGGGAAAGAAGTGTATATGCAAATTTATTATTCTTATTATTAATAAAATGTTTTCATTTATGCAAATACCAACTAATGTTTATGGTACATGATTTAGTATCATAAATATTAAACATAGATAGTCGCTCACCTATATCAGAAACAGAGTAACAAGCCTGAAGTGGTAACTCTTGGAAAGGATCTTTATCCTCACGGGTGTTGTATAATTGCAAAACTGGATTGTCACCTTGCATGACTAAACGTACAAAAACCTTCTTCCAAAATCTGTGAAAATATTTGTTAAATTACAATACCAATTACATACTTTTGTTCATATTTATATACAAACTTCATCACATTGATAAAATATCTAAGAAATTACATTGAATAATTATTTAAGTATGACATTGTAAATTTTGTTATGTAAACTAAAATTATTTTATGAATTTCTGTATCACCCTAATACATAATGGCAAACATGCTAGTTATTCTTATGACTCAAATAAAATGACAAATTTTGAACCATGCTTTTATAACAACCTATCATTGATACAAATGAACCTTATTTTGAAACCATAAACTGTGTTTATCAATAACGTTAGTGTTCATCTTTCAATAATTGTCATTAATTTGTGAAAATCTAAAATTTTATACTATCAGCATAAATTACTTTTCATATTAAAATATTTCTCATTATAACTTCTTCTTCCGATGGCTCAACAGCCCTCTCGAGGGCCTAGGCCTACCGAGGCGGTTGCGGACTGTCATCTGGCATGACACATTCCGAATTAGGGGTGATACGTGTTCAGTGTATCAATTCCCCAGCAGCCTTAATCCCGGTCTTGGCGACCATGATGACAGAAACATCCAAGCCCACACCAGGATTCGAACCTGGGACCCCTGAGTTGTGAGGCAGCAACGCTAGCTACTACACCACAGGAGGTTGGCTCACATTATAACTATGATTGCCAATTCATGTAGTACCAAGTATTATTGTCTCTTCCAAGCAATACTTCAAAATTTCAGTTTCAGAATACATGAAATTCTCTACATTTCATGTTGTGCTTCAATTAATGTCTACCTGATATTAAATTTTAACACCATAATATTTTGATTATTAATAGAATGTTTTAAATATAAAACCTGATTTATTCATTTAATTAACTAAACTCTTCAATTGTAGTTACCTCCAATTTTTTCAGTTAGTTATATAATATATTCAGACAGAAAGTTTAAGTATCAATCAAAATATGTAAATTGAAAAGTAAATTTTTGACTGTTAGCCAAACCGTTTTCATTCTCCAGGGTGCTATAGACCATTTATACAATGCCAAGGCCTAACACAAATAAATTCAAAAATTACTGTTTGGAAAAGAAATACATAAAAGTGGCTAAAACAGACATTTCGCACACATTAATGTTTAAACTGTTAAGATGATAAATAAATTTCAGCAGCATCGACAAAATTTGTAAAGTTGAAAGGAGATTCTCTCAAAAGTAAAATGCAACCACTGAATATATTAAGTGAATCTAGGTTTATATTTCCACTATTTTCTAGAACTCTGTACACAATATACCTGAAATTAAGCTTATTATACTGCATTACACATTTCCCTGTGTCAAATGAAAGGTGTTTTTAATGTAAGTAAATTTTGAAAACAAATGCACATTTCACCTTTGCCCAGTTATTTTTTTCTTATTCGGCTGACGAAGATGCATTTCCCACCCATCACCATCATAGAGAATTCGGGGAAAGTCTTCTAATGGCTGAGAAACATCTTCATCAAAAAGTGGAGTTGGAGGTGTTTCTTGAGAGTCAGTTCTCTGCATCATACCATCTGGGACTTCAGCTCCTGATGATGACAATTTATCAATAAATTATGTTGGAAGATTTCATGCAGCTTGTAAACATAAATCCATATGAATTCTTACTTTTTAAACAGTTATTCCAGACATTCGTTCCTAAAGACTACTTTATAAAACTCAAATGGTAAATTAAAATATAATAAATTTATATTTAATGCCATATAAAGGTCAGTGCCAAAATCTATTGAGTAATTTTAATACTTCTCTGAGTTATTATTTTAAATGTTCACGGATAAATTATATAACCAAGGAAGATCAGTTATATTGTCTAAAAACTATTTGGTCAGTTGGTGACTAATAACAATAATTTATTTTACATGCCTTGAGGTAAAGCTGGTTCCTCTCCAGCCACAGCTGCTGCAGCAATTTCATTGGTTTTATCGAATGGATTGAAACGTGAAATTTCTTGTGTAACCACTTGTGACACAGGACTTTTAGGGGGTGGTGCTAATTGTGGGGCAATATCGTTAGAGAATGCGGTGCCTTCTGTTGCTACAACTTTCGGCCTGTGGAAAACAATATTGTTAAAATTATAAATATTATTAATGCAGAACAGGCAATAATTTTTAATGTAAACATGAAAAGGTTTGGAGGGCGAAAATTGCACTTCACTTAATGATTATGTTACAAATTGAAGAAAGATTTTCCTGTATTTCCCCCCATAACTACTGATTTTACATTCAGATGCATAACATTTCCTTTTATACTATTTGTGTAAAGTTCTCAATAATATAACATTTATTTACACAAATAGAAGATTATATGTTTGCTGTATATGGAAAGCCTTGCCACCATATAACATAATTTAACACTAAATTCTTTGTAAAAGTTGTCTGTGACATTGTATTATAGTCAGTAACATGGTTCATTACAGAAAATTGAGTAATTTTAAGTTCTGAAGTAATCTATATACAGTTAAACCACAATAAATAAAGAATTATGTAAGATTGTCATAATACTTGATGCAGATAATAAAAAGAGATAGTGAGCTAATAATGAATCATTTTTGCCAAGTCAGAAAGAGCATAGTTCAAATGTTAAAGCCAGCCCTCAATTTGAAACAGACAAATTAACTTTTATGAGCAATTCTTGAGTTTCAATGACAGGCTCCGTCATCATGGGTGGCCACACCACCTGACAAATAAGGTGAGGGAAGATCCCTACAGCTACCTCATAAATAGACAGCCTCATCCTGTTGACAGTCACTTCGCCAGAAGATGATGACAGAGCCAGTCATCAAAACGTCATTCTAAGTAAATTCCACTCAGTTAAAAACCCAAGAATTGTTTGTACAGACAATTCACCTAGAAAAACTTCAATCTTTATAGGCTGTCTTTTCACCATATCTCTTTCCTAGCCACATACATTATTTTAACTATAGATTTGTCAAAATATAAGACAACAGCACATTAAAACACATACACAGGGCGAATCAATAAAGCTATTCCAAATTTTGTTGGCAAGTTTCTCACACAAAACAAGAAAAGTGGGTCATATAAACATATGTCTGACTGTCCTCATTCCTTATTTATTAATGAAAGAATATATTGGTAGTTTAGCTAGACCTACTTACTAGACAGGCAGTTACCATTACAGCATCAAAATCATCTTCTAATTTAAAATAAAGTTGGTAGTTTTATCTGTTTTCAATATTTCAACTGTGTTCTCACATCATTCCTACAGGGACTATTTCCAGAACACCCTTCCAGAATTTTTTTCAGAATATGCTCTTCTAATAAAATGAAGTAGTATATAGAATTAAATTAACAACCAATTCATAGACAAACCATGTTTTTATATTATACATGTAATGTTTAATCACATAAATTTCCTCAGAATATTTCAACAATTACTTGTATTATAAGTTTATAAAACTAGTGGAACAATAGTTTGTTAAAATATAAACTATTAAAATTTCCTGTTTCTAATTAATTATGTTAAAATAGACTAATAATATTACTAACAATTTTGAAATACCAAATTTTTATCCTGGAGTGACACCAATGCTTAATAAATCATTGCTCTGTATTCTTAAATCAAAACTCAACTGTAAGTTTCCTTTGATGGAATCCAGGGCAAAAATTCTATTTTATGGTCGAAATTGTTAGAAATATAATTTATTAATTTTTAAAAAATTAGTTAAGGAATGGTAAATTTTAATAATTTATTTCTAACAATTATGTCTGCTACAGTTGTTGTAGTAACTTTCTGAAGAAATTTATTCGATGTGGACACTAATGTGAGGATGAAACATTGAATAAAGACTTGGTTTGTTTTCGAATTGGTCATTAATTTAATTCTACAAAATTCTTTTTGTTAATTGAAGTGTGTTGTTTATTCATTATAGGGCTTCAGCACATTTTAGCCACTTTTTCATGATGCACTGGTTGACATCTTTGTAAAGGTAGAGGTGGACAAGCTCTGTGGCCACAACATTTCAATTACCTCTATCCTTTGTATCTTAATCTACAGAGCAATGTAAGGAAAATTAGTTTATGTATAAGGCATTTCTAAAACAGAGACATTTCATCCATCTTGGATTCCTGAGAGACTATTCGACACCACATGGAGTATTTGAAAAGATGTGACTATTCACAATGAGTGTATACAAGATGAGTTAGTGGCATTTGAAACATTTTCTAATAAGCTGACAATCTCTCACAGTACTGTATTAGTATGTTCTGTCTTTAATAATTGAAAAGCAATGTCTGTTTGACTGACACTTTCTCTTCTTTTGATGTGAGACACGTGTTCCCTAAGTTCAACAAGGCATTGTGACTTTAAGACTTACTAATGCTTACTAAAATAGGTGTATTATTAAAAAGCTATTACCTAATGAATATTGAAAAGTCTGGTGCATCATCACTGTCAGCTGATTCTTCTCTGTTGATGCGTGCTGGCGTCCCTTGTGGTGGAGGTGGTGGTTCATTCAGAGACAGAAATGCATCAAAGCTTTCCTCAGCCCCAAAACCAGATATAGGTTGCTGGAATCCTGAATCAGTACTGCTGCCCCACACTAATAACATTTATTTCATTATTGTAGTGGTTTTAAATTATTCATCATGTTTCGCAAAGTTGAAAATATGTACTCAGTATAATCTTCAGTTCATTGCTTTCTTTAAACTTTTAAATAGATATAGGAGAAAATGTGTATTTTTGTTTAAGTTTGATAAATATTATGAAACATTAATTTTATATGGGTGATAACTCATTCAGAACGCTTACAATAACTATTACAAAATGAAAATTTGCAGTGGAATTGAATAAGTGTGTTCTACTTCACATATAATTCATAAAAGTTACATTTAAAATGTGAAAGTAGTTGTGCAATGGTACATTTTAAATTTAATAATTATATGTAGTTAAATGATTACAATTACAAATTCCGTAACTACTAATTAGATACATGAGAAGTACATGAGAAGTATTTAATAATTCGTCATTTAATACCAGTTTTGCAAAATTACATCGAGTTAACTTAATGACCAATTAAAGACAACAAAGTTTTTATTTAATTCATCCTACATTTTGTCCTCATTTTTTGAACTTCATCAAGTGAATCTCAGTAATACATTAAATTTTGAAGTACAAAGTTAGAAATTAATTTTGAAAACAAATAGAGGTTCTTAATCAGTGAACTTTCTTACCATAAACTCGTTGTATTATAACATTTAATAAACCACCTTTGTAATATATTACATATGTCACCACATTTTTTATATCTGATAATAACTTAATAAATTTTCAATAATAATTTAATTATATATTACTTAATTGCATATTTTTACTGAAACAATTTTATACAAAAATGTTCTGAATATGAAATGGATTAAGGAAAATGTCAAAACCTACTTAAATGTCAAATTAAATGGTTTAAAACTTCTTCAGTGATTACAATCATTTGCAAAAAAAAATTGATTGTTGTGCCAGCAATCCAAATATTATGGCAAACCAACCTTGATACCAGTTTGGAATCCTGAAGACTATCCATACAGCATTTATACCAAGAAAGCCTATGATCCCTAATCTAAATAAGTAGTGAGAATAAATTGAGACATTGTATCTTCTGTTGCACAATTTAGTTTGTGAAGATTTGGGACCACTGAGAAAGGAACTATTGAAGAAGGTACCAAAGTTACTGACACCAAGAGCTAAGAAGAAGGAATGAGGCCAGAATGTGTTTTTTCCATTTTCACAGTACGAAAACATTCAGTGCTAAACAAGAAACTTTAAACAGTGCTACAGATGTAAATCAGTTTAATTCAATTCAATACTGGAAATACATGTTGCTCAACTTGAAAAAGACCTGTATTGTTGACCACTAACGAGAAAGGTGGTTTATTAAATGTTATAATACAGTGAGTTTATGGTAAGAAAATTCACAGATTTAGATCAAAAGCAGTTGAACTATCTCATAGGCTACCATAAGGTTACATTCTGGGACCTCTATTTTTTATTATATATTAATGATATGCCTCTGACTAGCAAGATACGTTCATGTCGTCCACTGATGCTTTGTCTTTACACCCATTTACGATAAGCATTACCAACTTGGTCATATCCAATAAATTCCTTGAAATTCATGAAAAGGTCATCAAAATTTTTTACAGAAATTTCATATACTATATATATACTACATATACTATGCCGTAAGTGATTCAGAGTTAAATTTCTGCATTCAGATGTGTGGCCATGCTGCAGCAAGATTATAGAGAAAAAGGCTTCGTATTTGGAAGGATCACAAGTGATGATCGAAATTGCTACCGTCTTTAAATTTTAATGTTTTATTCAAATTTTTATTTTTTGTTTAACGGGTCGTTAATAAGCTTTATTTCTGGAATGAAGTTGTGTGAGCGAATCTTCAAAAAATATATTATTTTGACAGTTGTCTCAGTTTTTATGTAAAAGTCTATTCCGATTATAAGAAAATTAATGGACTTCCCTGTACCTTACAAGGTGAAGTACTAACTACATTTGGGTCAGAACAAATTATACGATTTTGATATTAACTTTCTAGTAAAAGTTTAGTAGTTCTTCAATAAATTACAGGCAAATATTAAGTAAATTACGAGAAAATATGTTTGGTTTTAAATATATATTTGGCTGAGGAGGAAATATATAACTTAAGTGAATGCTAATATATGATTGCTTTTAAATGTCACATTTTTATTTTCGTTCCTCTTTTAAGCTATTTAGAATTGACACTTCACAGGCCACTTAAATTTTTTTCGACAATGCTTATTTAAGTATGTCCTATTATTAATCTTGACGTTTTCCCATATTTTATTTTGGAATCAATGTTTAATGAAAATGCTTAATTATTATATTAAAACTAACTTGTGAATTAAAACAGTATTATAGGCCCCAAACTTACGTGTCACACCCCTGCTTTGAAGCCACGTTCCATTACAACGGTAATTTAAATTTAGTAAAAATTTTCGTTCATTTCAAAATACAGTGTTAAATATTTTGTCATTCAAATATGTGTGATTTAGTAATATTCAGCTGCGCACCCATCACGGGTGTGACGTAAAACGTGGGGCCAGTTCCATTAAAAGTAATTTGCATAGATGAGCTTACCATCAGCACTCGTGTCCATGGCAGTTACTCCGCTGCCCGCACCGAAAGGATCAAACGGGTCAGATGAGGAGGCACCGTCACTCGCACCGAAGAGTTCCCCGGCGCCGCCTTGCGCCACGAGGCCGTCACCTGCACTTTCAAACTTGGCGGCGAACGCATCGAAAGCGTCATCTATAACCACAGGGGCCGTGGCCGCCACCGAAGGCTCGGCCGATTGGGAGAAGAGGTCAACACCGTTCACTGCGGGAGAGGGCGTCACGTTCCACTGATCACCGGAAACCGTTTCCGTCGCCCACTGCTGGTCTTCTTCCACACCCGTCGGTGCCGCGATGGGTTTGTACTCCGTAGTGGGCAGCACTGGAGAAGCGAGGAAACTTACGGCTTCCTGTTCCTGTGTATCGGTACACGGCACCATCCCCGTCAATGAACCGAAATCAGTCGTTTCAGAGGACTCGAGAATGTTGTTGTTGTTCGTCACGAAGTCGCTGTCGAGTAAGAAATTGGACGCGTCTGTGGCTTGAGTGACATTGTCCAGAGGAGCGTTCTGCATGGGGACGTCGGTGTCAAACAGACCGAGCATGTCGGTCGTCGCGTTCGAGTTGGCCACCGGAGCGGGGGGCGCCGGAGTCTCGGTTCCGAAGATGTCCATGAAGTCAGAATCTGAGGCCGCCGGTGCCGGGGGTCGGTCCGGCCTTGCTGGAGGGGGCGGTCTCTGTGGCAGAGCGGGGGCGACGTCGACGGGATCTCCCAAAACGTCGTCGCCCAGGAGGTCCAAGTTGTCCAGGAGTTCCGGCGTGGGGCTGGGAGAGTTGAGGTCGCGGATGGGCGTCGGACTCGGGGTCCGCGTCGCCTTCAGCCTGTCGAGCAGGTGAGAGGACGTGGCCTCCATGGCGCCTGTCACGCTCAGGATCAGCTCCTTGGTCTCCCTCGGCGGCACGGGTCTCGGCGGCGGAGGTCTTCGAGGAGCGCTCTTGCTCGGGGTGCTGGTCCGAGACGACGGCGGACAACTGCCCACGGACTCGTCGACGGTCACTCCGGCGAAGATGTCTGAAGTCTCTTTGCAGAAATCCGAGACCTGGGACGCGTCATCTTCCAGAAAGTCGGCTATCTGAGGGGGAGCGGCTGGTCTCGGAGGAGGTCCGGAGGCGGCGGGGGCGGCTGGTGGCACCGAGCTGAAGAAGTCGACTGCTTGCGGCGCGGGTAACGACTTGTCTTCTTCTACAGCTCCAAACAGGTTAGCGTAATCGGTTGAAGTTTCCGCCTGCGCAGCGCTCCCCGTGCCAAAAAAGTCGACGTGGTTGTAGCTGTGGGAGTCTCCAGCGGACGAGAACTGAGCGAAGGGGTTGGTGGATGAGATGCCGTCCCCGTTCCCGCCACCGTCGCCGCTGCTGTCGAGAAGAAACGGCGAGGAGACTGCGGTGTCGCCACTGAGGAATGGGTTGTCAGTGGCCACGCTGGAGGAAGGCATGTCGAAGTCGCTTAGGAAGGGATTCGAACTAACGCCTCCTCCTCCTCCTCCCGCGGTGGTCGTCGCGGAGTAGTCTTCCATGAGGAAGGGATTTCCTCCGGATTTAGTAGTTTCGAAATCCATCGTCTCACTGTCCTATTAGCTCGGACTCGAGAATCCTGAGTTCAGCGCGACCCGGGACGAGGTTTCCCACGATGGACGTGTCGAAGGGGTCGTCTATGACGATCTCGGTACCAATTTCGCCCGCCGGCGTAAGCGGCTTGTGAGGAGCTTGGAACTGTTCCCCGTCTGGGAGGTCCAGCAAGTCAGGCCTCTCAGCTGCTGCTGCTGCTGCTGGTGCTGCTGTCTGAGGGTTGTCTTCGCGAGGGTTGAAATCGGGGTCCGTGTAGCTGCGCTTCAGCGAGAGCGGCTCTGATCCGTCGATCAGCTCACTTTCCAGAACCTTGAGCTCCGCTCTGCCCGGGAGGATGGCGTCCGGGATGGCCGAGGTGTCGAAGGGGTCCGCCTCGGGAAATGCGGCCCTGTCGGGTAAGGGCGTCAGCGGCTTCTGCGCGGCCTCGCCTTCCTCCTCTTCGACCAGGAGCAGGTCCGGGCGGGGACCCTTGGCGATGGGGAGGCTGGAAGGAGGGGGGAGAGTTCGCGATCCCGTGAGATCCGAAAAGCGTCTTCGAGAGAGTTCCGGGTGCGAAGGTCCGGTCGCTGGTAACTCAGACAGACGTCGACCCTGAGGGATCTTCACGTCTGGCTCGAAGTGACTTTCCTGCTCTTTCTTCTCTTCTCCGCGTGGATCGAAGTCCGGGTCTGACAGGCAACGAGTTATAGGCGTGGGACTCAGACCACCGACGAGTTCACTTTCCAGAATCTTCAGCTCCGCCTTCCCTGGGGCGATGTTCTCGGCGAAGGACGTGTCAAAGGGGTCACTGATGTCCAAATCAAGTCCTGAAAATTAAAACGGAGATGTACTGTTAACATAATCTATAAATTCTGAAGCTATAATAATGAATAAATTACAGTACACCGACCAAATGTCAGATATTTATTATAAATATAAACAAGACAAAACGTTTCTTCCGTACGTTTAGTGGACTTCTTTAATTGCATCAAGAATTAAAGAAATATATATAATGACAAGGATGAATATTGTTCGTATCATTCCGACAATCTTAATTATTATCCTTAATGAATATAGACTTTTAAAAACACACTACTTTTCTGCGGCCATTTCCTGCCTGATGACGGCGGCAGAAAATGGCCACAGAAACGTTGAGTGTTTTAAAAGCCTGACCCGGTTGGTTAACCGTGAAGATTTCATCGGAATTATTCACCGGGAAAGTCTACTAATAATATACATATAGATGTATAGTGGCAATGGAACGGTTTGATTTCCCCCCCTTTATATATATATTGTTTCATATAACTTTTATACATTTATACTGTTTTAAGCATTCTCTGAAAGGCTTTACTCAATGCTGTTCAATAAATCTATCTGTTAATCATATTCGCATGGTTTCTGCAAACAAAGATTGCAAGAATTGTGATAATTATTTTATCAAATTCATAATGATAGATTTCCTACGAAACGAAGTTATACTTTCTGTTAGGAATGGATTTTGTGAAACGACAAACGTGGACGATGGATTCCTCTCCATTGTGGTGATATGTTCCAGGTAAGAACGAAATTCGCATTTGTTGGCATCAATTGTTTGGCATGTGTGGTAAACTTGGGCTTTGTTGTCCAAAAAGAAATGCTGGCACCATCTGGATGTGAATTCGCGTGTCGATATGAAGAACGAGATAGAATGAGCGAGACTCACCCTGGACGACGGGCTTGGACTCGGTGTAGTAGGGAGTGAGAGGTTTGGAGATGACTTTGCCGGCCTCTTCGACGCCGACAGCCAGCAAGTCAGGGCGCTCCGTGGGCGTGGGCAGGTCGAAGGCGACTACTTTGGGCGGCTGCTGAGCCTGCGTGAGTAGCAGGTCCGGCCTCTGCTTGTGGACGGCCGCCTCCGCCTCGACGACGACTTTCTCGACGATGGCCTCAGCGGCGCGAGGGTCGAAGTCCGGGTCGCTGAGCTTCCTCTTGGGCTGCTGCGCCGCGACTGCTGTCTCCCCCAGAAGCTCCTGCTCGATGTATTTCAGCTCTGTCCTGCCTGGCGCCGCGATCACGTCGATCACGGAAGTGTCGAAGGGGTCCGCCGCGTAAGCCGCGTCTTCCTCTCGCTGGACCTCGACAGCGGGCTCTATGGGCTCGTGGGCGAGCTTGGAGAGGTCGGTGGTGCTTCCTCCGAGGAGGTCGCGGTGGCCTAGAGTGAGCGAGGTGAGGCCGTCGTCGCCGTCGCCTCTGTCGCAGCCGGCGGGGTCTGTGATGTGGATGCTGACGGTCGACTGGACCTGGAAGATCTGGTCCTCGACGTCGCTCTCACTGCTCCTCAGAAGGATGCTCTCCTCGTTGACCGCGAGACGGCCACCGAGAATCTCGTCCTCGATTAGTTTTAACTCGGCCTTCCCTGGGAGGATGTTCTCGGCGAAAGAAGTGTCGAAAGGATCCGCGAGGGTGACTCCGATGTCCTCCGCTAACGCCTGGACGTGCTCCTCGGGGAACGTCTCAACCTGACGAGGGTAGAAGATGCCGGATCTGTTTTCGGTGGTGGCGGCTGCGGCGTCGTCGTCGTCGAACGCCGTCCACTGGACCGGAGGGCTGTCGGAGGCTAGGACGATGTCGACGTCCGGGGAGATGGGGAATGTCCTGGGGGACCGCTGCTGAGGGCCTCTGCTCGTGAAGCCCGCTACTTCGGAGTCGGACGCGAGCGCGTCTTCCCGGAGGACTACCGATGCGGCTGTGGTGTCGAATGGGTCGACTCCGGGTTCGTCGTCCTCGACGTAGACTGTGGTGGTGACGACGGCGCCGGTGGCGTCGGAACCCTTCCTGGCTGCGAGAGCCGCGAACTCGTCCTCAAGATCGTCGTCGTCGGCGACGAAAGCTGCTGGGGTCGCTGCTACGACCTCTGCGCTGCTCAAGACGCAAGTAGGCTCCGATGGAACCGACGCGATTAGGTCAAACTCGGCGAGAAGATTCTTCACGTCTGGAATCTGTTCCTTCTCTTCTCCTTCGCCTTCCTTCTTAGATTCTGCGACGACTGCAGGCACTGGCGCTTCTCCTAACAGCGGTACAACGGGCTCCGCGATTAACTCTAAGTCATCAAGCAGAGACTTGGGTTCGGACCGTTGGATTACTGTCTCACCCACAGATATTTCGGTGTTGCCGTTCTCATCGAAACTGCCCAACAGGAGGTCGACGTCTGTCTTTCTGGGAGCTCGCTTAGACGGAGATTTCGCCTGTAAGCTGGGACTCGTGACAGGAAGTTTCCCAGTGAGGACGTCAACGGCGAGACCGAGACTTACGACGGGCTTCCTCAACCTCTCCCTCTCGGCTTCCTTGACGATGCTGTCGGCGATGGAAGTGTCGAAAGGGTCGTCCTTGTCGTCTTCCGCTAGAGTGGGACTGTCCGGGATGTAAGCTAGTTTAACCTCTCCGCTGGTTACGACGTCCACGTACGAAGTGTCGAAGAGTCCATCGTCTTCTTCCTCGCTCCCCTCCTCGGACTCTTCCTCCGCCGCCGACTCTTCTAAGTGGACTGGCTCAGCTTCGAGGAGATTTTTAGCTGCTGTGGTAGGAGCAGGAGGAGCAGCGGCAGCTGCTGGAGCCTCTTCTTCGTCTACAGCTGCTCCTGAAAACAAAGGGAGATGAAGCGTCAGACAAACCTATGAGTTCGTAAACATAGAAATGATGACGAGAAATATCACAGATGATACGTAATTATTTATTATATTAGAACACTTTCGTCCAATATAGCAAGAACTTTAAACATTTTCAGAGAAATATTTTTCGGTAATGTAAAATCTTCTGGCGTCTATCTATCGATAGGGATTTTAACAATTTCCAAACATTCACGCAAGTCCAAAGAAGCAAAGAAAGAATAAAATGTTTTCCGGTTTCCGCCTGCATCAAATTTTTAAACCGTACCGTAAATCCCGTAAAATATTTTATATTTTTAAAATTCTTGGTTATCCAAGTCTGCCGCTAGACTGCAGCAGCGGATCTCAAACTGTCGCAGACCAGAGATGTATGCATTTTGTTCATCACTGCGTTGCCATGATTACGAATAAATAGTCTCAGTTCGTTTAACCCTTACAGATGGTATCCATTTGTTTCTCTTTACATTACAAAATCAATAATTTATTGCCAGTCATAGCTGTCTGAAGATAAGTACTGTTTCGTTACATATATATCATTATAATTTTATGAGAAGTAATATTAAATTTAACGTACAAATTTTTACATATTTTGTGTCGGGTAACAGTTTTTGAGCACCAGAGGTCTGTTGTTCATTCACTGGATATTTTGTACTTAATTACCTTATTACTTAAATTTATTTGCACCAATAATCCAGATAATAAAAATACTTTGCTTCTACAAGCCACACAAAAGACTGCTGTATGAACATTAATAGACTAAAATCAAGTTGTTAATCATTTATTTGTTCTCCTTTGACCCCTGCATCCTATAGCCTGAAAATATAGAAGTCTTTTCGTGCTCAACTATTTTTTACTTCTTTTATGTTTGTCCTTTTACAAGAATTTGTCACGGATGCCTTGTAATATCCAAAAACAACCAGTTGCTTGATTGCAAAAAAACCACGCATTTGAGCCCGCACATTTAGGCTCTAATATATTTCCCGATACTCAAAGTGATGACGTCATCAAAGTTTGTTTCCAATAGCAACGAGTCGGGGCGCCTACAGATGTAAACAGTAAGGCGTGATGATTTGTAGGGATATTACATTACCCTAGATGGAAAGTACTTTATATACCACTGAACTATACAAGAAAATTATTAATACAAAGTATAACAACCACAATAATGCAAAAAACATTGGTTTCTGTTATTAAGTAAATTAATAAATAAAAATACTGCCAAATATGAATGTAAACAAATTTAATTAATATAAATACAACGTTTCGCCCACGTTTCGCACCCCATATAACGCCACATTTCATACCGACATTTTTCGTAATGATTTCCTAATGTTCATACTTATATTATCCCTAAGTAAATTCCTCTTTTGCGAAAGCCTTTCTTGCCTGTACTATCCTACTCAAGTTATTATACTGCCCAGAATATTTCCTTCGAAATATCCTTTCCTAATCTAACATCCTTTGTTTTTCCACTATTTTCCATATTAAACTCTATTACCTTGGTTTTCCTTCTATTTTATACTCTTCCTCCAAGTTCCCTTTCATGCCATTTATTATGGTTTCGAAGTCTTCTTCTGGCTCCCTTAATATCATAATATCATCAGCAAATCTTAGGGTTTTTATTTCTTCTCATTTCATTTTGATTCTCTATACATCTTTATTATTAACTTTCTTCATATCCTCCTGTCTATATAAGTTAAAGAGCAAGGGTGACAGACGGTATACTTGTCTCACTCCTTTATTGATTTTTGCTTCCTTTTCTTGCCTTTCAATTCTAATTACTGCTGACTGCCATCATTAAATGTTAATTAAATTTGTTTACTGACATACTTGGCCGTATTTTTATTTATTAAGCACACTAATGTAAGTGTAGTTAGCTTCGTTCGGATCTCTCGGTGACGTTTCAGGACTGTTCCTTGGAATGATTATACTCTATTTCTTGTAATTGCTAATTTAAGACCTGTACTTCCCTCAACAAGTAATTTGGCACTTATCTTAACCTCCGAAGGTTGAAATGGAAACCCGATTCTCGTTCGTATTGTATTGGGAAGTTGATTTTGGGTTTGTATGTAATGTAAAATGCTATCAAATTTTCTAGAAAAGAATAAGGGCCGATGATCAGTGAGTCAGATAATGTGGGGGGGAGAGAGAAGTATTTCTGGAGGAGCATCAGCTCTACGTGTATATTGCATAAATTGCCTGAAATGACATGAATTATAATTATAAATGTTGCGGAAGGATTTATTGGAGCGATAGCATTTGAGGATATAATGATTAATATATGTGGAGCCAAGCGGTTGCTACGGGAAACAGTTCCTAAGTCGTTGAATTACGACTCACAACGCCGAGTTGGTAGATTTATAATTCAGCGCAAAGCATTCATATTCCTAGCTCGTGTTCGTACGGCGTTACCTTGGTCTATGCATGCTTACAATGGGACGACCTGAGATAAAGACATTCCTCATAGCGTCATAGCGTGACGTATTCGAGTGGCGGTATAAAACTCGCCGCACTGTGGCTCACGTAGCACCTACGACGACTTCAGAAGATAAATTGAATTCCACGAAGGGCAATCCTTTCGTGTGGCGCCCATAAATCGTGGTTTAGCAGTGGCCGGTTACCGTGAAAAACTTAATAAAAAAAGGAAAGTTTATTTCAATATGATTGGCGTGACAGTTTGGTGGTCTGAGTGTCCCTTACCTTCCTCGAAGCCGACCCAGTGCTTGCCGTCCTTCTCGTGAGGCTCCTGCTGGCTCTTCTGGTGCTGCTGCTGCTGCTGCGGCTTCTCCTCTTGGGGCCGCTCGGAGGCTGGTTTCTTCCTCTGGAAGTAGCTGGTTGATCGGATGCGGTCGAGATCACCCTGAGTCTTCTTGAGGACGCTGTCGACGCCCGCGGTTAGAGCCTTGAACTGTTGCCACTCGTCTGCTTCAGATCCCTGCGCATAAAAGGCTCAGTAGAAACATCGCATCCAACGCCAGACGAAAGAGAAAATCAAAATAAAAACACGGCGAATGCAATTGCTACCAGGCCGAAAAACAGGAACGTTTCCACTATCAAGATGAGGAGGGAAAAAAAATTAAAAAGTAAGAATTCAGGCCAATACTTGGCAAGTCTTTACTCAAAATTACAGTCACCGCTTTTGGGAAAGTTTCTGCACTAATCTTGTAGATATTTACCGCTTGAACCTGCCTGCTTCAGGATCACCCTCATGTAGCCTGTTACCCACCAAACGTCAAAAGCGGAGTGTGAGAATACCAGCGTGGGGGATAAAAAGATCCATAGGAGTTCTGGAAAGTCCGACAGGGGTTTCCTCGCCGCAGTCTTAATTCCTCCGTGTCTTATTTTTATTCCCTGTCAGACATGCGAACATTGTAGTTTTTGCAACAGCTGGTGCTTCCGGTTACGTCACAGAAAACACCTGTAGAAACAATGTGCTGTGCGTACCAATATCAAGGTGGCGTGAATGTGAGAACACAATTTGCATATGTTCATTATCGACATTTCCCGGGGCAAGGTCGAAGCAGCCTTAATAGCTACTCACAAAAGGGAAAAACTCAGTAGCAAGACGGAGATAAATGCGGAGCCCACAATTATTTAAATGGAGGTTGAAGGATAAATTGCGTCCTCACGACATTAAAGATCAGTTAATAGGATAAGACACGGCGTGATTCACCACAATTCTCACATGAGAAATTAGAACATGACCAATTTTTAAATAGCTGTGACCTACCAAAATTTATTTATCTGCCCCGAGAAACCCCTAGTCAATGACTTCACAAATACTAAATAGTATATTAATTAAAATATGTAGCCAAATTGCGTACAAAAGTTAATTATAAAATAAGTACCATTTTTATTATTTAGATATTTTAATTTTGTTGGAACACATACAATCTCTGTGTCTTATCTTTGCAAGTTTTGGGATCACACTGTTCATTGACTTTTGCTGTAATATGCGTGAACGCGTGTCTTACAATGTGCTTCTGTAAACCTTTATTTTCCTAAGTATATGTATGAATATCACTTGCTGTTTATTTACAAGCGAACCTAACTGTGCACAAACAAATATAGTCTTCACATATTTTTATTGATATTATTTATATATGTTTATTAACAGTGCTTATATATTTTTCTTTATAATTACAGTTACAAATTAAAATTATTTAAAGCCAGTGAAATTAAGTTCCTGATGACATGTGTGTAAGAAAAAATCAGAGATATGAAGAAATAAGAGAGGAAGTCACAGTTAAAGAAAAGTTAACACCAGATTAAAGTGATTTGGATATGTAAAACGAATGGACGAGAATAGAACACCAAAGATATGAATAGAGAGAGAGAAAAAAGGAGGAACTGGGCCTGGAAAAGGACCGTGGTGGTCAGATGAAGTAAATATGAGAAGTGAGAGGGAACACCAACGATATGAACGGAAAAAAGAGGGAACTGGACCTGGAGGAGGAACGTGGTGGCCATGTGAAGTAAGGACGAGAAGTGGGAGGGAGTAGAATAGAATGTTGGAGGAAGAATGGTTTCTGGACAGGAAAAGGTTACCTTGTAGACCGGAGACGGAATATGATAATGATTACGATGATTTATAATTATGTTCCCGTACTTTTTCTCCGTAGTTTGGCTACACAATTCTTGTAATTAGTGTACTTTTAACACGGTCTTTTTTTACTTGTTTAACAAACAGGCAACCCCCCTTTAATGGCAAAGGAAAGCAATTGAAAATGGGTGATGTGGAACGTACAGCTATGTAGCCAAGGGTTGACTAGGAACCCGTGGGATATAGTTTAAGGATCCTACCCGGTGATTCACCTAAAAGGGATGGAAAATCTGCATCAGGTTGGTCTCATGCCCTTCAGAATGACGCGAGAGGAGTTTTCTGTAGGGTCGAAACATTTCCTTCTCCGTCTCTTCACCTGTTTTAGGATGCAGCTGGCCAACTCATCCAATGGGATCAGCGGACAACTCTTACCGTATGCCCAAGGTCTGCGACCCCAGTTCATACACGATCCAAAATAGATTAAGGTGCCTCTCGACATGTGAGAACCTTAAACCTTCAGGGGTTCCTCGCACTCCCTCTGCTTTTCTCCATGTATTAGGTTATTTGAAGTAGCACCACGCAAGTTAAGCAAAAGAGATTAGTTTAATTTGTGTTTTCGCAGCCTCACGATATGCAAATTGTACTCACGCTTTGCGATCGTTGTTTTGTCGAAGAAGTATGTGCATGTTCCTCGTTGTTGAACTTTTCTGAATTAAATAAAAAATAATTAAAAGTCACGTCTGGTGAATATGCGCTCAATCGCTAATGCAGATAAATTTGCGCGTTTTTTTTTTAAATTTAAGTACCTTATAACAATTTTTTTAAGTGTTTGAATTGCTACTTTGATTACTAAAATGTTAAACTGCCCCGCCACCTGCTTATCTCTTTTCTGAGCACGGTAAATCTGACTAAAATGAGAAATACGCATGCGCACTATTCCACAACATCACTCCCCATCCCCTCTCCCTCTGCACTACCCATAAAGTCCCACCTTCTGCCTCCTTTCTGCGCTCAGAGGCAGTAAGCACAATAGTCAATATACGTGACTTGCTCCTAAAATCGAATCTAATTTGTAGTATGTAAGACAGAACAATGCTTTTGTGGTTACAAATGTGTACCAACTTTTTTCGGCTTTTAAAAATTAAACACTATTGGAAACTGAGTGGAGGGAATTCGAAAAGAATAGTATTGTAGAACGGGTCCATTTTTCCGTATTGTATTGGTAACACTGTCGCTGTTGTTGTATTAAAATAATTTGCACATAAATATTGTAATTGTTGCGTGTGTTGGTGAGGGGCGTAATTTAAAGAAAACTCACGAGGGTATGCGTGGTAAAATATTAATTAATCGTTTTAAAGTTGAATCCCGGCTACTGTTACAGAGAATTTCACTTGATTGATGGTGGTAAAAGGAAGTTCTAAAGGGCTGACTGTAGAATAAGGTAGTGAAAAATGTACGAGAGAGGCTGCGCAATGACGTACCAGGTGGAAGTGTTGAAGGAGGAGGGTCTGTCACGTGAGTCAAGACCATTCTCCACTGTGGGTCGAAGGAAGGACGAGGAACTTGGTCACGGCATTTCCAAGAGGAACAGTTGATCATTTTACCTGAGCTGCTCCTTCCTGGTTCTGGCTCTGTCCCTCTTCCTGGCGCTGCTGCTGAGCCCTGCGATATTCTTCAAGTTCTGCCGAGTCGAAAAGTTCCTCCTCTCCCTTCTTCTTACTCTTCTTCTTCTTCTTGGTCTTCTTGAGCCCTTTAGTTAACTTGTGCATTCTCCTGTAACACCTCCGCTACCACGTCCGTCCTGAAATCAAACGAGCGTTGTTATTTCATTTATTGTCACATTAAAATTAAAGGCTTCATAAATGTCGATAATGACCACAATCCCCCCCCCTTTCTCTCTCATTCACTCGCTCTTTTCTCGTCTCACACACACAAACAAGGTCAGCTTTTACGTGCACCCCAGGCATAAAGATAAATAAAAGGAAACTAAATGTTCGATCCGTCAAGGCCAGTTCAATAAAAATTCGCTGAATAACTTTGAAAAGTTGTACGGACAAGAATAAGAAGAAATGGTTGGTGGGTGATCTTTGGAGTGTCGTAGTAACGTCGTTGTACGCATATTAAAATGTTAAAAATAAATGCGATTCGTGGCTAAAGGAGTTTGTATACAGTTAGGCGGACGTTAGAGGCATCTGGAAAATTCTATACGTAGAGAATTGGATATTTATATCGTAATTCAGGTGATATCGTGCAAGATGCACAAATTTAAACGAGTGGAGCAACTTAGACCATTTTTTTCACGCATTTCTTACAGACTGGAGAAAAACACTGTTGTAGTAAAACACGCCTACCTCCCCTGTGAGTGGGGGTTGGACAGGGTGAGGGTGTACTGAAATTTGTAACATGAAAAAGTGTTATCTTTGGTTAGTGTATGGCCTTTAATGTTGTCTTTTTGGAATGTTTGGTAATGCGTTAAACAATTGCATTAATTTATTGACCGAATGAGTTGTAAAGGAATCATACTGCACGGAGAAGAAATAAAAAGACGATGGTGGAGTTAGCTATCGAAACGTTGTATTTTACAAATGACATAACCGGGGTGAAACCTCGAGAACTTTTTATTGAGGAACGGAGTTGTTTAACCTCGTGTTAGTTTTATTGATGCGTCATTTTTATTATGTCGGTGTATCTCACCGTAACATAGTCTCTCTGCTGCAAATCGCAGACTCGTTTTAATTCCTCTTTACAGACAATGCGATTAAAATTTTCTCACTAAATACGCATGTCATGGCCGCGGCTCCGCATGAAAAACCGCGCTTTCGGAATCGGACGAGCGCGTTAACAAGCGAATATAGAAATAGATGTACTTTATGTAATAGTCGCTCCAGAAATAACTCAGTTTGCGACGATAGCAAAGGTCGCTGCTGACCAGAGTCCGAGCGAGAGCATTATCTCAGTCACGCATGCGCACTGTCACGTTGCATAACGCACGCATGTTTTTGGCAAGCGCCGTGCGTAGTACTCACTCACTCACTCACTTGGCCGTCGTCCTCCTCCTCCGCCGACGCAGACGCGTGCGTTACTGTCACAGATGGCGGGACGAGCTCCTGCCTCACGTGCGTGACTCGCTTCACTCACTCACTCACTGTTTGCGGGCAAATTTGGCCACTGCGATAGGTCAGCGGGGCAGAGACCTTGGACGGCGAAGATGTGTTCATTGTCTCGTGATGCAGCACAAATTATCCTATCTCCGTCTATTCTGGGTCAACATTGCACTAGTTCCTGTTGTTGTGGTATTCAGTCCTAATACTGGTCTCATGCAACCCTCCATGCTAAGCTTTCATGCGCAAGCCTTTGCATTTCCTCATAAGTAGCACAACCCACATCCTCCCTAACCTGCTTAGTATATACCATCCTTCGCCTCCCTCTCCTGTTATTACTCCCCACACGCACTTCCCTCTAATGCTAATTTTACAAGACCCTCATGCCTTAAAACGTGGCCTATTAATCTATCCCTTCTCTTGGTCAACGTCCTCCATATTGTTCTCTTAGTAAATAATAAATTTAATTGGACTGATCAGATTAATCAATAACTTAAGAAACTCAGCTCAGCTACATGTGATGCTGTCAGAGCAATGTCCACCTTCAGTGATTTAAAAACAAGAAAATTAGTATACTTTGCATATTTTCATTCTGTTTTATCATATGGTATTATATTTTGGGGCAACTCAGTAGGCATAGATAAGATTTTTATTAGTCAAAAACGTGTTATTAGAGCAATATGTGAGGCAGGTTTCCTCACGAACTTCTTGCAGAAATCTGTTCAAAAAGTTAGGTATTTTCACTTTGACGTGCCAATACATTTATTCATTGATGTTATTTTTAATCACAAATAGGCACTTATTTTTGAATAATTCTGATATTCATCCCTTCAATACAAGGAACAAAAATAATCTGTATAAAAAATGTAAAACATTGTCAATTGCACAGAAAGGTGTGCATTATTCAGGGATATCCATCTTCAACAGACTGCCGCACAGAATTAAACAGTTGTCCGATAATCAAGGTAAATTTAACACTGAATTACGCTCATTTTTGCTTAGCCACTCCTTCTATTCAATAAAGGAATTTATAGAAGAATCGGAGAAGAGTAATTTATAATAGTTTATAATACAAAAATTTGTTATAAGTATATTTTTCTTTTATACAATAAAATAATGTAATAAATGTACACCCTGACCCATTCCACATCCTTGAAGCTTAGCTTCTTTACAGGATCTACGGAATATGTTATTATTATTATTATTCCCCTATTCTATTTAGAACTTCTTCCTTTGTGATTCTATCCACCCATCTGATTTTCAGCATTCGCCTATAGCACCACATTTCAAAGGGTCCTATTCTTTTCCTTTCCCCAACTCCTATCGTCCACGTTTCGCATCCATATAACGCCACGCTCCATACGAACATTTTAGCAACGATTTCCTAATATTCACCCTTATATTGCCCGTAAGTAAATTCCTCCTTTTCGCGAAAGCCTTCCTTGCCTGTACTATCCTACTTTTTATGTTTACTATCCCTCTCCCATCCCTAGTTATTACGCTTCCCAAGTAACAGTATTCCTGAACTTCAATATCCCTTCCAAATCTAACACCCATTGTTATTCCAATGTTTCCCAAACTACACTCCATTACCTTGGTTCTCCCTCTATTAATCCTCATACTGAACTCTTTCTCCAGGACTACGTTCATGTCATTTATTATGGTTTCCAAGTCGTCTTCTGATTCCCTTAATACTACAATATCGTCGGCACAGCGTAAGGTTTTTATTTCTTGTACTAGGTTAACATCTATTTTATGAAAACGATTGTCTCTTATAAAATATTAAAATCCCAGTTAGCGCTAAATTATTTAATAAACGAAGAGAACATCTCTGTTAATGGTTTGGGGGTAATTGTTTATTTTTTCTCTTCACGGCAGTTTCCCTAGTCTTTCTTGCCCATAAGTAACGGCGGTCAATCAATCCCTGTACTTTACGACACAGGAACAAGATTTTGAATCGAAGCCCTGGGAAATCTGCGCGAATTGTTCTCCGCGAAAAAAAATGGCGGACATTCTGGAGGCATGTAATATGAAGAAGAACAAAGACGTCCTCGCAGACATCTGTTGTTCTCCGTGTGGACAATGGTGTCTGCTGCGTTGTCTTTTGTGGCCCCTCAGGTCTGTCTTCCCAGTAATGGAATCAATACGGCCATCGTTCTCGAACCTCTCCTAGCGAGAAACTCGTATCCGCGCTTCCCTCGAAATGTGGAATCTCCCGCACAAGTGGTGCTACAGGTCGTCAGTCTCCGTGGGAGATCAAAGGAAAATATACACATGTACGGCATACGACGCTCTTGATAACAGGGAATTGGATTTAAAAGCCACATTAATTGAAGTAATTAAGGATTTTGAAGAGCACTGAAATAAAATACCGAGAAAGGAGGCTTACACGTAACCTGTACGGAAGACAGGCGGCAGTAATTAGAATAGAAGATCGAGAAAAGAAAGCCGTAATCAAGAAAGGAGTGAGACAAGGATGCAGTATGTCGCCCATGCTGTTTAGCTCATATATATAGAACAGGCGATGAAGCATTTTAAAACGGAATATAAAAAGGGAATCATACTGCAAGGAGAAGAATAAAAAACTTACGCTTTGCCGACGATATTGTAGTATTAGGGGAGTCAGAAGAATACTTGGAAATCATAAGAAATGACATGAACGCGATCCTGGAGAAAGAGTTCAATATGAGAATAGAGGGTAAACCAAGGTAATGGAATGTAGTATGGAAAACAGAGGAATAACAAAGGGTGTTAGATTGGGAAGGGATATTTTTAAGTAATTCTGCTACTTGCGCGTGTGATTACTGCGAAGAAAAAATTATTCTTACTTTCCAGTGACACTGATTCTGAATCCTTGGCTCTACGACCCTCTGAGAGTCCCCAGCCACTTTAAGAATAATAGCCCAATCTCTGCTGCTTTCCTCCAACATTTTCCCACTTTCAAGCCTATTACAAATATTCTCCACGGTTTCCAGTCAACTCAATTTTTTCCCCTTGACCACCCCCTTTTTCGCGGAGAACAATTCGCGCAGATTTCCCAGGGCTTCGATTCAAAATCTTGTTCCTGTGTCGTAAAGTACACGGATTGATTGACCGCCGTTACTTATGGGCAAGAAAGACTAGGGAAACTGCCGTGAAGAGAAAAAAACAATTACCCCCAAACCATTAACAGAGATGTTCTCTTCGTTTATTAAATAATTTAGCGCTAACTGGGATTTTAATATTTTATAAGAGACAATCGTTTTCATAAAATAGATGTTAACCTAGTACAAGAAATAAAAACCTTACGCTGTGCCGACGATATTGTAGTATTAAGGGAATCAGAAGACGACTTGGAAACCATAATAAATGGCATGAACGTAGTCCTGGAGAAAGAGTTCAGTATGAGGATTAATAGAGGGAGAACCAAGGTAATGGAGTGTAGTTTGGGAAACATTGGAATAACAAAGGCTGTTAGATTTGGAAGGGATATTGAAGTTCAGGAATACTGTTACTTGGGAAGCGTAATAACTAGGGATGGGAGAGGGATAGTAAACATAAAAAGTAGGATAGTACAGGCAAGGAAGGCTTTCGCGAAAAAGAGGGATTTACTTACGGTAATATAAGTGTAAATATTGGGAAATCGTTGCAAAAAATGTTCGTGTGGAGCGTGGCGTTATATGGGTGCGAAACGTGCACTATAGGAGTTGGAGAAAGGAAAAGAATAGAAGCCTTTGAAATGTAGTGCTATAGGTGAATGCTGAAAATCAGTTGGGTGGATAGAATCACAAATGAGGAATTTCTAAATAGAATAGGGGAAAAGCGAACAATATGGAGGAAGGGATAGATTAATAGGCCACGTTTTAAGGCATGAGGGTCTTGTAAAATTAGCATTAGAGGGAAAGGTGTGGGGTAATTACAGAAGAGGGAGGCGAAGGATGGAACACGCTAAGCAGATTATGGAGGATGTGGGTTGTGATAGATATGAGGAAATGAAAAGTCTTACGCATGGTAGGTTAGAATGAGGGGTTGCATCAGACAAGCATTAGGACTGAATAACGCAACAACAACTTAATTTATAAATCTGACTATGACGGAAGACATCCGGTTCTTTTTTTTAAAAAAAAATACGCCTCATCGTATTTTATTTCGTACCCTTTCCAGTAATTGAAGGAGTTTCTCTTCTTCGGCTGGATGATGTGGAGTACAGAATCAGGGATTACTGCCGCGATGACGTCATGCCGTGACGTCATCGAGGTCTGTTATGTCAGGAGTTGATGGAGGTGTTGTTGCACATAAAGAAAGTGACATTTGACCAACGATTTCTGTTCAACGGAATTTCATATTCACGTAAAACCATTCGACGCAGAATTTAATGCTCTAGAATTTATTGCTCGTCATTTTTTATAGTGTAATGCCTCATGCCTTAGATATTTGTAGGGAAAACCTGACAAGATGGACAAAATGCCGTAGTTTTCAGACCCACACAGAAACTTTTCCTTCGACATGTTTCGATTTGTGTTTTTCAATAAATGGCCATAAAATATATATAAGCAGGGACAAGAGATAGTTCAAATAGCCGACCTTTTAGGTGCTGGGCTAAAAAGGGGAAGCTCAGCAGCGTACGGTACGGGCTTTGGGAGAGTTTCGCAGTGCGCATGCGCAAACACCGCCAGGGTCGATACCAGTCAGCGAGCGGATACCACCACACTCCATTCATACCACCACCCACTCTCATTATGAATTTAACAAAACACGGGGGACCCCCACCAGTTCAATAGCCGCGAAGGGGAGTAAAAGTAATATTATGAAAAAAGAAAATATATCTAATATCAAAGACCGTAGGCTTTCCAAGGTATAATTGTTCAAGGAAACATGTTCGAATTTCCACCTGGGAAAGACTGCAATAGTCATCACACTTACTGTGTTATTATAAGCTTAATTTTGGCAGCATGAGAGAGAGAGAAAAGTATTCTTACTCCATCTTTTGTTGCAGCAGTATTCGCGCCGTAAATACCTTATTGTTGGCAGACAAATAATAAACTTCTTTGGATCCTCAATACGAAGTATACGTAAATTGGCTTTATTTGTCACGATAGGTTAATTTTTAATATTTACTTATTCCTCATTTTAAAACCAAATAAAATAAATATAATTTATCCAAATAATTAGAATTTAAGTTTCGGTCTGTCTGAGTGTATGGAATTGGCTTCGAAACGTGTGCAAAACTAACTGCGAGTTACAAGGTTTGCCCTGGAGCGATCATAAATAAATAATGTCGTATTTTTTACCTATTTGTCCTAGTTCCGCGTGAAAGAAGTCACGGGAATAGCTAGTATATAATAAATTAATACCAGATACATCTTTTCTGTGGGGGAGGGGTTGTGTAACATCAGGGTGATACTGAAATAGGCAACTCCCCTGTAATAGCATAGGAGGGGAATTGAAAAGGAGCAATGTGGAAGGTAGAGCATGGTAGCCAAGGGTTGGCTAAGGCCATCGGGTTACAGTTAAATGAGGTACAGGGAGAAGCCAAATAAAACCTACATCAGGTTCGTACAATTGTCACGCCATTTCGAATGACGGGAAATGAGTCTGTTGTGGGGTCGGAGCATTTCCTTCTCCGAGTCTCCACAAGTTTTGGAAGGGTGCACTGAATCAGTGGAAACAGTGGAAAATTATTACCGTAAGCTTAAATTCTTTGACCCCAGTACATACACCTCCTAAAGGAGATGAAGGTGCCTCGGTATATATGTATTTAGATAAAACGCAACGTTTCCAGTCCCTATCTGAGTTATATTCCCGGAATTTTCACAAATACTTTGCGAGTTATGTTGTGTTACAAGGTTTCGCTTTAGGCGTTCCTAAACCTTTCATCCGATTTCCGCGAAATATTTTCGTATTTACCGTTACTCAATGCAAAGCAGGTTTCTGTCGAAATTCTGAAGATTTCTATTCCTTCCTTCCCTCCTTTCAGGTGAAAAATTCGTCCAACGTCAATCACATCTGCTCTAAAACCTCATGTTTCTCCCCTCATGATTTCCTTAACCATTCATACGCTTGCCATGAAATTATGGTATATTGTAGAGTCCTCTGCCCCGGAGAAGGTTTCTTCCCCTCCCCCTCCCCCCGTTTTCACATCAATGAAGTTAAGTTCCTACGCTCATGACACACAGAACTTGTAAATGGATGGATTATCCTGTCCCGTAGTCTGCCAAACGAGAGCTGTTTCCCATACTACACTTCATTACCTTGGTTCTCCCTCTATTGAAAAAGGACTCTGGCGCCCGACACGGAATTTTCTGTAACTAAGTCATTTATCCTGATGTGACACTCGTAACGAGCTATTAACAATTATTATGACCTAAGTAAATTGGTATTTCACCCCAAATCACTATATAATAGTACCTCTTTTTATTAGTTACTAAATATTCTAAATGTTTTATAGATTGCAGTGGAGAATGGTTACACACACACACAGACCGCAAAAAGAATTCAATTTTATTTTTAGTAGATATGTACATGTATCTATAGACATGTATTGATTTCAGTTGTACTCTAACGACGTATAGAACTTACACAACAAGATAATGTATTCCCAGACGTAGCCCGCGTGCGTGCGACAGCGACGACGACGTTCGCGGTAAAACAAAGAAGTATCGTAACTTGAGTTAAATGTTGATTGAATTTAACGAGTATTTTTCCCCGGGCAGCAAGATGGATTTCGATTAATGTAAGTTATTTGAAAGCGTTAGCACCTGTTACGGTTTAACACATGTACGTTGCGAATATATTTATAGCTGTTTTTATTATTTTTTATGTATTTTAAAATAGATTCCGCGGTAGGTATTTAGCGAAATTTTATTTGAGCTCTCGCCTGAAGCAATTACCTTAACACGGGCTCCGCCTGGCAAATTGCGGCGAGCTTCCTCCGCGTTTGGCGCATTGCCGCGCTCAATCCATAAGGCGAAGCGGCGGCGGATGGAAAACTCCATCCATATCCGTTTGACCCAGTTACCGTGCCATCGGATTAGCATTTACAGTCGTCAAAATAAGTCGCGCTATTTTTACCAATAAAATGCCACAGAGAAAAAAAGATATTTTTTTGGAACTGTGAGCAACCGTTAGTAGATTTACCTTTATTGCCTTAAGTAATACTCGGTAAGTTTGTTAGCATTCTCCCGCCTGTGCACTGGATTCCATCCATCTTCAAGAACAACAGAGTTTCGTTGTCCTTTTATTGTGGTATTCAGACCTAAGACTGGTCTGACGCAACCCTCCATGCTAACCTATCTGGTGCGAATCTTTTAATTTCAACATAGCTACCTCATCCTTCCTAGTCTCCTTAGCGTATTCCATCCTTGGCCTCCCTATTCTGTTCTTACACGTCCCTGTAATGCTATTTTTCACAAGACCCTCATGTCTTAAAACGTGGTCTATTAATCTATCCCTTCTCTTGCCAACGTCTTCATGTTGTTCGCTCTTCCGCTATTCTGCTTATAACTTCCCCGTTAGTGATTATATCTACCCATCTCATCTTCTGTAGCACCAAATTTGAAAGGCTTGTATTCTTTTCCTTTCTACAACTATCGTCCTCGTTTCGCACCCATATAACGCCACACCCCATACCAACATTTTTAGCAATGATTCCCTAATATTCACACTTGCATTACCCGTAAGTCAATTCCTCATTTTTGCGAGATCCTTCCTTCTCTGTGCTATCCTACTCTAGTTATTATCCTCTAAGTTGCATAATTCCTTAACTTCCTTAAAAATCTCCCTTCCCAATCTAACAGCCTTTGTTGTTCCACTGTTTCCCATACTACACTTCATTACCTTGGTTCTCCATCTATTGATCCTCACATTGAACTCTTTCTCCAGGATCACGTTCATGTCATTTATTATGGTTTCCAAGTCCTATTATGACTCCCCTAATACTACAACATCGTTGGCAAAGCGTCGGGTTTTATTTCTTCTCCTTGCAGTATGATTCCTTTTCCATATTCCCTTTTAACGTTCTTCATCGCTTGTTCTATAAATAAGTTAAAGAGCACGGGTTACAGACTACAACCTTGTCTTACTCCTTTCTTGATTCCTGTTTTATTTTCTTGGCCTTCAATTATAATTACTGCTTTCTGTAGAGGTTCTGTAGAGCTTCATTACACTCCCTAATTCTCGTTCCTAAATTATCTCTACGTGACTCCATAGTCACCGTCGGAGAAACATTTCTTTTCGACTTCTGATTATATTATTAAACCCTCTTTCATCTTTAAGCTAATAATGGCAATGGGAAACGCGACAGTAATACCTACAAATTATATAACTCGTTACAGTTATGAATATCTCTATCTGACGTTGTGACCAAAGAGTATCTTAAACAGGGTCAACAACAGCGTGACTTTCATCCCCACTCCGCTAGGATCAATTCGCTCGTTGGCTCAAAAGAGCCCATGTAATAACAGCGCTTTTTCACTCTGCTAAAATGTATCTTAAATGAAGAAAACACCATTTTTAGTGGATTATTTATTCACGCAATATCTTAGTATTATCAAATATATAAGGTACAAATATTAATTTGTACGGAATATTAAGAAAAGTGCCCATGTTTCTAAATCAACATTGCGAGTTGGATGCGAATTTATATCAACATAATCCTCAAATAAATCTTAAAAATATTTATTTTTCTATTCCCAAATGACGATAGAGAAAGTTAATTGTTTATTCTAGGATCTAAATCCGGAAAATAAGCTATTTTTTATAATATAATTAATATAGGTCGACGTTTCGATGTGACTTTTACATCTTTCTCAAATGGCCCTTAAATTGAACTTGAAGTTTTTAACTAGTTAATTCTGTTTCTTAAGCTTTGTCTGTTAAATAAGGTCCCTACCTCTTTTTATTATGTGTTATTAACGGCAATGTCTTCTGTGTGAAAGTATTTTCAGCCCTTGAACTATCGTGAACGTAAAGGGACGGTCAAATGTTTAGAAAATAGGATAATCACTTATACCCGTGGACGTAATTTTTTGGTTTTGAGGACATTGAGCATTTACAATACAACGCGTAACACGTAAATGGATTGATTTTATTTATGACTGATAAAAACGTTAATATTAGAATAAATAAAGAATGCAAATATTTTATACTAAATTAATACTGTTAAAGTCCAAAGATATAGGGATGACAGTCACGCTATCTATTTAAGATACTATTTGGTTGTGACCGTCGCTGAGTTTGTAGATAAAGATATACACTTGTAAGCAGGGAGTGCAGAGTCTTTGGTTGAGCTACAAAGCTGATTGTTATATTACGGCGAATGTTTGAATATTCGGCTTAATTGACAAGAAAATTTTTATTATTATTAACAAATTGAATTTAACGTTCGCTCGTTACGTAAACATAATTTTATTACACATGGGTGTTTAATATAAATGTTTGATAATGTAATTTACAAATAGATTGTTCTCCAATAATGCAATGTAAGTACGTTGATGATTAATAAGTATTCGGATCTAAATTGAAGTCGGCAAATTGAATTTGATTAGAAAGTGTAATCACGGATTAATATGATCCATTGAGTAAAGATAATGTTACATACTAAAAGATTGTCTCTACCGACTTAAATTAAATCATGACAATATGTCTCATTAAATTTCTAGCAAGGAATTCGTTGGATGATATATTTATTTTTAATCTTGGCGCCCATTAATAACTGAAGCAATTAGTACTCAATTCTCTTATTAAATATTGTCGAGATTGAGAACTGGCGAATGCTGTTTACGAAGTGCTTGATGACGCAAGCGATGAATGACGTACGTAGGTCGCACCCAAACTTCGCATACGATGTGAAGGTATAATCGATATAATGCAGTCACCCGGAACATCTGTCGAGAGTGTTTACAACGTCAATTGAATCAATAAGTGAATAAACCTGACGATATGACCAGATTGAAATCAAAATAGACACAGCAATTAATTCCAAAATATATGAAGATTTAACTTTACGTTCTCTAGTTTGACTCCAATATATGTATATATATTATTACTAAGAAAATTATAAGGACATGAATTCAAAAAATACGATTTAATTCCCAAATATCTAATAATTTAGATTATAAACTAATTTCTTGAAATATTAGGATTCAACTCGAAAAGTGTATACGAATATTCAGATCCGAAGAAAACCTGAATTATGTTGCAATTTAACTTTAAAAATATAAGAATTTAACGAAAAAAAATTAAATTAATTTTTTCTCAGATTTTTAGGTATTAGAGTTAAATATGCACATTTTAGAAGTTAAATCTGCAGTTAAACCAAAAGAGTATTAAAATTTAACAGCAAAAATATAAGAATTTATTTCCGAAAAAAATTCTATAATATATCAAAATTAATGTCCTAAAAATTGAAGACTTTAAATCTCAAAGAATAATAACATTGTTCCCAAAAATATAACCATGGAAAGGTTAAGAATTTAACTACAAAAAACTATAAAAGGTCAACCGAAGATAAAACTGAATAAGAAGTATTTTTGTGGGAAGGGGGGGAACAGGTTGCAGGAGTGTGATCCTGAAACAGAAAACTACCCTTTGATAGCATAGGAAACTGAAAATGGGGGGGGGGAATGTAGAGCAAACTAGCCAAGAAAATTTTGGAATTTTTTTCTCTATGGTGATTGAGATTAATATGAGAGAGTAAAATAAATGGTGACATATTAATAAATTATTTTGATTTTAGTGTAATAATTTAAAACTGTAAATTGATGCGAAGAATTGGAAGTTGTGATAAATTAATTGGTAGAATAGTCACTGCTAATTCCATTCGTCATGCAGGTATTATTTTTAATTAGAAACTAATTTTGAATCATGCTGTGATTTTTATGACTATTTCTATTTAATGCACAGTTCTGTTATAGTGCAACGTCGATTATTAATTCTCGTCTTCTTTTATTGAGCCACTGCCTTGTTGTAAACTGTCTAATATTACTTATTCCTGTCTATGGTTCTGGTGCTATTCATGTAGAGAAATAAAGAAAACCTCTTATTTATTGCAGTTGTTGTACAACTGTACAATGGATGTTTGTCATTAAAAACCCTTTCATTTATAAGCTTCAAAAAAACCACTCACGATATCGATTTATAATTACTTAAGGGAACTCCTGCTTGCATAACCGCGCAACTCTCAGAATCACATAATCTAGTGGGAATATTTCAAATTACAGACTGTGTTGTCTCCCCATCAAATGCTAAGCAAGGCTTTCCAAAGAAGAAGAAGTGAATCGAGTGCTTAACTAATCGATGGCTGAAGCCCCTTACTGGAGTAAATTACCAAGCAGCCGAAGTCGACCACGCAAACTACGTTTTTTCCCTCCCATTGGAATATTCATAATTATAATCGTATCCTTTCTGTGTCATTAAATAAAGAAAACTGTCTTCTTGGGGGGGAGGGGGAAGATCTTGATCCATCACACGATGACATCTTACGTAACTTTATATCAGAGGCTTTAAACTCATTCATATTCTCTGTATATTTTCATGAAATGTATTACAGCTTAAACGTGCCCCACGTTGAGCGCCAAATTGTAATAAAATACTTTTAAATTCTATATTTGTTCCACAGAAAATACAATAAGTTTCTGGAGATAATTTAAGAATAACGTGGACATACTATTCGTATGACTGAAATACGAAGTTTGAACACCAGAAGAAGATATCGCTTGAATTATTCAAGTTACTATATTCACGCAAGTTCTGTAGTATTTTTATGAAAGGGGAATATGGAATAAGTGACTAGAAATATTTCACAAATTCAGACAAAATAAACACATTAAAAGCAGAATTAGGGTCAATGTAAGAATAAAACTTTGTGGTTTTAATTTCTGTCTGAACATGGCCAAATTTTTCAATTCACTGATGAATTGGACAGACACATAACTGTCCACGATAAAGAATGGATTTTTTTAAATGCAGTGCTACATAAAAGTATTGGAAATTAGTAATAATATTTATTAATCTGTCCCCATTGTAATAAATGAGCGGTCGTTACAGTTTTATTAAAATTTACTCCTCACTAATTTGGATTTGATTCATTTATGTAACAAGCAACTTCTTTGTTTTCATTTCATCATTTACTAGTAGGCTTATATGTTTTCATTTAGTTATCATTTTTATGTATTTTCTTTGTGTTTTAATACGCGTAGTTTATAGTATTTAAATGTTGTTAAGTATGACTCGCCTATTACCTTCAGCAGAAAAATACCTTAATAACGTCTGCGGATGCTGCACGAAAAACCTCGATCCTCAAATACGAGATCCAGTTTTGTAAGAACTAACTCCAAAATAAATATATATGTATCAAATCTGATGATTTTTAATATATGGCTCTCCGCTATTATTACACGTCAGCAGCTTCATTCGTGAAATACAAACCACTGAGGCACTTGAATACAAAAATATTTTCAAAATAAAATTTTCCAATTTGTTTCATTATTTCTTTATTAACAATGTACATACGGTACCTGAGTTTTGTTAGATAAATTTAAGAGACCAAAAATAAAGTAAATGATAAATATAAATTTTAAATAAATCAAACGAAAAGTAATAACAGTTTTAAAGTATTATAGACTTAATATTATTATTTAGTAAGAATTTTAAATATCTCTTTTAACTGATAATTCCGAGATACTCTAACTAAATATTTTTCTAATCCATTAAATCAATAATCTGACATTTTTAATTACACATAAAAAACCAGTCAATTTTTCAGCAGACTATTAATATTAATTTAATATATTTACAACGTTTGGTCCATATTTGCGTACACCAGCAGGTAACTACACAAGAATTATCAGAAAAAAAGTATTATAATTTTCAGTTTAGAATATTTCGTAAAAATATAAAAAATCTAGGTTTAAATTAAATCATTTCTTAATTTTATTTAATTGAAAGCTATACGTTTTTATTTTAACGAAATATTCTGTATTCAAAATTATAAATGTTGGTTTTCAAAAAATTACGGCAGTTCACTAATATGAACGAGACGTTGAATTATTAATTTGAGGGTGATATTGATATTAATTATCCCGTTTGTGAAGCACACGAAATTTGTGACGGTCGTACCAACTTATGAAGCAGCAAAGTCACTAAAAAGCCTTCCACGTGGAACAAATCTTCTGAGTTTTGTAGATTATACACAAATAAACTTTAATACACTTCAACACGTAAATATACAGGCAAAGTAAAACACCGTGTATAAAAATGTGCAGAATTTAGTTAACCATTTTATTTAAAAAACGTAAAAACGACAGAATCAATGTTTTTTAAATAGGTCAGGCGAAAAAATCTTTTAATTCAGTACAACGCATTACAAAAATACAGCCAACTTATTTTTTTCTATTCTATTTATCGCATTTATCTTTTCTAGTTTCTTTTAAAAAGACGCAACACAAACCCTAAGCGAAATTTACTTACAAAAGGAAGTTGAACAGGAATGAAAAGCTGAAGTTTAAACTTCCTTTTAAGGTCTTTGCAATGAAATTTGTTGCACACAATTTAGACACGGACAGATTTTCTTTTCACGTAACCGTGATAACGAATTTTTTTACGAGACAAGTCTGTATAATATATATATGAATAAATATTTATAAATAAAATGACCAGTTTTATAGATATTTCAGAAGTTTTCGGCGCTTAGTCCTCTGACGTGCGACTACATTTCGTTACAAAGAGTAAGAGTAATTCATTTTTAACGAAATATTGTCCGTTAATGCTTCTTTTGCATTACATTCGCAAATTTGATGACGGAACGTCGTAGTCGCACGAAATTTCTGAATTGTCTGTGAAAATGGCCAAGTAAGGTGTAAAGCGAGAGTACCGCGTAGAAGTCGTACCTGCGTCGCGACGCCCTGTGCACGTTGCTGCTGTCGAGGCCGGGCCAGGGTAGGCAGCGCTGACGTCACCAGCTCCCGTCGTGTGACGTCACTGCCATATAGTCTATAGTAGCGAGCGCCCTCTCGCGTCGGCGCAATGTCGGTACTCGGCGTCGCAACACGAGGGGGGGTCAAGAAAACACTGTGCCCAAAGTTCAGAGGTCTGCTCCATTTTGCAGAGCGTGTTACTCCTTAACAGCACAAAATGGAGGCGCTCGACACAATTGAAATATCCGCGGGGCGGGGAAATGGAAATGTATTTCATCCACAAATGGCAGACTATCTCCCCCCCAGGCCGATACATAAAGCTACAGGAAACGAAATTTAAATAAATAATTAAACTGGATCATCTTTTTATCGGATATGTTTTGAACTCAATATCCCGTTTAATTTACTCAGTATATTATATTCCTTTGTTCCTCTCTAACATTCGCTTCTTTTTTGCCAATCGTCACTTCCAGAGTTCCGGAACTGCTAAGGACGAGTTTCCCCTTCGCATTCGTAATGCTGCACCTTCCGAAGAGTGCATTAGGTTAATCAGTCTAAGTAATCGCAGGCCCCCGAGCCTCACACAATGTTACTTATGAGCAGCAACTTTGCACGATAATGTTGCTCCTGATGTGCCGCTGGTCGATGGTGCGAAACGTTGTTGTTGTTTTGGTATTCAGTCCTAAGACTGGTCTGGTGTATCCCTCCATGCTAACCTATATTGCGCAAGCCTTCTCATTTCCACCTACCACATCCTCCCTAGTCCATTGAATGGGATAGAGCGGTCTCAGCCTCGCAGAAGTGTAGCCTATAAAGTAATATCCTCTTTTATGAGTTCAGCTTATTTCCGACTCTAGGGTTTTATGAACAGCAGCGGCAGTTTCGGGGGAATTTTTTTGAATTTAGATGAATTTACAATAATCGTATCGGCTGACCGAGTCAAGGAGTAAATAGGATGTATTCCTAAATATGTAAGTTTTTAACCATGTTTTTGTTGTGGTATTCAGTCCTGAGACTTGTCTGATGTAACACTCCTATATTGCGCAAGCCTTTTCATTACCTTATATCTAGCACAACCCACATCCTCCCTAATCTACTGAGCGCATTCCACCCTTGGCCTCCCTCTTCTTATATTACCCCACACACTTCCCTCTAATGCTAATTTGACAAGACCCTCGTGCCTTAAAACGTGGCCTATTAATCTATCCCTTTTCTTTGTCAACTTCCTCCATATTGTTCGCTTTTCCCCTATTCTGTTTAGAAATTCCTCGTTTGTGATTCTGTCCACCCATCTGATTTTCAGCATTCGCCTATAACACCACATTTCCTTTCCCCAACTCCTACCGTCCACGTTTCGCACCCATACAACGCCACGCTCCATACGAACATTTTTAGCAACGATTTCCTAATATTCACCCTTATATTACCCGTAAGTAAATCCCTCATTTTCGCGAAAGCCTTCCTTGCCTGTGCTATCCTACTCTTTATATCTAATATTTTTCTACCATCCCTAATTATTACGCTTCCCAAGTAGCAGAATTCCTTAACTTCTGTCCAAATATCCCTTCCCAATCTGACACCCTTTGTTATTCCACTGTTTCCCATACACTCCATTACCTTAGTTTTCCTTCTATTAGTCCTCATATAGAACTTTTTCTCCAGGACTACGTTCAGGCAGTTTATTACAGTTTCCAATTCTTCTTCTGACTCCCCTAACATTACAATATAGAAGTTATATTTAATTTTTTGTAATATTATGTTTGTAGTAAGGCTGAAGAGGTTCTCAAAATGGAGATGAAACGTCCGTTTTGTTAATAAATGGTGATATATTTAATTCTGTCTTTTTAGCCATCTTCTTATTTCAGGAAAGTTTGTTGTAATCTGAATTATTCTTGAAACATTATTTTATCCGTTTTTATAACCAACCGTAGATTGGTTGTGTTCTATATAATATCAAATGTTTTACTGCGGTCCACTCCACTAATTTCAAACTATTTGTTGTAAAAAGATAAAGTTTAGAATTGCGGAGAAGGCTAAATCTCCACGCGAGAGTTTTTTCAAACCAATCCGCATTGGCTTCCCGTTTATCCTCTTCGACCACTTGTGTTGGGACACTGAAAATTAATTTGAAAACACGATCTCCATGAATGGAGTATAGGAGTGCGGGTGATGAAGGGGGGGAGGGAGATGCACAAACTGGTTCCCAGCAGCAGCAGCAGCAGCAACGTCCGTTGTTATTGGCTTTCTATTGAACGCGGATCCCTTGCCAAGAGCGATACAGGTCACACACTCAATTGAAAAATGCGACAGATCCGACTACAATTGTCCAAAGGCCAAGGTCGATGAACCCGCCCCTAACCACCACCTCCTTTCTCCCTCCCCTCCCCCCTCCTAAAAAGAGTCACACTGTGGAAAGCGATTTACAGTGGACTTATAGGAAATGAAAGCTTTAAAGGTTCAAAAATTATTTATAAAGAGTTGTAAATCTCTGTTAATGAATGGAGCGTATTATTCACTCAAAGTGTTCGTAGATAGAGGGAGGACTAAAACAGTTTTCTGGTGTCCTATCAAATTCTCCTATTATTTTACAACTATACTCTGCTAGAATTTAACTGCCAACTTATTTTCTTTTCCATGTTCGACGGGAACCTACGCACCATCTTCTGCTGCCTCCTCCTATGTCGTCTCAAAATTGAAGGTTTAATTTTATCTTTCCTCTTTTTGTTCTGAAGTTCTTAATTGTAAAATTTTGTGTATTTCTTGTAATATTATATTTGACGTATCCTATTTCCTACCCCGAGGACTAATGGAATGAATAATACATGTAAATCAATATTACCAAAAAACAAGATACCTCCGCTTCCTGAACCGGTGATTTAAATTAAGCTTATCAGATCAGTTACCGACGATGGGGAGAAAATGTCGGCTGTTGCCAGAGTCATTAGTAGTATTACGAAAATCAGAAGAAGGATGGAAACCGCAATAAATGCCATGAACGTGGTCCTCGTGAAATACTTCTATACATGAGGATTAATAGAGGGAAAACAAAGATGAACAAGTGAAATATGGGAAACAGTGGAATAACAAACGGTGTTAGAGATAATTTAGGAACGAGATTAGGGAGTGTAATGAAGCTCTACAGAAGGCAGTAATTATAATTGAAGACCAAGAAAAGAAAGCTGGAATCAAGAAAGGTTGTAGTCTGTAGCCCTTGCTCTTTAACTTATTTATAGATGAAGAACGTTAAAAGGGAATATGGAAAAGGAATCATACTGCAAGGAGAAGAAATAAAATCCCTACGCTTTTCCGACGATATTGTAGTATTAGGGGAGTCGAATAGGACTTGGAAACCATAATAAATTACATGAAAGTAATCCTGGAGAAAGAGTTCAATATGAAAATTAAAAGCGAAGATAATGGAGTGTAGTTTGGAAAACAGTGGAATAACAAAGGCTGTTAGATTTGGAAGGGATATTTTTATGGACGTTAAGGAATTCTGCTACTTGGGAAGGGTAATAACTAGAGTAGATAGCACAGATATGAAAGAATTTCGCAACCAAAAATAATAATTTACTTACGGTTAATATAAGTTTATTGTTGAGAAATTATTATTACAAATGTTCGTATGGAGTGTGGCGTTGTACTGATGCTAAACGTGGACGGTCGGATTTGCAGAAAATAATAGGATAGAAGCCTTTTAAATGTGGTGCTGATGGGTGGATATAATCACTAACGATGAAGCTCTAAGCAGAATAGGGGAAGAGAAGAATAAGGCGGACTTTGACCTAGAGAACAGGCCAAGTTTCGACACATGAGGGTCTTGTAAAACTAGCATCAGAGGGAAGTGAGTAGTGTAAGGACAAAAGAGGGAGGCCAAGGATGGAATACGCTAGACAGTATGTGGTAGCTATGTAGAAATGAAGAGGCTTGTGTAGGATAGGTTAGCATGGAAGGTTGCTTCAGACCAGTCTTTTTATTGAATATTTTATGCTGACAATTTGGCTGTATTTTCTTTACGTATTATGCAGAGCAAAATATTTTTTCATCTGATATATTTTTTGAGATGTAAGATTTTTGTTTTCTTTGTTGATTTTGAATGAAACATTACAATATTCTGCTCATTTATATACAGTATATGTTTTTTTTACTTTGGCGCTATATTTACGAGTGGAAGTGTTTTAATAGTATACGACTAACGACTTGTGTTGATTTGTGCATCATTTACAAAACTTAGGTTAACTCAGAATATTTGTTACACATGGAAGGCTTATAGAGACTTTGCTGTTTCATAAGTTGGTACGACTGTCACATCACAAATTTCTTTTTCTCCAGAAACGAGCAAATCAATAACAGTACCCGGACAACGCCGGACACTCAGATAGTATTACTCTGCTATGCGTAATTACGATGATTTTTTTGTCCTCCCTTAGGTCGTGGAATAATATTTACGACTCGTCGATAACTTTCACGTTGTTGACTCTCGGTCGACTATCGACTTATTCTACTCGAAACGCTAGGGAATCTAATTTTCTCTTACTGATATGAATAATATATTTATGTATACCTGATAATCTACACTTATTAGTATGAGATGGAGGACAAATACGTACAATGGACGCTTAATTTCAAGTCCTCTTAACTAACAGCAGCATATTATAATACATAAACCAAACAAATATGATTAAAATCGAAGTTTGTCGAGGCAACACAACGTAACTAATACAAAACATGGATAATAAGGAAAGTTACTGTCGACATAAACAAATATAAATAAAGTCTCATTCAATGTCTGAATTAACAAAGGTAAATAATATAAATGTATGTAAAAACGGCATACAAAAAGGGGACATCGTAGAAGAATACAAAGCAAGAGTTCAATTAATATTTTGTCGATAAAATATCGTAAGGCTTTCTTTTTAATGGATGAACATTCAATATTGAGAAATGTAAAGTGGTTAGATAATAATAATTATTATATTATTAAATAATTAAGGTTAGATTTAATGAACCATTGGGGTCTGTGTTAGCAGCCATAACTAAAACAAAGGCAATCACACCGATTGTTTTTATTTAATATCATTTATGTATCGCTATTATCTTATGTTACTTACCAATCCTCTGGCAGAGCATTAATGAACGCGATTGCTCAATATTTACCTCCAATTGAAATAAAATAAGTAGCCAGACAAAATCTATCGTATGTTACTGCCATTGACTCAAAACTTTATAAAAGAAGAATGGCAGAGGCAGCTTCTGGAGGAATAAAGAACACGACAGAGGCTGTCTGTCTGTATATAAGTTTGACATTTCTGAATAAGAAGTGTAAATCAGTAGAAACTGTATGTGCTCACTTCTCATATAACACAATAACGAGGAAAGGACCTGCGGAATGTATTATTTAGAACAAAGAACCAGGATACGGAAGGTTCCGTCTCAAGTTGCCTCGTGACGTGCAGAGGAAATGTAGGTCCTGCAAGTTACCCTTTTCACGTCGTACGATTCTGGGACACTATTGTCCGGAAGGGTCACTGGGTCATAAAATTCATTACACTACAACACTACGTTCATTTAGTCATTCAGTAGTATCGAGTGCGCAGTATTTCTAGTTTCACAGAAGAAATGATAGTAGACTTCAAATTGGAGTCATCCTTGTTGACGATTCTGCTATGATTTGGAGGATACCCTTCACCTAAAAATGGCCAATTTTTGGCGATTCAGACGTCAACGAGTAACTTTTTCCAGAGATTGCAGGTGACCGAGGATCCATTAGCTACACCAACATCCCAAGCCTACTAATCTGCAAGCACAGTGGATATGTACAAAGATTCACGTTTCACGCCCCTCGTCACTTGAGTTTTACTCAAAGTTCGATGCCAACTTCTGTTCTATGTCCATTAAATTTGTAGATGACTTGAGAAGTAGCCGGCCAAATTCTAAAAAAAAATTATAATAGGATTTTCCCTTTTTTAAATTTCACTTTTTATTAATAATTTATTATTAAAGATTTTTAAAACAAGTAATTTTTTTCCTTTTCTTAATTTCAAATAAATATTAACCATTAAATACTACAAAGCCTGTCACTACACCCCGGACACTTAGATATCCCGCACAACTAAAGAGTAGAATGTGTTGCCTAAGCTACAGGCCAAATTGATTATTATTTAAAAAAGAATGGCCTATTGATTAAATGTGTTTATAATGATTTAAAGAATATTATTATTATTTAATTTTTCATCCTAACTATAAATTAATAGAAAAAATTAATGTTTAGTGTTTTAATATTTCTCAATTTAATATTGTATAGCCTATATTTAGTTCTTATTCTGTTAAATTACTTCTAAAATTCCACTATAAAATACTTATTTAACTTTTACAATATATCTGGGTGACGCGTCGACGAACGTATTAAATAGTAAGTTAGAACATCGTGTCATATCTGTCGATTCTGATACATCAATTGTGCTATTTTTCATTACAGGTTAGGTTTGCATTATTTCTTTCTGTTTGTTTTTGAGAGTGGTAACAGACTACATAAGGGTGATCCTGAAACAAGTAACCCCCCTTTAATGGCATTGGAAGGGAATTGAAAAGGGGAAATATGGAAGGTAGGACAAGCTACCCAAGGGTTGACAAGGCTCCCGGGCTATAGTTTAAGGGATCCTACGTAGTGTTTCATCTAAAAGAAATGCAGGGAAAACCCTCGAGAATCTGCATCAGGTAGATCGGGAATTGGGTACTATTCCCATGCCCTTCCGAAGAATGACGGGAGATGAGTTTTCTGTGGGGTCACAGCATTCCCTTCTCCGTGTCTCCACAACTTTTAATAGAAAGTTGGCCGACTGATCCAATGTCGGGCAGCGGACAACTATTACCGTATGCCCAAGGTCTTCGACCCCAGTACATACTCCTCCTAATAGAGATGAAGGTACCTCGACATGTGAGAACCTTGAAAAGCCCAGAGAGAGTACGAGGCATTCCCAACGCAGTCAGACGAGCCCCGCAGTCAACCTGGGGAGAAAAACTTTACAAGAGAAAACTCCTACGGGTATCCTGTATGTCATTTATTTTTTCATGTACAAAGTTTTCTCGGGCTTACAACCGGGTTAAAAAAAAGTAGTTCCACGACGTTTCGGCAGCTGTCATTGCTACCATCTTCTGGTGAAGTCCGAGAGAACTTTGTACACTACTTATACCGGGAAAGCCTTCACTCGATTATTTTTTCATGGTTAACAGGTTACATGAGGATGATTCTGAAACAGGTAACTCCCCTTTAAAGGAAAAGAATAAGAGGGGAGGTTCAGCTATTTATTATGTGAAACATTTTATATTTAAAAAATGTTAGTCATTTCATAATATATTAGTCACAGGAATTTAAATTTAATATGACTTGTTTTTTAAATTTTAGTGAATGTCTATGGGTTTGTTTATCGAGCTCAGAAATATTCAAAACTCAGATAATAAATATTACGAAATACTGTCCTATTTTTTTGTAAACGTTAAACTTTTTCAAGAAATTCTAAATAATCAAATTTAAGTAAAACATGAAATGTTTGCAGATAAATTGTTCTTATAATTTCACAAGAAATCGACGTTCATTCCTGCCAGACATTTCAATTACAGACATTTTGGACATCAGTGACGATATAAATAATAAATAACCTTCACATTAAATTATTTCAATGTTGATTGTGTAGGTATGTAATGTCACTTGGTTCGTGTGACTTAAAATAAGTAAATTTAGAAGATAAATAATTATTCTGGCAATTAAATGTATAATAAAATATTTAATAGCCATTTTTTATTGTTGTTATAATTTAAATATGAAATATTACGCTAAGAAGATTATGGAGGATGTGGGTTGTGCTAGTTATTAGGAAATAAAAAGGCTTGGGCAAAATAAGTTGGCATGAAGTGTTGCATTAGGACTGAATACCACAACACATTACGACGTTTCGTCTCTCATTTGAGACTTCTTCAGATAATAATTTAGTTGTACATGGTTCTTCACTCCATGACTCCATCGGGCGAAATTAAATAATTATTCTGATAATTAAATATATAATAAATGATTTAATTGGCCTCTTTGCCAGTATTTTCATAATTTAAATATGAGATATTACGACGTAATTCATTTCTGCCGAAGGAGTCACGGAGTGAGGTTCCATGTACAGCTTAATTTTTACGTGAAGAAGTCTCAAATGAGAGACGAAACGTTGTAATATTTCATATTTAAGTTATAATAATGCTGACAAGGAGGTTAATTAATTCATTTACTACAAATTTAGAAAAATTAGGGCCGGTAGATAAAGAATTTCAATAAATCGGGCATGTATACCAACGGCCTGGAATGTTCCATATGGCAATTACTAGGGGGACTTATTGATATTTCATCCTCCCCCTTCCTTCCTTCCCTTTCCCGCGACCAAGCCGTGGCGTGACGTCATACGCTTTGATGACGTCAATCCACGTTGGGCGGAGATTCTGTCGCTTAAATTGGGCTACGTAATATCGGTTGTTCCTGCCAGTATTTATTTATTTAGAGTCACATTAACTGTTAAATGGTCATTAATTACTTTCTACAAATTTTCGGGAGTGTAAGGGGATTCACGGGTTGGAAGCTTACAGATTTTGAACCAGGGACCTCGTAGTTGACAGGCATATGCATTTATATCGATGACGTCAGATAATACACACACACACACACACATATATATATATATATATATATAACTATTAACGTTTGTAAAAAGTAAGCAACATTCTACACTTTTGCTTAAATCGAAACTCATTTGGACGCCTTCAGCACATCTCCTCAATGGATCTTTTAACTGTCTTGTGAGGCGATTTTTAAAAAACCTTTAAAACAGTTTTGATTTGTTAAAATAATATTTAATCAATAAAGAATTTAAAAAATAAAGCTTTTTAATATTCTATTTTTAAAATATTCCATTCCGCGTTTCATTAATCCATACATTAGAAGTACATTTAATTCCACCCACAACTAATAATAGTATTTTTTCCATTTATAGAAAACACATATAATTTAAATTAGTTAAATAAAATAAAAATAATGGCCGAAAGTAAGAAACAGAATAATTTTAAACTTTAAAACGTTAGTAATGAACAGAAGAGATCCCGAAAGTAACGAACGAAACGTTTTAAAATTCTTCTACTTCTGACTATTGACAAGTCTTCTTTTACTTTATTTAATTAATTTAAATTTTGTGAAGTCTGTAAATAGTATACAATGTGACCATCTGATTATTTATTTATTTTATTTGTCACTGAAGTTTTATTTTTTATAAATCAGATATTTCAATTTAATTCTAATATCTCTGTTGATAAAAATAGATTAATTTTAAAACGTTTCGTCCCGAACTTTCAAGGCCTCTTCAGTTCATTGTTGTTGTGGTACGCGGTCCTTAAGACTGTTCTGATGCAACCCTCCATGATAACTTATCTTGCGCAAACCTTTGCTTTTCCGCACAGCTACCACAACCCATATCCTCATTAATCTACTTAGCGGATCCCATCCTGGCCTCCCTCTTCTGTTCACTTCCCTCTAATGCTAATTTTTCAAGACCCTCATGTCTCGAAACGTAGCCTATTAACTTATCCCCTCCATATTGTTCGCTCTTCCCCTATTCTGTTTATAACTCCCTCTTTAGTGATTCTATCCGCCCATTTCATTCTCCTATAGCTTCTATTCTTCTTCTTTCTGCAGCACCTACCGTCCACCTTTCGCACCCATATAACGCCATTTCAGTTCATTAATAACGTTTTGAAATGTAAAATTATTTTATATCTGACTTTTGGTCCTTCCATATATTTTATCAATAACTTTAAGTCAAAATATTTTAAATTAATTAACCTGTTTGACAATTATGATGTTTTGGTAATATTTAAGTCACTGTTGTTGTTGTGGTATTAAGTCCTAAGACTGGACTGATTCAAGCCTCCATGCTAACCTATCTTGCGCAAGCCTTTTCATTTCCTTATAAGTAGCACAACACACATCTTCATAAAATTTGCTTATCGTATTCCATCCTGCGTCTCCCTCTTCTGTTCTTACCCCACACACTTCCCTCTAATGCTAATTTTACAATACCCTCATGTCTTAAAACGTGCCTATTAAGTCACATGATAGTTAAAATTTTGGGAAATATTTCCAACGAACGTTTGTGATAAACACAGTCTTGACTAATGTTTAAAATGGCTAAAGCTCGGTTATGAAGGTAGATGGGATCATCAATTCAAAGTAAAGTGCAGATGTTGGCAAATTCTCATTCCTAAATAGGACCATCAACGACTGGAATAGTTTACTTGTTGGAGTGTTTGGAGGAAATCCTCTTAACGAAGATAAATTCAGGACAAATCTCAAAAAAGGCGTGAAGTGAAGTGTTTTTTTTAATAATATAAATGTATAAGCGAATATAATTGTTTAAGCCAAAGTGAAGTGAAGTGTTAAGTTAATATAATTCTTTTAGTGTTTCTCTTTTTTATTTCAGGTGTATAAAAATTTAAAAGGACTATGATTATTTGTTAGAGTAGAATTATTTATGTACGAGTAATTTCATTATGTTTCTGCCACCGGGCTTGCGCCAACAATAAATATAATACAAAATGATTCAAACTGGATATTGTGTGAACCTTTTCCCTCCTCTCTGATTATTTATAAAGGTTTCTTGGGCTTCCTGGTCGCTGCGTTAATTAGATACATGTTGTTGACAATTTTCTTTTTACAATACATCATATTAATCAGTTACATTATCTGACTGTTTGTAATATTAGTCGTAACAAGCCTCTTCCCTCATTCGTCACGCACGTCTAAATTTTCATCTTCCTAAATTCCTTGACTCCTTAAAATTCGCCACCTGTGGTTCCGAATTTAGGAACGAAACGTCGCGTATTGAAATAATGTTAAAAAAGTTAACATTAAAATTATTATGACTTATAGGTTGATGTACTATTTATTGAAACACGTTGTTACTGTTTAGTTTGTGTTCACTAATATAACATACATGGCGAAGGTTAGCCCTTTTTTATCTTGTGCGAACCTTTATTTAGTAATCTATACAGAAAGATTCTACCCCGTTGAAACGCAGATCCATTATCAACGTAATCCACATCCAAGCATATCTCCAAAATATAAGACGTTTCCGTTGCTTATACTTCGACGTACAAAAACTCTTCACCTTCTCATCTGTAGGATTATAATGAATGGAAATCATAAAATTATAAATTGTTAATGCACCACGATACATAACTAATAAAATAATTCAAAATGATTTTAAAACAGTTCCAGTGTGGGATGAAATTAAAAAAAAACTTTAGTTATAAATACTAAAGTAAAAAAGAGGGCAACTTCCACTGCATCTTAATAATATGGCCAATCACTTGATAGGGGCAGGAAAAGAGACGATTAAAACAATTAGATAAAAATCCGTACCTGAATCAAACTTTATTTATAGTGCAATCAAAAAATGCAACGTTTCGGTACGTTATTTGTACCTTGTTCAGGGGAGAAATAGTGATGGAGAACAATAAAAAGCTGAAGGAGGTACAAATAACGTACCGAAACTTTGTTCTTTCTGATTGCACTCAAAATAAAGTCTGGATCAGGTCATTAATTTTATTTAATTAGTTAAATTAGTGAGACGGCTGTTGCTTAAGATGAGCAGATTCACTTTAGAATCATGATTCCACGTGAAAGAAATAACAACAGAAATTTTATTATATTAATATTTAAGACTAAATGTACATTATATGAAGGGTCATTTTTTAAAACAATTAATTGCTAAAATATTAAATATTTAAGTAAAAGAATACAATATTTAATATTGCATAACATACTGATATAGGTTGCTTATTATTATTATTAATTTTAGAAGAACGTTTTAATATATTTTGTTTCCTTTTTACTTAGATAAATATACCCCTTTTGCTGAAAACTACTATGAATAATATTTTATAATATGAAAAATGGTATATTATTAATAAAAAATGTTTTAATATTCAGAAAATTGAGACTGATTTCAAACATAAGCAAATTATTTAATTTTTCAAATTCCTTGAATAAAACATTAACTTATGTTACTAATTACAAATGTTATTATAATCGTTGCCGAAAATGATCTTTGCCGACGTGTTGCCTAGTATCGCTGCCGCCTTATCGTTACGACTTTTTGAATCTCGAATAATTGTTTATCGCTGTTTATTTAAATTGTGGTTAATGTTGTTCATTTTTATGATGTAATACGTGTTTATAATTTGGAAGGATTGCAAAGGCAATGAGAGAACGTTCTGAATATTATTTCCCTGTTTATTGGAAATTTTTGTCTCCTGTTTAGTAGTGACGTCAGAGAAGTCAATTCTAATTATTCATTGTTTGGTGATTGATTGGGGTAGAGGTGTCGGGCGGGATACGTATAACGTGTTAATGAATGGATATGGTAAAATAATATATATGGAAGGTAGGCCTTTTACAGGATTAAAGATTAATGTCGGCCGGGACTAAAACGCTGCCTCTAAAAAAAGCTCTGAATCAGAGTCGAAATAAAATATAAAGGTAAACAAGTGCACGAAAGAGGCGAGAAGATCGAGGACTGGTCACGGACGCAGCGACCATCTCACGATCCTAAAGCCACGTCACTAAATTACTTAAGGGAATTTTGCCCCCAAAATATAGGGAAAACTGTCCCATTTTTAACTCTACGTTATTTTCCATACTTATTTAATGCACAGTTTTAAGATTTCCAGAATCATCACCAGACAAATCAATAGTCACATAATTGTAAACAGCAATATGATAATAATTTCTTTGATATTAGGTCAATTAACATCTGATATTAAAATTTTTAAATGACATACTTTTACGACCAGTTTTTTCTGACAGTTCTTATTTTTATTTAAACGACGTTTCGGTGCATGTTCGCACCTTCAATTTTAAACAGTTGGTTGGATGTAACAATAATTAGTATTGTAAAAAAACACCTGAAAAAGTTGTGAACATGCACCGAAACGTCGTTTAATCAAAGATAAAAACTGTCTAAAAACACTGATCGTAAAATTATTTCATTTAAATTTCTTTGATATATGACAAAGATTTTTCTCCAGTACGGTTAACAGCTGCTCCAGTGAAACTTGACGAATGTGTCTCAAGTTTTATTAAAATTGCCTGGCAAGTGTAGAAATTTTCAACAGATAATTTCCAAAGAGAATTTTACAGAGACAAATAAATAACACAGAACCAAATCAATAAAAAAAATTAAATTAATATAAACTTTTATTAAACGGTAGTGCAGGACGTTTCGTTCCTTAAATTTTGAAAACTCATCACATGCGATTCAAACTCCAAATATAAAAAATAGTTTTAGAATATGAGATATGTTGTATTGTAAAAATTATCAAGTAAAATGAAATATTGCTTGTTGTATTTATTTTATTATAAATTTCTTTTGTGCGTTTAGGGTTTAAATCACTTTTGACGAGGTTCCTAACTTTAGGAACGAAACGTCGCATACCACTGCCTTATAAATGCTTATAATAATACATTATTTTCTGAATAATGCGCTGTTGTATTATTAATTTACTTCCCCTCAGTCAGGTATTGTAACTAACATTGATTACATAAGATTGTTTGACCCTTATAAATATTCCCTTGTTGTATCTTAATTTAAAATTGACAGTTAGAAGCTTTAGACCCTATTTTGGACCATATTCATATAAAATATATAAAAAAAATATTACGCAGTAAATTAGTATTTATTCAGGTATTAAAAGCTTGGGCATGGGTATGAAACGTCACTTTAAATTTATTCACACACTAAAATAATTTGACATCGTATAGACTTAACAAAAGAATAATTCATGAGTTTAACTCATTGGCCGAAATTCTAATTTATTAAATAAACTTTAAATTATAGTGTAATATAATTTTTTAAACTGTGTGAACGATGGGAAGTTAACATTACATTCTTCTAGATGATTACGATGCATAATAGAGTTCAATGCACCCAGGAAAAACATACTGACAAATTTTAATTAAGTAAATTAAATACGATAAATGGTCAAAAGTCATGAATAAGTATAAGTAAGGTTGGGGACGAAACGCCAATTATTAAAATAAAATTCTTCTATTTCTCACCTTTCTGCGTTTATTGCATTTTGTTTATCATAAAATGTCAGATTAAGCTCGATAGACGTTTAAAAGAACTAAATTAAAAAACAAGAGACTGTTTTTAAGGTTCGAAACAGTTTTATATAAATATATCAGTATAGCAGTTCCAAAAATATCCAAAAAATAATAAAATAATAACAATTTTACAGAGACGTTTTAGGTTAAAATTTTCAAATAGATTAAAATGGCAAGACCCTTTTTAACAGTCATAGTGAAGATAAATTTAAAGTTGAATTACGTTAAAATATGTCCTTTTCATATGCATTACGTGGCCACAATGTTGATGGGTTGTAGTACGCAAACTATGAGCCACACATAAATTAAACTAATTAGCTGTACATATGATTATGGTAGAAAGCTACTGTTTTAAAACGACATATTTTAAAGTAATTGAACATCAAAATTAAACTTCACTGCGACTATAAAGAGGGTTTTCCCATTTCAGTCTATTTATATACATATATCAGTCAGTTGTTGGTGTAAATGAAGAAACACTTTTTTAAATTTTCTCAATAAAACCACTTCTGAAACCCTCGTAAATTACTTTATTATTTTACTATTAATTTGATGATTACGGTTGAATTCTACCGAAAGATACTGTTTTAACAAGAGACATTTTTAAGTAATTAACATTAAAATTAAACTTCACTGTGGCTGGTTAATCTATTTATATAATAAATAAGTCGGTCGTTTGGTGTAAATGAAGAAACGAGTCAAAATTATCTCAAATAAAACTACTTGTGAAACCATCATAAATTAATGTACTATTAATGTGTCACACGTCACAGGATCTCATGAGAACACAAGAAGTGGCTTCACTACATGGTTTTATAAAAATAATTTTATGTTTTTGTAAGGTGAATAATTTTCTGTTAAACATTTCGTGAGGACAAACATATATATATGCCGAAAAGCAAGTGAGTTAAGAGCACTGGAGAAACAAGAACTTATTGAAGCGTGTATGAGGGAGATGAAGGAAATTATTTTTAGAAGATCAGAATGGTGGACATTTTTTTACCATTCCGATCTTCTAAATGGCCTTCGGCTGAGCTCCAATTGAAGCGATTCTTCTCCCTTGGAATAGAATTTTTTTTGCCTTGTTATTTCGCAATTATGTGACAGTTATTTTGTGCGTAACACTCTGTTCACAAGTACAGTGGAAGTCATAACTGTGTGTTGACTAGTATGGAGGATGAATGATAACAATAGTGGAACATTTTTCACTGAGCATCGGCGTCCAACTCCTACGGCTGATTAATTTTAACTTGGATGCTGAGTCTTTGAGACAGGTAGGTTATCGAGCATATGGCTGAGGGTTAGCCATTGCTTAAGGGTGACGTCAGAAAGAAAAAGAGGCGACGGTAATATAGTTGATTAACGTGAGTGACGGTGACTAGAGAAGGAAGGATACGAACCCCCGAGGAGTTGTCCGTCGGCGCTGGTAGACGCAACATACTTTATGTCAAAGGTGAAACTGGTGCAAAAGTCAATAGACGTAATTTTGGGCCTGGGAGCATGGCCGATGGCCGCCCGCCTTATCGATCCGCGGGTTGCCTGAGCTCACTCACCTGTGTGGCTTCGCCGAGAGCATCCTGACATGGAAGCAGATCCCTCGGCGTGGGTGTCCTCTCGGCAGCTGAGCCTGGGTTCGAGTCCCGCGGCGGCTGGTAGAGGGGGAGGAAGCTCGTCTCTCTGCTCTCGTTCTCCTCTCCTCTCCTCCTCGCCTCGGCCACTGAGCGCGCCCCCCACAGCAGCAGCAGCGCCGCCCTAGCGGAGCGGCCGGGCCCCGAAGCGCCTGGCTACGGTATCGATTCCGTGGTTGGAGAGACGCGGGCGGCCACGGCTCAGCACAGGGAAGGGAAGGGGTGAGGAGGGGACAAGAGTCCGGCCCTGTCAATATCATCATCCTCCATCTGTGCCATTTCCTTTACATGTACACGCGTCAAAATCTCAGGATGGAGCTGGATGTGTCATGCGCACCAAAGGATCATTAAAACCCCAACAACCTCTTACGTCAACAAATCATTGATTGCTCCAAATACATTCATTCTATGCTATAAAAGCGATTAAAAAACACCCTGTTTCGTCTGGCTGAGGGTGGAGAGTGAAGCTCCATCCCAATGCAACTCATGGGCCACGTCATCTTCCACCGCCCCAAGCACTACAATCAGAGGAGACATTATTTTATCTTACGGACCTAAAAATATCACATCCTTGGAAGAGACAATTAAAAGAACTTTAGAATCTTTTAAAAGTTACCAAATGAAATGTGTTGTTCCTGCCTAAAACTTGAGAAGGCAAAAATAAGAATGATGTTTCAAATTTAAGTTCCTAGCCAAGGCGGACCAATTGATCAGACCGAAGGGACAGTGGAGACAGGATATTTCCGTAGTCGTCTCTTCTTCAGCGACCGAAGAAAGGAGAATTCAGAGCAGATGATAGGAAAGACTCGGTACGCGAGGTTCTTTTACCAAGCCGTCCAAACCTGATCATAATCAAATACGCTAGAATGGATTTTGAAGATTAAGTTTAATAAATAAGTAGAAGATTGCTGAAGTGAAGAGAGCCCAGGAGCCTAGCCATGTTTCTAGACTAAAGACTTTAGAGCTCTAAAAAGCTCCGTTCTGTCAATGTAATAAAGTGGGAGAATAACCAATCGCGATCTAAATTTTAGTCACGTCGGGACCTGAGGGACCCCTACTTTACTAGTTAAATCCGACTTTATGCAAGTGCATCTTTGTAACTGAACGCAACCTTAATTCTGCACATATAAACTTCTTGTACTTGTCTACTTTCCATTGCCTCTTCAACTCCTCCTTTCCACACCCGTCTTTGCCTTCCCCCTTTTCTGCGTCGTTCAATGGGTGTCAAATTCCAAATCTTGATTGGCTATCTATTTTCTGGAGTTCCTTTTAGATTCTCGTGCCAAGAAAGCACTTTTCTTTTCTATTCTATATTCTTCAATGTTCATTTTATCTTTTATTTTTGTATTAGGAATGGGTTTTAATCTCAATCACATACATTGCATAAATTTGGACTGCTTGTAATCTGCACTCATTTTTCTTATTTATTTCCCATACATCTCATTTATACAAAGTTATGCCTTCTATGATGGATCTGTATATTCCTTTCTTCGTCTCACGCCGAATTCCATCAAATACTATTCACTTTATGGATCGCTTAAGTATATAGTTATTACTTCAGTCTGTTACAGATATTGACAAGGACCACGAGTGTTGGTCAAAACGTCTATTTATGTATCAATAATTAAATTCTTGTTCAAAATTTTAATTATTGCTGTTATACGGGTCGTTAATTATTATCCGTTTTATTTTCTTTACATACGTTAATTCTTCTAATAAGAGCCTTTACTATTCATGATATAGAGAGCATTAAAAAGTGTCGAATATTTTGACTGGTGTTAGTATGTAACGGACAAACACATCTGCTAGGGTTTTGGCTGAACGGAATCAAAGGAACGGGAGACAGAAGTTGAGCCGGGGACCAGAAAACCGAGACACTGCGTCGCACGCAGTTTCGGAATTTCCCAATCTTTTTGAGAATTTGGCGACGCCGGGTGGTGTATTTTCGCCGGGGCGCGATTTCTGGGCGTAGCAGGCGCGCGTGCGCGGAGTGGTTGTATTTCATATGGGGTGGGGTTGTGCGGATAGACGGCGAGTGGTTGGGGGGGTGCCCGTCTTGTGCGGTTGGGGGGGTGGGTTAGCTCGGGGGGGGGTTGGTGGGTGGGGTTGTGAATCTCTGGAGGAGACGACAAGTATCTGCGGTGTGGGGTGTATGACAGAGGAGTGTATTCTATATAACAGACAAGGGGTCAGTATATTCTTATGAGAGTCAAATTAGTTAGTTAGAGAGAGTAGTATACGAGGACGAGTTGTATGGAGACCGGATGTCATAGATGGGGAGAGGGTGTCTTGAGGAGTGTGTGTTCGGGGAGGATGATGTCGTAGGTAGGTAGGTGGGGTTTGGCACGTTAGGGGAGGTCTATATGTGAGTAGTAAGATGGAGCTAGTCTGGACGTTTTACTGTGAGACACAGGATAGTCGAGTGGTAGTTCGTTAGGGAGAGTGTTGTGTAGGGCTAGCGAGGGAATAGGGGATATGTAGACGATATAAGGGTGAGGGTACTAAGGAGAGCGGGAACGCACTGGTTACTCGGGGAATCTATGTGTGTGAGTCTGTTGTAGACGAACTCTGTCTCGCGTGCATGTAATAGTCAGGGGGTCGATACATCTCTTCTCTACGGTCGCGGGTCATAGGGGGGTGTTGGGGGGGGAGGGAGGCGGGAGTGAGGAGGTATGGTGGAGAAGGTTGGCGTGGGACGCATGTGGAGGCTGTATGACAAGTATGTTAGACAAATTCATCCTGTCTCCTGCGGGGAGGAAGAGGGGGGAAATCTTGGGGGTGGTGTGAGTGAGCGGCAGCTTTGATGAGTTGGGTGGGAGGGGAGAAGGTACGAACGAGGAATGGAGGAGACTATACCAGGATACGAGTGGATATGTACGTGGGTGGTGGGGATGGCGGCGTACGGCGGCGTGGGGGTGGTGTCAACGGGGATGTACACTAAGGTAGCCTAGTGGAGTATGTCTCTGGGCTTTATGGTTCTAGCTTCGGTGGACAATATGTGTCACGGAGAGCGTGGATCGAGGCATGGGGGAGGACGTGTTGTTGCTGGCCAGAGGAAAGTCCGGTGGGGGGAGCCGGGGCGAGGGGTGTGGAGTAAATGGGCAGTTTGGTTAGGGCTAAAGTTGGGTTATTTGTGTGACTATGTGGTGACGATTTGGTTAGCGATGATTGTAGAGATGATGACTTATGGGATGTGGAGAACTGATTGCACTTCTATATGTTTGGATGTTTGTGGTTATATGGGGTTTTTCAGTCACAGGCGTGTTGATGTGACCGGAATAGATTAGAGTGGATGCCTGTAGGTTCGGACTGGCACACATCTTGTCCTTTGATTAAGGGGCGGTGTGAGTAAAACGCATTATTAGGTATTTAAGACTGTCAGATGAGAGTAGGTGTGAAGCGGAGACTTATTATGGTGATTCTGGTGTGGGGTATTATAGTAGATTATAAGTGTTCGACTATGTAATTGTTGTAGGTGACTGTATAGGGTGAGTGAGTTCGGTGTCTGAGGAAGGAGTCTCATTCAGCTGTCTCTAGGCGTTTATGCGAGTGATTAGTATGATGTTGAACGTCTTATAGTTATACGGAGTGACCGTACTTCTGAGTGCCTGTTAGGTTTCCGCGGTGAAGGGCCAGTGATAGTGATGCAGAGCTAGTCACTGGAGACGCTGGCAGGTCTCTGTGTCACACTAAATATGGAGGAGACAGAAAGGTTGCTCCAGTTCATTTACGGGGCTTGGTGGGGTCCAGGGTCGTCTGGGTATCTTAGCGGATGACTTGACTCCGGCGAGCGTATTATATCGCGCATGCGTTGGTGGGTGGGGTGGGGGAGAGGGTGAGGATGGATGTGCGCTCTCGTCTGGCGGATCGGGGGGAGGGCGCGTTGTTCTGGTGGTGTGGGATAGCTTGCTCTTCTGGGTACTTCAGTGAGGACTCTTTCATGATGCATGATCTCTCTCGCGTGCGTCGGTCTTGTGACACATAGATACAACTTGAATGGGGACTGGTAGATAGCGGTCAGACTGGGAGCAGTGGTTGACTTGAACTCAGGTAGTTCACGTAGAGTAGTTGGCCCTGTACGCTGGGTCATTATGGATAGCCGGAGAGTATGGGTATTGTAGGGGTGGGTCATGAGGGTCAGGGCGGAGACCCAGAGGGTTAAGTTCTGTCTAGTGACGTGATCTGGCTTGGGGAGCGGGAGAGGGTAGTTATATGGGCGTGGTGCCGATGGTTGACGTAGTGGGAGAGTGAGTGGGAGATGTAGAGGGGGATTGGTTGGTACTTATTGGATGATGTCTTTGGGCGAGCATCTGGACACTAGCAACCCGTGCTCTCTCACGGCGTGAGACTGTGGGGGTGTGTAGTTAGTTGTGGATCCTCGGTGGGTTCTCGAGGCATCTTGGCGCGCGTACTTCTGGTTGGGGGTGTGCGTGTCTGAGGTTTGAGTTGCTTCTGGGGCCGTTCGGAGCTGGGTGAGATACACTATACTAGAGAGTTGGTATGGCGGAGTGGTCAGGTACGGACGCGTGGTAGGTGGAGGGTATTGTCGGGGAGGTATGCATGGGAGTCAGTCAGGCTGGAGGGGGGAACGCTGGCTTGAGGGCGTTGTAGCGTTGATGGCCTTCGGTTCTAGGCTCTTAGTCTGTGAGAGGGACTGGGATGTAGATCAAGGGGGGTGGGGGGTGGGCGGTATCAGGAGAATCGAGGGTTGGTAAAGACAAGTCTCTAGTGACTCTTCAGAGTGAGTCGGCGATAGTCTGGGGTGCCGTGGAGATCGGCGTCATCTGGACGATCGTTGTGGGTTGTCTGGGTTTGGTGGTGTGGTGGGGTGGGGGGGGGTGGGGTTGGGTGGGTTGGGTTGGTGGGTTGGGGGGGGGGTTTGGGGGTGGGTTGTGTGGGGGGTGGTGGGGTTGTGGGGGGGGGGGGGGGTTGGTGTTGTGTGGGGGGGGGGGGGGGGGGTGTGTTGGGGGGTTGGTGTGTGGGGTGGGTGTGGGGGGGGGGGGTGTGTGGGGTGTGGTTTTTTTGGGTGGGGTTGTTGGTGGGTGGGGGGGTGTGTGGGGGGTGGTTTTTGGTGTTGTGTGTGGGGGGGTGTGGTTGTGGGGGGGGTGGGTTTGGGGTGGTTGTGTTGTGTGGTGTGGGGGGTGGGTGGGTGGGGGTGGTGGTGGGTTTGGGGGGGGGGGGGGGTTTTGGGTTGGGGGGGGTGGTTGGTTTGGGGGTTGGGTGGTGTGGGGTGGGTGTGGGGGGGGGGTGGGGGTGGGGGTGGGGGGGGTGGGGGGGGTGGGGGGGTGGGTGGGGGGGGGTGGGGGGTGGTGGTGGGGGGGGGGGGTGGGGGGTGGGGTGGGTGGGGGGTGGGGGGGGGGTGGGTGGTGGGGGGTTGGGTGGGGGGGGTGGGTGGGGGTGGGGGGTGGGGTGGTGGGGGGGTGGGGGTGGGGTGTGGGTGGGGTGGGGGGGTGGGGTGGGGGTGGGGTGGGTGGGGGTGGGGGGGTGGGTGGGGGGTGGGTGGGTTGGGGTGGGGGTGGGGTGGTGGGGGGGTGGTGGGGGGTGGGGGGTGGGGGGGGGGTGTGGGGTGGGGGTGGGGGGTGGGGGGGGGGGTGGTGGGGGTGGGGGTGGGTGGGTGGGGTGGGGGGTGGGGGGGGGGTGGGGGTGGTGGGTGGGGGGTGGGGGGGGGGGGGGGGGTGGGGGGTGGTGGGGGTGGGGGGTGTGGGGGGGGTGGGGTGGGGGGTGTGGGTGGGGGGGGGTGGGGTGGTGGGGGTGGGGGGGGTGGGGTGGGGGTTGGGGGGGGGTGGTGGGGTGGGGGGGGTGGGGTGGGGTGGGGGGGGTGTGGGGGTGGTGGGGGGGGGTGGGGGGGGGGTGGGGTGGGTGGGGTGGTTGGGGGGTGGTGGTGGGGTGGGGGGGGGTGTGGGGTGTGGGGTGGGGTGTGGGGGGGGTGGTGGGGGGGGGGTGGTGGGTGGTGGGGTGGGGTGTGGGGGGGGGGGGTGGGGGGTGGTGGGTGGGTGGGGGTTGGGGGGGTGGGTGGGGGGGTGGGTGGTGGTGGGGGGTGTGGGTGGTGGGGGGTGGTGGGGGGGGGGGTGGGGTGGGGGGTGGGGGGTGGGGGGGGGGGTGGGGGGTGGGGTGGGTGGTGTGGGTGGGGGGGGTGGGGGTGGGGGGGGGGGGTGGGGTGGTGTGGGTGGTGGGGTGTGGGTGGGTGGGGTGGGGTGGGGGGGTGGGTGGGGTGGGTTGGGGGGGGGTGGGGGGTTGGTGGGGGGTGTGGGTGGGGGGGTGTGGGGGTGGGTGGGGGGTGGGGTGGTGTGGGGGGGTGGGTGGGGGGGGGGGGTGGTGGGGTGGTGGTGGGGGTGGGTTGGGGGGGTTGGGTGGGTGGTGGGTGGGGGTGGGGTGGGGGGTGGTGGGGTTGGTGTGGGGTGGGGTGGGGGGTGGGGTGGTGGGGGGGGGTGTGGGGGTTGGGGGTGGGGTTGTTGGGTGTGGGGGGGGGTGGGTTGTGGGGTGGGTGTGGGGGGGTGTGGGGGGGGTGGGTGGGGTTGGGTGGGGTGGGTGGGGTGGGGGGTGGTGGGTGGTGGGGGGGTGGGGGGTGGGTTGTGGGGTGGGTGGGGGTGGTGGTGTGGGGTGGTGGGGTGGTGGGGGTGGGGGGGGTGGGTGGGGGGGGGGGGGGGGTGGGGGGGTGTGGGGGTGGGGTGGGGGGGTGGGGGGGTGGGTGGGGGTGGGGGGGGGGGGTGGGGGTGGGGGGGGGGGTGGGGGGTGGTGTGGGGGGTGGGGGGTGGGGGTGGGTGGGGGGGTGGGTGGGGTGGGGGGGGGTGGGGGGGTGGGTGGGGGGGGGTGGGGGTGGGGGTGTTGGTGGGTGTGGGGTGGGTTGGTGGGGGGTTGTGTGTTGGTGGGGTGGTGGTGTGGGGTGGTGGGGGTGTGGGTGGGGGGGGGTGTGGTGGGTGTGTGTGGGTGTGGTGGGGGGTGGGGGGTGGGGGGGGTGTGGGGTGGGGGTGGTGTGGGGGGGGTGGGTGGGTTGGGGGTGGTGGTGGGGGGGGGGGTGGGTGGTGGTTTTAGTGTGTGGGGATTGGGTTGGGGGGGTTGGTGGGGGTGGGTGTGGGGGTTTGGGGTTGGGGTGTTGTTGGGTTGGGGGTTTTTGTTGTTGGGGGGGGGGTGATTTTGGTGGGGTGGGGTGGGGTTGTGAGAGGAGGTGGGGGGGGGTGGGGTGATGTGGGGGGGGTTGGGGGGGGGGTGTTGGAGGTGGGGGTGGGAGTTTTGGTGTGGTGGTGTTGGATTTTGGGGATAGTGGTGTGGGTGGTTGGGTGGTGGTGGGGTTGGATGTGGGTGTGGGGGGTGTGTATTGGGTGGTGGTTGGGAGGGGGGGTTGGGATGTGTGTGGGGTGTTTGGTGTGGGTGTTGGGTGAGTTGGAGGGGGTATTGGGGATTGTTATGGGGGGGGTGGGGTGGTGGTATGGGTTGGTGGTAGGGTGTTGTGTGCTGTGGGGGGGGGTGGGGGGTGGGGGTGTGGGGGGGGGGGGGGGGGGGGGGTGTGTGGGGGATGGATTGGGGTAGGGTGGGTGATGGGGGGGGGGGTGGGGGTGTGGTTGGGGGTGTGTTGGTTGTAGGGTGGTGGGTGGGGTGTGGGGTGTGGGTGGGTGTGGTATAGGTGGTGGGGGTGGGTTGGTTGGGGTGGGTGGGGTGGGGTGGGGGTGTGGGTTGGTGGGGTGTGGGGGGAGGGTGTTTTGGGGGGGGTGAGGGGATGTTGAGGAGTGGAGGGGGGGAGGGTTGTGGTTGTTATGAAGGGTGAATGGGTGTGGGGTGGAGGGGGGGTATTTGTTTTAGATGGGATGGATGGATAGGGTTGGGGGTGTGGTGGGGGTATGTTGGGGTTTGGGGGTTTTTTGAATGTGTGGTGTGTTAGTGGTTGGGGGGGGGGTGTGGGAGTGTTAGGGGGTGGGGTGGGTGGGTTGTGTGTTGGGGGTGGGTTGGGGGGGGGGTTGGGTTTGGGGAATGGTGTGTTTGTGGGGGGGGTGTGGGGTGTGGTGGAGGGTGGGGGGGGGGGGGGGTTGTGGGGGGTGGGTGGGTGGTGGGGGTTGTGGGTGGTGTGGGGGGTGGTGGGTGGTGGGTGGGGTGGGGGGTGGGGGGTGGGGTGGGGGTGGGGGGGGGGTGGGGGTGGGTGGGGTGGGGGTGGGGGTGGGGTGGGGTGGGTGGGGGTGGTGGGGGTGGGTGGGGGGGGGGGGGTGGGGGGGGGTGGGGGTGGGGGGTGGGGGGGGGGGGGTGGGGTTGGGGGGGGGGGGGGGTGGGGGGGGGGGTGTGGGGGGGGTGGGGTGGTGGGGGTGGGGGGGGTGGGGGGTGTGGGGGGTGGTGGGGTGGGGGGGGGGGGGGGTGGGGGGTTGGTGGGTGGGGGGTGGGGGGGGTGTGGGGGGGGGGGGTTGGGGGGTGGGTGGTGGGGGGGGGGGGGGGTGGGGGGGGGGTGGGGGGGGGGGGGTGGTGGGGTGGTGTGGGGTGGGGGTGGGGTGGTGGGGGGGGGGTTGGGGGGGGGGGTGGGTGGGGGGGGGTGGTTGGGTGGGGGTTGGGGGGGGGGGGGGGTGTGGGGGGGGGGGTGGGGGGGTGGGGGGGGGGGTGGGGGGTGGGGGGGGGTGGGGGGGGTGTGGGGTGGGGGGGGTGGGGGGGGGGGGGGGGGTGAGGGGGCGGTGTGGCTTGTGTGAGGAGGCAGCACAAGTGGTATGTTCTCCTTCTGGGGGGTTCCATATCTTGGATGTGGTGGTGGGTTGTGTGTGACGCTGTCCACTGTGGTTGAGACGTCTAGGGTGGAGGTGGGCTGTGATAGACAGATCAGCGGCGAGGATGTGTGTGTCTGTCATTTGGTATGGGCTTGGAGAGGGGGGGGCGACGTGGGTGAGTACTCACAGGCATGCTTGCAGTGTCTCTTCTGTAGGTCTGGGGTTTGGGGGTGCGGTTTTGCCGTCGGGGTGGCCTACTGAGAGGGGGTAGGTTAGCTGATGTGTTATTATGGGCTGTTGAGGGTTTGGCTTGGTACAGGTATTTGTCGAGAGCTGCTGTTTGAGAGGGTGGGGGATTGTGTGAGGGTAGTAGGATATTGTAGGGCGGTCAGGGGGTTTCTTAGTGGGGGTTTGTGATGCTGCTTTGGAGGCTGTGTCTCTCGGACTCAGGGGTTGAAGGATCATGGTGAGTGACTGGTGTAAGTCGGGGTGAGCGCTGGGTCTATGGGGGGGGGGGGTGGGGGGGGGGGGGGTGGGTGGGGGATGGGGGGGGGGGGGTGGGGGGAGGGGGGGGGGGGGGGGGGGGGAGGGGAGGGGGGGGGGTGGGGGGGGGGGGGGGGGGGGGGGGTGGGGGGGGGGGGGGGGTTACAGCTGAGGGATTGAGAGCACAGAGTAGGAGTGGGGGACTCGAGTGATGGGTAAATGATGGATGACATTGTAGTGTGGATAGTAGTCGGATGGTAGTTGGTCGGTCTGTTAGTGTGATGAAGTGGGTGATGTGTTTTTAGTGTTGCAAGAGTAGTATGATCCGTAGTCAGGGGGATCTATAGTAGGGAATTGTGTGTGTGGTGTTATCGGAGTAGGGGTTGGAGTGGGTGCAGTTGGTCTCTATGGGGTTGGGGGTCTCGATAGAGGGAGTAAAGTGCTTTGGTTTGTGATGAAACTTTTAATAAGGGATGGGAAATCCTCCCAGCTTTACGCTCTGTTGATGGCCCGATGTCCTTCCGTGCTCCTGGTGTGTGCTACGGGGCTGCCTAACTGCTCTCTTTACAGCATCTTTGCGATTCCGCTGTTTCTTGTTCTTTGCTCCACTTTGTGAAAAAAAAATATTATTATTGATATATTTTGGTTTTAAATTTTTTTTATACAACTTTGGAATTTTGTAGGTGTTGCTTTCAGCTTTTTTAAATTTTCTTACTTGGTTTCAGGTTACCTGATTTTTTATTTACTAGGTCAAATAAAATCCTACTGGGTATAACACGTAAAAGAAGTCATATGGCTGAGCTTGACACTGTGGAAGAAAAATTTGTCATAGTTTCTGTTAACTTACAGATAATATTCAAAGCGAACCAGATAAGGGTACAAATATTCACGAAACAGTTGTTGATTAACTAAGTATTTTCTTAATCACAATAAAAAAGTAAATAATAATAAATGTATGTAATATATAATAGTGAAAATAAAATAATGTAAAAATTAACGTCTGTTGTACATAGTGACAAGGTATAGGACCTCATGTAATAGAGAAACATTAAAATAAATAATGAAAAATATTTTAAAATATACATAGTTTTTCAGTAAGGGCTGGTCGATATTGAAATGGAATAAAAAACTGTGTATTAAGGAAATTATTTTTTATTTTAAATGCCCACGTTTCGATTAATCTTTTTTTCAAATGGCCTATCTAAAATTTTTTAAATTAGTTCACTCTCTTTTCTAAGGTTTATCTGTTAAATAAGGTAGTATATGTTCTTATAATAAAATCTGTTAAAGTGGCATGCATATAATTTTCTACGGATGGTTTGACTATTATTTATAGTCACTCCTATATGTTCCAAGGCAGAATTTACTACTATAATTTTTTGGCCCGTTCCTCCTTCATCCCTAATTATGGATTTTCCCATCACCATACATTTTGTTTTTTACGTCATGTTCTATATTTACAGTAAATCATTTACTTTTATTGTTAATATAAAACATGATACTACAAAATTAAACAATTCGTAAGATTATTAAATTTGGTTATTCCTTGATTTGGAGTATCTTATTTCTTATTACTTCAGTCTGTTACAAATATTGACAAGAATTAAGAATTTATGGTCGAAATGTCTGTAGTTTAAGTTAAATTTTTTTTAAATATTTTGTAAATGTCTAATATACGGGTCGTTACTTTTTAAATTATACGGTTTGCCGATGATATTTTAGTGTTAATACTAATAGTAGAAAAAGACTTGGTAACCATAATAAATGGCATGAACGTGATCCTCGAGAAGGAGTTCAAAATGAGGAATAATGGAGGGAAAACCAATGTGATGGAGTTTAGTGTGGGAAGCAGTGGAATAAGAAAGGCTGTTACATTAGGAAGGGATATTTTGAAGGAATTTAAGGAATTCTGCTATTTGGGCAACATAACAAGTAGAGTAGAATAGCACAGGCAAGGAAGGTTTTAAAAAACAGAAATTTACTTACGGGTAATGTAAGTATGAATATTAAGAAATAATTGCTAAAAATGTTGGTATGGGTGCGAAACGTGGACGGTAGTAGTTGCAGAAAGGAGAAGAATAGAAGCTTTGGAAATGAGGTGCTGTAGGAGAATGAAATGGTTGGACAGGGTAACTAACAGGGAAGTTCTAAGGAGAATAGTGGAAGAGAGGACATTATGGATGATGTTGAACAAGAGAAGGGAATATTAACAGGCCACATTTTAAGACATGACGGTCTTGTAAAATTAGAGGGAAAAGAACAGAAGAGAGATGCAAAGGATGGAATACACTAAGAAGATTATGGAGGTAATGAAATTCTTGTGCAAGATGGAGGGTGTGATCACACCAGTTTTAAGACTAAAATGCTGTTGTAAACAGCAGTGATCTAATTTGCTTCCTTGTGGGACACCAAGCTTCAGATCTTTCTCGACTGACGCATTATTATTAAACTTTTCCGTCTTGGTTACTTTCGCTCAGGTTATAACAGTAATGGATTTAATATGTTACATTTCAGACATTCCTGTTAATGGACCTCTGAGAAATATTTATTTGTGTATAGTTGCTTCTTAACTTCCTTCTTGGCACTTTTAAACTTTACTTACCTTTTAGCTTCACTGGTAGAATCGTTAGGGAGTCTATATGTGATGCAATTATAATTTTCCTTATATAGAATTAATAAATTATTTGGTGTATTTATTTTACTGTTATGGTTTTGGTGTAGAATTTTAATTATTAATATATATTATTATAATATATGTCTTATATTATTTAATATATTTTTTCTATGGAAAGTTTTACAAGTTCTTTATATTCTGTTGTAAGAAGTCAAATCGCTATTGTAACGTTATCAAGGCGTGGCCCTCAGTATTATTTTACTCTTTCTGAAATCTTATGGAAATGAAATAAACGCTGCAAAGCGTTGCGCGTAAATAACTGAACCAGTCGATGGAAGCTTCCTCCTGTGGTGCATGATGGTGATTCCTGTACGAAGCCATGGGGAGTGGAGATTTTGCTGTTGCAGTTCTCTTCCCCCCGCCGGTTTTCCCCCGTTATCGATTCGCGTAGTTGTGCGTGACTAACCATTAATGTCTATTATAAGTAAACCATAGTCACACAACCAAGGAAGGCGAGTAACATCCGTCCCAAGGGAGTTATTTTGAGTCTCGATTCCATTAAAGCGTGTTTCAGAAACACATAATGGAGGTTACCTAATATCAGCCATTCTCCTTTACACACGTGACGGGGGTTTGATGTAAATTCTGTCTCGCTTCACGCTGTAAAGGGAGCTTCCTCTAATATGAAGTCGCGTATTGACCGCTTTGTCTGAAAAGCGCCTCCCAAGTGACGTGGGAAAAGAAAAGAGGCGGTAAAATACCATCCACGCATTCCAAAAGTTCCTGAGCTCGATTATCTTTGGCTCTAATATCATCCTTGGCTCAAGTCTACACACACCTTGAAATGTATTCCTGATTCCAAAACAAACATTACTGTCGTTTGAAAAAAAAAGTCACGTCCTCTTCATGTATATTAATTTCAATATAGTTTTAATTAATGTGAAACACACCTTGAAATAAAAATGGTAACTAATTACATAGACATGATTCCGTGCTGATGCGCATAACTAATACGTTATCACTTTGATATATTCAATGCATTCTGAACAAGCAGTAGTTTTCGGCTAATCTTCCATTTTCAACAAATCTTCAAAATTATTTTCAGCTATTATCGTCTTCTCTATATTGTCAATCTCCATCCACACTCAATTTTCTTCATTTTAAACAAGGTGAGGTTTAATGCCTCGCCTTCGTTTTTATTCTTGTTTACTAATAATTTGGAAGAAAAGATTAATTCATTATAAATTTCACAGTATTTTATGTCTCTGTTCTACAGGCAATTTAAAAAGGTTTATTCACCTACAGCGACGTTTCGTCCTCAAATTTTGGACTGCATCATGTAAAAATGAGTAGTAAACGAAATGTATGCGCAGCTAATGCCAATGTGACGTGTCTCCGACGTTGATTACTGGTGTACTTAGATTCATTTGGCTCCAGGTAATTCTTGAATTAAAATTTAAAAAAATTTAAATAACACTCGAGAGATGAGTGAAAAACAATCCTGAGAGCGTGGTCAAACAAGTCGTCGGCCTCGGCGAGTCTCAAAAGAAGCCGACTGCAAGTGAGTCTCGGGCGGCTTGGCAGCTATTAGGGGCGGGAACCGTAACTTCATGTTTACAATACATATATCTAGTAAAGAGGGTAGAGACACGTCCTAGAAAAATTTGGCGTCATGAAAAGCACAAATTAAAAGAAAAAACACAAAATAAAATTCAAAGTTAGGAATCAGGTGCATAAAATTTCTTAACATTAATCCGTGGTCAGGAATAAAATACCGAGAAGAAGGCAGTCAGCAGTATTTAGAATTGAAGATCAAGAAGGAAAGCAGAAATCAATAAAGGAGTAAGACAAGGATGCAGTCCGTCACCAATATCATTAACTTATATATAGAATAGGCGATAAATAAAATTAAAAAGGGATACGAAATAGGCATCATACTGCAAGGAGAAGAAAAAAAACCCTACGCTTTGCCAATGATATTGTTGTATTAGTCATAAGAAGACTTGGAAAGCATAATAAATAGCATTAACGTGGACCTGGAGTAATAGTTCAAATTGAAGATTAATATAGGAGAAAACCAAGTTGATGGAGTGTAGAAATAGTGTGGGAAATAGTAGAATAAAAAAGGGTGTTAGATTCGGAAGGGATATTTTGCTACGTGGGCAGCATAATAACTAGAGAACAGGCAAGGAAGGTAATATAAGTGTGAATGTTAGGAAATACTTACTAAAAATGTTCGTATGGAGTGTGGTGTTATTTATGGGAGCGAAACGTGGACGGTAGGAGTTACAGAAAGGAAAACAATAGAAACATTTGAAATGTAGTGCTATAGAAGAATGAGAAGGGTGGATAGAGTCACTAACCAGAAAGGTAAAAAGTGAATAGGGGAAGAGCGAACAATATCGAGGACGTTGACTAAGAGAAGGGATTGATTAATAGGCTACGTTTTGGGACATGAGGGTCTTGTGAAATTAGCGTTAGAGGGAAGTGTGTGGGGTAATAGAAAAGGGAGGCCAAGGATGGCAAACTCTAAGCAGTAGGGAGGATGTGGTAGTTATAAATAAATGAAAAGGCTTGCTCAAGATAGTTTAGCAAGGAAGGTTGCATTCTTGACATTAATTTTACAGCTGAAATAATTGATTTTGTTATTAATAACATTAACAAAACAAAAAATGATTTTATTGTATTAGAATTATTACCGCTCATGATATGTGTATAACTTTTTTAATCATTTGTCCTGAGTTTTTTTCTATAGAGAACCTTTTCCCGTGGAAAGGAAATTATTGCGTGTGGCGGTTTCCCGATGCCTTCAGCCGGTTGATGATGGAAGCGATGGACCCTACTGCAGATATCTACGGTGCGAACATGGCTGAGGGTGCGCTACGTTGAGCTTGGTGATTGTGGTGGAAATGAAGTACGCACATAACATCCATATAGTCGCCAGGGAGTTGTATGATACTGAGACCATACCATGTCGGTGATTTTCTCTTACTGCTGTATTTTTTTAATTTGTAACAAATTAAAATTATGTAATTGTTGTTTTAACCAGATTAACAATAGCATTAGTTCGCAGGTTTTTGAAATGTATTTAAAACTGTAAATAATTCCAAGACAATAATTGCTTCAATTGAAGCTCAGCCCAACGACAATGAAAGTAAATTTAGAAAATAAGAATGGAAAACGAACCTGGGACCACCTGCTTATCGTGCTGTTGCTCCTACCATCTGAGCTAGTCCATGTCGACTACCAGATCCGATAGCACATTCCTCCACTCTTGTAAACCTTTGCCCTTGGGTTCAGCTTGAATTGCAGCAATTATTCTCTCTTATAATTGATACGCTTCCACCTTTGATCAATTTACACAATGCCAACTCTTTACTGATTTCCTAACTAACGTTCTGAAAGAATGTGATCAGAAAATTCTAGGTGAGCCGAACCAGGTTTACAAGAGTGTGGGAATGTGTCATCGGATCTGGAGGTCGACCAGGACTAGCTCAGATGGTTTGAGCACCCGCTCGGTCATCATTTTTCCATTCGTATCTTCGAACTCTAAACAATTGGAGATTGTTTGAAACTGTTTTTAATATCTTTATTACCAAAACAAATATTAATATAATTCAGAAATATTTGCTCTCCATGAAAATACATTGTGGTAGCTTGTCAGACAATTCGCACCACACCACACTCTCTTGATCGTGTTCGAAACTCAATACAAAGAAAAGCAGCTGCTTGAATTCATTCCTCATGTAACAATTGTAACCAGTCTCGCATTTTATTCCAGGTAATGAGGCAAATACATTGAACAAACAGACAAGAGGCCTCAAAAAATCGACACAGAGTTTTATAGTTATGTAATAGAATATTTTACAAAGTGATGCATTCAAACTTCATGCAGAAAAATTAATTACAACTACGATCTAGGAACTCCTGTACAGAGTAAAACAGCAGCGACATTTGTTATATTATATTTTTTAGAATTATTTACAATACATTTGTAGTTATTATTGTTCTTATTCTCTGGCGGAAAGCCAATATCTCTGCATGGAGAACACTTCTCTGTAGGAAGCAAAGATCTTAGATCCCAGCGATTTCTAGTCGCGTATTCGTGATGTTCACCATTCGTTTGAAACAAATTCGTGTCCCGATTTACGAACTTTAATATTTCAGGAAAGCAGATAAAGTCAATAATTGCAATCTTCTGAAGTATGGCTTTGACACACTATCTAAAAATTTGTAACGACCACCAGAGACGTGTTAACGATTTGGTCCAGTGAGTAGTATTGAGGGCAGTTGTCAGCTGGTATTGGCTCGTTTCGTTATTGATATTGAATACCCGCCAAAAGATGAGTTCAACAGCCATGGACGGCTTCAGCCTGACTGAAACGCAAGAAATATTGTTCTGAAATTATTAATTAATTTTTAGATTTAATGAACAAACCGGAACACTTTCCATTTCAGTCGGACACACTGTCAGACATTATCACTTATCCAAAAAAAATCGGCAGTGTAGTAACATCTCACCTTTGCGACGCGCAGAAAAATAAGACTTTTACAGTAAAATAAACAAGTTTCTTTACTAATCGGTAATATGCCTTGACACACGAGAATTACTTGAAAATTCAACTAGAAACAAATGCTCAGTGTAATGCGTAAATTGTACTTATGATCACTTTTTCCCTCTAATTGTCTCCTACCTAAAAATTACAAATGTAGACTTGACGTGGAAGGTCAGCTCAGGATGCTGACAGGATCAGGTTCGCAAGCTCTGGTAAGGAAGGTGTGGTTACAGATTCTGCACTAGAATCCCCCATTTCTTTTGACGGTTCCGAAAATGAACCGTGGAAAGAAAAACATATTCATTTTTGTTAATGGAGTCACAGTCTTTTACTTTCTGATTTGACGTTTGCCACGATAAGGACTCCTGTGGGAGAGTAAGGAGGCAGCTGAGTTCCTTACCCACCAGCGTCTTACGGAACGTTACGGTTTTTCCGGACACCTCCATGGTTTTTATCCACTTGAAGCAAGGATAAAAAGAGCTAAAAGACCGTTGTAGCGGATATATATTTTTTTGCGTTGGCAGGTGGAAAATCTTCAGAAAGACGCCGTGAAGCCCGTACTTCACGGTGTGTGGGATTTTTACCCACTAAAACCCACCTCCGTAACTAAAACTGGTCTGTAGAGACCAACCATTAGTTTTATTTTGTTAATTCTTATATCTAGTTACTTATTAGCTAAATTAGTCCAATGACATCCTTTAGTTTTCATTGTTGTCCTACGACTGTATTTCACGCTCACGCAGCGTGCTTTATTTTGTAATTTGTCACTCATACTAATTCAAATGGTTTCCTTCGCTTGAGTCTTCTGAACAGGTATTTATTGTCCGAGAGCTGAAGAACTTGTGTGTTTTCATGCCTTTCTTCGTGCTTGCCCGCAAATCTTTTAATTTCTTCTTTGACAGTTGGAATGGCAAGGTCTTTATGGATATCAGCGTTTCTAATGTACCATGGGGCATTCACCATGGCACGTAAAACTTTATTTTGGAATGTCTGTATTTGATTGATATTATTTTCTTTTGCGCATCCCCATAGTTGTATACCATACGACCAGGTGGCTTTAATAATTTGGCTATACACCAAAGTTTTGTTATACAAAGACAGGTTGGAATATCTTGCAATGAGCCATCTATACTGTTTGATATTTTATGCTGAGTTCTTCCTTTTTCTTTTTTACGTGTTCTTTCCATCTCAACTTGGTATCTAATGTCATACCAAGATATTTGGCATTATTTTCGTATGGTACTGTGGTTCCGTTTATGTGCAGAGATGAAGGGTCAATCATTCTTTTATTCGTAAAGTTATCATGAATGGATTTTAATTCATTCAATTTAATTTTCCATTGTCTGGTCCATTCATATATAGTATTAGTAGCGACTTGTAGTACTTCTGTGGATGTTGTTGGATTGTGCCCCGTTGCTAATGTGGTGTTCGTTGTTTACACCATCAAAAATATTGTTGTACAATCAAACGAACAATAATAATAATAATAATGTATTTAATTTGAATAGAAATATAACTCAAATTAAGTTATAGTGGAAAACATATAAATTTACGATATCAATTTAATCATTAGCTCAGTCGGTAAAAGCAAAAATAATAATCTACGCAGCTTCTTAAATGGCTGCTCCCGGGAACGCGGGTGACGAACGATATAGTTGAAAATTAAATTCGCGAATCAGACGAGAATGGTTTGTGTGGAAAAACCGAGGTAAATTGCCGTTACCAGATGTTAACAATGGCCTGATGACGTCGTTCTTCGTTTTTGTTCGTATGCCGGTTGTTCCTTTGCTGGGTCACGTCTTCTTCATATTAAGATTCTCTAGCGCCTCTCCTTCAGATCAAATGTTGTCTTTTTATTTTCTGTACTCCCACCAAATGAATCTCCTTTCTTAAATGTGCAGAAACTAAATTTTATAGATGTCGCCTTGTTCTGCCACTGCTTCGTCTCTCCCTAGCGTCTCTCCCCGGCAGCCTCTCTGCAACAACTGTCCAATATAATCTCTTCCAGGCCATCAACAATGTCGCAGTCAACAATGTTGCAGACGGTGACGTTTCCCGCCTACTCAGCCCCACCAAGCCATTCTCGTCTTCCGTCCTGTATGCGTAAATAATAAAAACTAAATTATTTTTGCTTTACCCGACTGTAAGGGTCATGAATTCCCTTGTAAACAGCAGATACAGTACTGGTCCAAGAACACTTCCTTGTGGTACCCCTGCTTGAATTTCTTTTAAGTCACAGTATTCGTCTTCTTGTTTGATTCGGAAGAGTCTATTAGATATGTAGGAGTTTATAATTTCCACATATTGCGTTGGGCAGCATTCTGTTCAACGTATATATTAATCCTTGATGAGCAACGTCAAGAAATATCGCTGAGCAGATGAATTTATCTTCTAACGCTTTTCTATTATATCAGTAATCCTGTGAACTTGGTCAATTGTTGAGTGTTTTTCTCTGAAGCCAAATATATATATATATATATATACGAATAGAAATAAGCAAGTACACGGTGAATCGTATCAGGAAATAAATAATTACCGTCAGGAGCCTACGGGAAACTTACATTGGTGTAATTATAAGACGCCATTTCAGCGCTGGCGACTTAACATCGTCTTTAAGTCGTTTCTCCTCACTCCACTGCCCTATTTACTCCTTCCCAAGTCCTTCATTTCTCTGTAGATAACAAAGAAATATTTTACTTGCAACTATTACGTCGCATTAAAGGCGTCCGTCCCATTTTGAGAAATTAATTGCCTCTGTTATTTCTCGAATTCGACGCCATTGTTTAAACTATTGTAAATGACCGCGTTCGTGTAATTACTGATTGATATACTGTATTCTCTGAATGTTTAATAATAATTAAATAAATTAATAATTAATGTGGTATAAGGGGAATTATAAGCGTACCACATGTAGACTCCCTAGTGATTCTGTCAGAGAAGCTGACAAGAAGAAAGTAAAGAAACAACTATAAACAAAAAAAAACTTTCTCACGGGTTCGTTAACAGGAATGTCTGAAATGTAACACATTAAATCCATCGCTGTCAAGACCAGACCTATAGTTACCAAAACTAATGTTTAATAATAATGTCAGTAGAGGAATATCTAAATCTTGTTTGTATATATAAATTAAGAATTAACTACCCGTATAACAGACATGTACAAGAAAATGTGAAGAATTATAACCTTAGACGATTCGACCATCACTTGTGTTCCTTGTATATATTTATAACAAATTCAAGTAATAATAAAAAAAGATACTCAAAATCAAATAATAATTAAAAGATGAAATAAACTAAAAAAATTAATAATACACCATAGAATTTGTTTAATTGTGAAGTATTATTTTTTATAATAACAGTAAAAGTAATAAATTTAATGTAAATATAGAACATGATGTAAAATATCTATAATTCGGAGGTGAAGTAGGAATATATATATATATATATACTTCTGCCAAATTCAGTTCAAATAAAATCCAAACCAAACAAAACAGAATCCTTAGAATCATCTCCAACTCCCCTGATCTCCACCACCATAAAAACATCCATATCCTCCTTAATCAAAAGTTTCATTAACCACTTCAAATGATATGATAGCCACAGAAATCCACCTCCCACTTCTTCACACAACCGCAGACTAAACTTAGCCATAAACTACATTCTTTCACTGTCTCATTCCGGTATTACTTAACGTTAATTTCTCTCCTAGTAAGCTCATTCATTCACCTCCTCTCATAAACTCTTGCTATATTTTCAACTCTTTTACCTGATATCCCCAACTACTTCAAATTCTGTGATAAAATTCACCGCCACCAAAACTCTAAAACAATGATAATAACCGAATAAAAAAAATATAATGTAAATCCCTACTTACATATACGGTTTGTCACCGGACATTACAATTTTACCATTATTAATGCTAATATTTTTGGGGGGTTGGTGTTAATAGGCTACATGAGGTTGATCCTGAAACAGGCAACTCCCCTTTAATAGCATAGGAAGGGAGGGGTACGGAAGGTAGAGCAAGGTAGCAAAGGGTTGACTAGCGCCCCCAGACTGTGATTTAAAGATCCTACCCGGTGTTTCACCTAAAGAGATGCAAGGAAAACCCTAGAAAACCTGTATCAGGTAAGTCGGGCATTGGGTACTATTCTCACGCCCTTCCGAATGACGGGAGACGAGTTTGCTGAGGGGTCGCAGCATTCCCTTCTCCGTGTCTCCACGAGTTTCAGGAGGCAGTTGGCCGACTGATCCGATGGGATTAGCGGATAACCCTTACCATATGCCCAAGGTCTTCGACCCCAGTACATATACCTCCTAAAATAGGTGAAGGTGTCTCGGAATGTGAAAACTTTGATAAAAAAAAACCAGAGAGAGTGCGAGGCATTCCCGACATAATCAGGTGAGCCCCGCAGTCACTCTGGGGTGAAGCACCTGCGAGAAAACTCCCACAGGCACCCTTATTATTAATGTTAATTATTTATAAAAAGTATAAATACTATATTGATTGTCATAGCAACTGCAATGTCTTCGGATAAAAGTTCTCTTCAATCAATTAAAACAAAATTTAAAAGAGGACTTCAATAGAATCGAGAAATAAAACGGACGAATCAAATTAGGAAACCCTGCTTGCTACCAACCGGGTCTGATCGATCAGCATCGGCATCACCAAATTATTCAGGCAATAGCTTGGGTGGCTGAAGCTGTAACACAATCATCAGGACAGTTTCCTTGCATTCCTCCCCTACCCCCTTCCACCCCCCACCACGCAAAAAAGCCTATATCTCGGATTATAAACTAAATAATAATAACACTTTCAAGGTTGGAACCTTTCTACTTGTAAGGTCAAACGACTCGAGTCGAGTTTAGTAACACCGTGACGTCATAGCCAACTGTCTTCAAGAATATGTTACCTTCACACCTCATATTTATTAATTGCTATATTTACAATCCAGAATTGTTTTTTTTCCTCCATTCCAGTCCCACATTTAAAAATTAGTAAGGTAAACGTAGTAGTACAGATTTTCAATAAATAAAGAGACGGCCAAAAAAGTCAGCATTAAATATATCACTATTTATTAACAAAAGCGACGTTTCATCACCATTTTTAGACTTCCACGGGCTTACTACAAACATAATATTACAATAAATTAATTACGAGTTCAATGTTACAATTTTGAATTTATATGTAGTGTAACATGAAAAGTTACGATGTACAATGCAGGCCAGCTTGCGAGTTGCAATTGTTGAGGAACTGACGCAACCCGGGTCAACAATGTGGTCTGGCGAGACGGAGAGTCGTCATGGGGTGATTGGAGAAGCAGGTTGTGTCGGCGGGACGACGAGAGAATGACCACGCCCTGCAGATATAATTTTTTTTCATGCTCTGATTGAAATTAAAACTATTAAAATCAATTTTTGGTATTTTTATGAAAAATACCTGGCGCCCTAAAGGAATTAAGAAATCCTCGAATACGGAGGAACGTAGGATCCGCTACAGTAGATAACATGGTTAGAAACTTACAAAGTTAGCAATACATCATATTTACTCCTTGACTCCCTCAGCCGAAAAGATTATTGAATGAATTTGGTGCCGCGCATGGACCGAAATCGAATCTTAGAGAGAGAGACGAAGGAAAACGTTATTACTGTTTAATGCAGGTTTATGCAGACTTGAGACTTGGGCTGCGTTACTCAAAGTTCTCAAGTCGAATGTCGAGGTGAAATCTATTACGGACTTCAGTCACGGAACTCAAGATTTAATCAAGTCCACACGGCTCTTGAGATTTCTAGTCACGTCAATAGTATTGAGTTCTTAAACTGGTCTGGTGCAACTCTCCATGCTAACCTATTCCACGTCCTCTCTAACTCTACTTGCAGTATTCCACCCTTGGCCTCCCTCTTCTGTTCACTTCCCTCTAATTCTAATTTTACGAGGCCCTCATGTCTCAGAACGTGGCCTATTAATCTATCCTTTCTCTTGGTCAACGTCCACAATATTGTTCTCTCTTCCCCTATTCTGATTATAGCTTCCTCGGTTCTGATTCTATCCACCCATCTCATTCTCCTATTTCATTTCATTTCATTTCAAAGACTTCTATTCTTTTCCTTTCTGCAACTCCTACCGTCCAGGTTTCGCACTCATATAACGCCACGCTCCATACGAACATTTTTAGCAACGATTTCCTAATATTCACACACATATTACCGGTAAGTAAATTCCTATTTTTTGCGAAAGTCTTACTTGTCTGTACTATCCTAGTCTTTATGTCTTCTATACTTCTATCATCCCTAGTTATTACACCGCCCAAGTAACAGAATTCCTTAACTTCCTTCAAAATAACCCTTCCCAAACTAACAGCCTTTTTTCTTCCATTTTTTCCCATACTGAACTCCATCACCTTGAGGTTCCCTCTATTAATCCTCATGTTGTATTCTTCCTCCAGGATCACGCTCATTCCATTTATTATGTTTTCTAGTCTTCTTATGACTCCCCCTAATATTACAATATCATTAGAAAACTTTAGTATAAGTATAAAATCATATTCCATAAATCCTATAGAGAAGCACAAGCTTCAAGGATGTGGAACGAGTCAGAGATTTTACATAGGTTGCTTTATTAATATTAAAATATACTGTAACTATTCATTAATTTTTAACTTATAATAAGATTTTCTTAAGTTCTATACAGAAGACATACAATTTGTACCTTATATATAAAATTGATAAATATTTTTAAATCATACAAAAAAATTAGTGTTCTAATAATGTTCTTACATAATTATAAATATCTACCCTATGGTACATTCAGCTCCATAAATTCTTCAACAGAGTAGAAGGAGTGGCTTAGTAAGAACTTAATTAGTTCATATTTGAACTAATATTTGAGTTTCTAATTCTTCTCCTTGCAGTTTGATTCATTTTTAACTTTCTTCATCACCAGTTATATATGTAAGTTAAAGAGCTTGAGCGATAGACTGCATCCTTGTCTGTCCTTTTTTAATTACTGCTTTCTTTTGTTGCCCTTCAATTCAGATTCCTGATGACTGTCTGCTGTATATACAAGCCTTCTTCCTTGATATTTCCTTCAACTACAAGTTCTAATCCTGCAATATCATCGGCAAAGCGTATAAATTAAAAATTAACGACTGTTAATCCTCATCTTGTACTTTTCCATCAGGACCATGTCTTCCAAGTCTCCTTCCGACTCCCCTAATACTACAATACCATCGGCACACCTTTGGGTTTTTATTTCTTCTCCTTCAAGGAGTATGATTCCTTTACAACTTTCTTCACCGCCTGTGTCCTTGAATCCTGAGAAAAGAAATACTTTAGACGTATTATTTATTTTCCACTTTGCAGGGGTTGACTGCGGGGGGGTCGGGGGTGGAATTTAAATTCTTGACAGAGAATTCCGACAATGGCGCCCGTGACGTTGCGTCAGCTTTAAGAGGAGAAACACACGAATAATCGACCCACATTTTCAGGGGGAATTCCTGTGATAAACGTCACACCCATGTTTCATAAATAAACACAACAATATATCAAAGAGTTTTAATAAAATTGTATTTCCGGGTAAATTGAAACGTATATGTTTCTCAACCGACTGTGTATTTAATCCTTTAAAGACTCGCGTGGGGCGATGACGTCACAGCTACGTTGCCGTCTCTCATTGTTGTTGTTGTTGTGATATTCAGTCCTAAGACCCTCCATGATAACTTATCTTGCGCAAGCCTTTTCATTAGCCTCATATCTAGCACGTCCCACATCATTCCTATTTTGCTTAGCGTATTCGATCCTTGGCCTCCCTCTTCTGTTCTTACCCCACACACTTCCCTCTAAAGCTATATTTATTTACAAGACCCTCGTGTCTTAAAACATGGCCTATTAATCTATCCCTTCTCTTAGTCAACGTCCTTCATATTGTTCGCTTTTCCCCTATTCTGTTAAGAACTTCCTCGTTTGTGATTCCATCCATCTATCTCATTCTCATATGTCATTTCATTTCAAAGACTTCTATTCTCTTCCTTTCCGCAACTCCTATCGTCAACGTTTCGCACCCATATAATGCCACGTTCCATACTAACATTTTAAGCAACGATTTCCTAATATTCACACTTATATTACCCGTAAGGAAATTCCTCTTTTTCACGTGCCCGTGCTATCCTAGTCTTTATGTCTACTAAACTTGTACCATCCCTGGTTATTAAACTTCTAAAGTAGCATAATTTCTTAACTTCCGTCAAAATATCGCCTTCCGAATCTAACAGCCTTTGTTATTCCACTGTTTCCCATACTACACTCCATTACCTTGGTTTTCCCTCTATCAATCCTCATATTGAACTCTTTCTCCAGGACCCCGTTCATGCCATTTATTATGTTTTCCAAGTCTTCTTCTTACTCCATAATACTACAATATCGTCGGCATAGCGTAGGGATTTTTATTTCTTCTTCTTGCAGTGCGATTCCTTTTCCATATTCCGTTTTTACTTTCATCACCTACTGTTATAAGAATAAGTTACGTATTTAAAGATATTCATTGCCTTACCGCACTAAACTAAACGGAATGTTAATGTCATCATAACCGGTGTAAGAATTTAAATAAACCCAGAAACTTTAAAGAATTGTGGGTACATTTTACTACACTCCATTACCTTGGTTTTCACTCCTATGATAATGATGTAATAATACAGTTAATACGTTTTAATTTACGATTTTTTTGCTGTGGGAATATCTTTGTCTTCTTCTTTCTTGGCTCTCGAGCCCATTGAGGGCCTGGGCCTACCGGGTCTACAGCGGGCACATTCCTAACTTGGAGTGACACGTGGACAGCGTATCGATTCTCCAACAGTCTTAACTCCGGTAGTAAGAATATCAGTAATTATAAATAAAATAATTAAATTAATCTGACTTGTTATTATAAAGAAAACTCAAAGAACGGCCAAAAGTCTCGTCGCGAAACTTTCGGTTGCTAAATATGAGCAGATTCACCCACCACAAGACACTCGGGGGTCGCCGCCCCCTCTGTAAACAGTCAACAAAGAACTTCTGTCGACCTTCTTCATTTTATCTCGACAAGTAAAAGGCAACTACGCTCCTTTTTATCTCTTCTAATTTTGGGTAACAGACTACATGAGGGTGATCCTGGAGCAGGCAACTCTCCTTTAATAGTATACGTAGGACATTGAAAATGGAGGATTTGGGAGGTAGAGCAAGATAATCAAGGGTTGACTAGCATCAGGTAGGTCGGACATTGGGTACTATTCCCACGCCCTTCCGAATGAGGGGAAAGGAGTTGGCTGTGGGGTCGCAGCATTCCCTTCTCCATCTTTCCATCAGTTTTAGGAGGCAGAAGGCCGACTGATCCAATGGGATCAGCGGACATCTCTTAAGCCCAAGGTCTTCGACCCCAGTACATAAACCTCCCAAAGTAGGTGAATCTGTCTCGGCATGTGAGAACTTTCAAAAAACTTAGAGAGAGTACGAGGCATTCCCGAGATAATCAGATGAGCCCCGCAGCCAGTATGGGGTGAAGCGGCTGGGAGAGAAAAGTCCCACAGGCGTTTGACGCTATCCAAATGAGGCAGTTCCCTTTTTTGGGGGGGCGAAGTAACAGGCTACATGAGGGTGATCCTGAAGCAGGCAACTCCCCTTTAATAGCATAGGAAGGGACTTGGAAAGGGGGGATGTGGAAGGTAGAGCAAGGTAGCCGAGGGTTGACTAGGGCCCCCGGGCTATAGTGTAAGGTGTTTCACCTAAATGTGATGCCGGGAAAAACCCTAGAAAACCTGCATCAGGTAGGCCGGGCTAGTGGGTACTACTCCTGCGCCCTTCTGATGACGGGAGACTGGATTGCTGTGGGAACGCAACAAACACGCCTCCATGTCTTGTTCAGTATTGAGAGGCAGTTAGCCGACTGGTCCAATAGGATCAGGGAACAACTCTTACCGTATGCCGAAGGCCTTCGACCCCCATACATAGACCTCTCAAACTGCCCAAGGTCGTCTCAGCCTGCAGGAGTCTTAAATTAGCTACCTTGGACCTGGAGCAAGGGGGGAGGGAAACAGGAAAACCAGGAAGGAGGAAGTCAACCTCCACCTGGCTCTCACTCATTTCCCAGTAGGATAACCTCCTGCTTGTGATGAGGCAGTTCCCGGGCTCCACGTCCTTACATATCAGATGTGCCTGAAACACACTGCGAGTTAAAAGGTTTCCCCTTAGCCGTTCATTCGATTGCCATGAAATTTTGTGTTTAGCGCTGATCACCCCAAGGAAGGTTTCTGTCGATCTTTAGAAGATTTAGATTCCTCTCCACGCCTCCGTTTCAGACAAAAAACGGTCCCAAACCCGTCAACTGCGCTGTGATTTCCTGTTTGTGTCCCAAGATTTCCTAAACCACTCATCCGATTGCCATAAAATTTTGGTTTGTTATATTTTTCGGGCCAGAGAACGTTTCTGCCAATCTTCTGAAGATTTAAGTTCCTCCCTCATTTTCCCCCTTCCATTTTCAGGCGAATAAAAAGGACCCCCGCCAATTTCCGCTATAAGACTTTGTTGTCCCCCTTATGCTTTCCTGTAGCATTCAAAGGTCCTACCCTGACTCACAACATGACACATCATGGCATGACGAAGGCTGCCAGGCGAGATGTTTACCCCTCGGCGTGCGTCCTTGCGGCGGCGACTTTTCCCAAAAACGACAACAAAATATCATAAGTGGAATAAAATATAAGTTTTATTTAAGGATTATTTCAAGTTTGAGAGGCCACGGCAGGGTAAACACATTATTTCATGGTAATATGACCATATATAATTCTTTAATTTAACTAGCGTTTTATACTTTAAATTACTTCATAGATATGCAAAAAATTTATGTCACAGTGCAGATGATTGGGGCACGTCATATAAATTGTGCAAACTGTCCATTTTATTTTTCGTAGATGTAAACATGTATCAATACACATTCTTTCTTGCTAATGAGACCTTTGAGATGGTTCAGGTATCTTACATAATTGTTTTTCTGTTTTATTCTGTATGTATGTAGGTATCGGGAGATCTCTTGACTCTATTACGATCCTGAGTCGTGGAGCATTGTCTTTGCCCTGCACGATCACACAGCCTACTATACATGAACCGACAGGAGTTAGAAACGCGCGTAAAACACTTTCTGCGACGATTCTGTCATTACACTTAGCAACCAACGGATGAAAAATTAATTTCAAAAATCAGTTGCGCTGCATTTTATGACATTAAAATCATTGCTTTCAATATCAACTCGATATCGCTTTCCGTTCTCTTTGCTGTAGGTATTATTTTCCTTTTCATACTCTCAGATATTTCTGTTGCCGTCATTAACACAGAAATCTTGATTTTCTTGTGAGATTATTCCGACAGGAGGCGACCTCAACAATCCCCATATCTCTCCCCCCCCCCCCCTTCCTCTCTCTCTCACTATTCGGCGTATCTTGCTTGCATCGCAAGGTATTGATCGACGCTCTTGCAGACTTCTTATTACACACAATGCCTCTTCCCCTTCCCCACCAATATGATCGAATATTGTTAATTTTCAATCAAATCGGCATTCGGTTACGATCGTTACTTCTCTAAATTAATTAATTACATATGTCGACGGCGTTGTATATGTGAAACGTTACGCCACCGATCTCGACAGGAAATACGTTTCTCATACTAATCAATATTCATCTGACAATTAAATAAACAATAAATGAGTTAAATCACCCTCGTTGTCAGTTTTTTTCATATGCTTCAAATATTAAATACTTCATGTACGTTTCGTGTCTCATTTGCGACTTCTTCAGGGAAAAATTTAGCTGTACATGGAACCTCACTCCATTGCATTTCGGCCGAAGGAGCCATGGAGGAAGGTTCCATGTACAGCTAATTTTTTTTCCTGGAGAAGTCTCAAATGAGACACGAAACGTTGATATATATTTAATACTTAAATTAATTTAAAATATGACAATGAAGTTTCTTATATTGCCCTTTCTCAATTTTGTTCTTCTTCTGTGAGTTTTACCGTCGTCTTATAATTTCACAGATCCCCGGCCACAATTGTAAGTCTAAAAATGGCGTTGTTCTGTAATTCGTGTTAAATAAAAATAACGACTTATACTTAAAATATTTCCGCAGACACGGCAAACCCTCTGTGACAAGCCGGGTCGCAGAGTTTCAGGCGACTGCCGCTAGAGACCACTAGTGGCGCCTATACACAATTTTCTTTTTACAAAATTGTGACTACAAAACGGAAAAGAAAAGGTAGGTTTACACGGGCGGAGATCTCCGTCCAGCGCACTGTCAACCGTTTACATGGTGGGCAGATAACTGACCACATCTTCTCTGGCAAAATTCTGTGCGAATTAATTAGTTTCTTCAACCAAAATTTCACCATTTTGTCAATCGAAATTATGATTCCTATGGGCAAAATGTTGATACTCAGTTCTCCAAGCTATGTAGTCTGCGTCAAGGAGAGGGGGGTACGCCAGTTAAATCTGACTCACTGTTCATACGTTCCAAGAAATCTGTGTGTCTAGTGTACTATTGCCAGTTGTCAGAGTAATACTGACATATCTTCACACGCTACTGGCAACTCTGGCGATACCTGTTGCACTTCTCTTTCTTTCTGAAAGTAAACAATTCTGTGTTTGTCATACGTTCCAACTATTTCAACTTTTCAATTCCCGTCAACTTCACCTTCATGTTGATGAACGGAATAAACTCTATATGCAACGCAACTATGCTACAAAAAAAAAGGCGAGCCATCGGCAGCCATCTTGTTGGACGTGTAATGAGAGTGCTTTGACAATCTTCGCAGGGGCGTCTCTTAACTTTCCCCGGTCAGCAAAGTGATGAAATTGTTTCAACCTTAAAAGTCGCGCAGCATTTTGATTTTTAGTTGTTGAAGACAGTGGATAGCAATAATTTCCTCCTTTGATGTATGATTCAACGACGACAATCCTTTCCTCACGACCATACATAGCTGCAACATCTGTGAGAGTAAGTTTTGCCTTCCATATTCATCTTCACTTATTCATGGACTCTGGAGTAATTTCTTGCGCCAAGAAAACGTCCTTTTAGATATTATATTAATAGCGTACGCACAAAATGTCAACAAACTTTACAAAAATAAATTCTTCTCAAGATGGTTCACAAAAAGTCATTACACTGGACTCCTCGTCCGTGGGAGCTGGCTTCCAGCTCAGAGGTTCCTCTCTGCTGCACCAGGGCGCACTGATCAGCAGTACATTAAGTCACTATGCAAAATAAAAAACAAAGTACTCACTTTTTTTCTTTTAACTATTTTGTTCATAAAGGAAACTCGAAGCAGTACTTCATTTGCTTCGAAAAACAGAACCGCCACAGCGTCTGTGAATTTATACAATGATATTAAATGCATGGACGACGCATAATTAAATATTTAAATTAAAGTCACTTCTTTCAATGAATTTAGCTTCTTGTATGCTGTATTATTACTTTTCATTCCTTGTAAGTCGTCTGTTGCCGCCCGCCATATTGCTGGACGTATAAGCTCCATAATTAAACAGAATGATTTTTACACTTCGCTGCCCAAATGATTTATTTTACGTAGGAATAATTCATGACAACTAAACATCCTTATTTTTCTAACTACATAAACAAATTACGGCGCCTTCAATTTAATTAATAAATACAATGATTTTCAAAAAACAGAGAAGAAAGGGCTGAAACTGTTTAGGTTCAGTACTGAGTGCAACTGCATTATTTCTTGATGGTATTGGGAAGTATGTTATAAATTGTTATTCCAGTATATTCCACTCCTCTTTGAACAACTTATTTTCAACAGCCGTTAAGCTGGTTGCCTGTAAATCCTGACAGTCCTCTACAATTGACTGAGGGAACCACAATATACATCTCCCTTTATCTGTTTTATATATTCCAATCATGCTGTTCCTCTGCAGCATGTTTCTAAAAATTGTCCCTCGGTAAATTGCTTCATTAATCCACCATGTGGGTATGAATCCTATTAGTTGGGCCTCATTTTTGTTACAAGAATGTTTTCTCCAAATTTTCTCTTCCAAATTCATTTCGTACCTCCTCAATTCTCTTCATTAACCAGCCATGTGTATGTCCCTTTTTGTTTCTTTTGCCCTTCTACACCTGCTACCTTCTCTGTCCTCTGGTTATCATTAACATTCTTCTGTAACACAATGTTTCAAACCGTGACAACCTTTTACCTTATCCTGGTTTCTAATTCTCCCTGATTCGCTCCCATACAATGCAATGCTCCAAATGCAAGTCTTTCAATTCTTTCTCACATCGGAAGCTTAAAATTGTTTGATGTCAACAGTTTTTTATTTTCTTGTTAAACACATTCCAGACCTGGGTTATTCTTACTTCTGCGAGTTTCCACATCAGGAACAAAATGTCGTGTAATAACCACTGTTAATGAAGTTCATATTAATTTTTTCTGACTGATACATTTTTACTTTTATTAATATTTTATAATCGAAAAATTTTAGTTCATTTTGAACCAAAAATTGAATGGCCACCAAGAACTTACGTTGGCGGTTGAAACATAGTCACCAAAAGGCCTATCATTATGCCATGTTATCCAGATCTGACTTTGTGTAAATGTTCTCGATAACTTGAAATTTGGCAGTTGTTCACAGAAATCTATTCATTATCATTTAATTTGGTTCAATGCTGTGTGTTTATGGTATCCTCAAACTCACATTTGGTTTATTACCAATCATGAAACTTGCTCACTGGCTTTTTTTAATAAGTAAATTATTGGGAGATATTTTAATTATTTTGATAAAAGACATGCATGTTAAATTTTAAGTTTAACTTATTGGAACGATAAATCTAATTCAATGTTACCAGTATCACATTTACGAGACAAAACACCGATTTATTGATTACTAAACGAAAAGCCCGACAACAAAACTGCACTAACGAACGAAGTGTCAAGTCAAGTCAAGATGATTTGGTTTGTGGGAGAGAAAGGACACTACAAGACATAATACATATTTCTGCATTTTATTTAGATAACTTGTTACTAACAATTAATTTAACAATAAATAAGAATATGTATAACATATCATCATTGCTTTAACTACATTTCAAAACAAAATTGTAGGGACTATCAAGATAAACCTTCTGCAATGTGCATGAAATCACATTTAGCTTTCATTCTGCCTTCTACATACCACAAAAAATACTAATAATGTCTTACGCCATATACAGTATTACCTGAGCTTTTGCCTTAATTGTACACCCATTTAAGCAATCATACAAAGACATTTTGATATGTAAGTCAAGTCATTTTTTTGTCATTTTTCCTTTTGACATGATCCAAATATTTATAAGTATTTAACAACAATCTTTGAAAGTAAATAAATAAATAATACAGCAGTATATCAGAACATGCTCTCCAATAACAAAATTCTTTGTTTACACTAATAATATAACATTCCAACATGCCAATTACTACTAGTAAACAACAACAGCTAAAAAATTTATTTCAATAACGACTTCACTTGAAATCATAAAAGTAAACAACTGTAAACTAGATTTAAAGGCAAACGTATTGTATTCTCATATTACCAGAGCATGGTGGATTCTTTTGAATGTCGGTGCAAGTTACACGATCTCATTTTACTCCTGATGATTCAAAGTACTTAAAAAGATCTCATCGTCAGGCACTTCCCCTGTATGTACCATAAGGTGAGCAGACAATCCATGTTTTGTAGGGAATCTTTCTGTACACTGATCACATGCATACGGATTACCTCCGGTGTGAATGCGCATGTGTTTCACTAACTCGTTTCCCCACGCAAACCTTCGACCGCAGATATTACATTGGTGTGGCCTGTCTATGGTGTGAGTACTTCGTATGTGTCTGTATAAGGCACTTCGCCATGAAAATGTTTTCCCACATTCGGGACAACTCTCGGGTCTCTCTTTCGTGTGTGTACGTTGGTGCTTCACTAAATCACCCCGACGACCAAACTGGCTGTCACATTCGGAACATACGAAAGGTCTTTCACCTGTGTGAGTACGAATGTGTTTTACTAGTGTGTGGTGAGTAGATAACCGAATTCCGCAGTAAGGACATTCTTCACCAGGTAACTTTGGTTCATTTGTTTCAAAATGTTTTCGCATGTGTAAACGAAGAGTGATTTTCCGTTGGAATCTACGGCCACATGGTTCACACTCAAATTGTCCGACTTCAGCCCCACCTTCTTCGTGTTGCTCTCGGAGATGATATCTGTAGAGAAGATGAAAAAATAGATTAAATGGAGTCTGAAACAACTGTACTCATCCTTCAAATATATATAATTCAACATCAACATATATTAGATGCTAAATTATCTGTGGTAATGGTAGGAGGTGGATATCCAAAGTACAGAAAAGTCAGATAAACTGGTATGAAATAAACATGTTAATACTTAATTTTACCCTTATGTGGTGCAGGTCAATACTCTATATTATAAAGCTTCTTAGGTCTGGTATATTAGTTTAAACTGTTCTATCGTAGAATTATAGATGTACTGTAACTTTGATCTTGCAGCGTCTTTCTTTCTTTCTCTCGTTCACAATTGAACTGCAAAGCAATTAAACCATGCATGGACAATAAAGAGTCTATTGCATACATCTCACACTTAAATCCAACACATCCTAAAAGTTTGTTAAGATACTTGGCTTGTGCAATGAGAATGTCTATATTTTCATCCACTTTAATCTCTTGATTTAATTTAGAATTACAACTGATGAGGGTCCAAATTAAGGAAACTCTATGTGATGGTATTGTTGTGTTTTAAAAGTATTTAATGGAAAATTTTCCTGACAAGAGACTAACTTACTTCTTTATTTTCAAAACAATGAGATATTGTAACTATAAATTAAAAAGATTATTATCTAACCAATCATCAAATAAAGTACTCATTGACCTATATATACCAAAATCATAACAAAACATCTACAACAGACAAACACTTTGTAAGTGTAGGTTCTACAGAACATTTTAAACTAATTGTGGTTACTGACGGAAATAATCTGTTCCAACATTCTCGTTTCAAACTTCCATGATGAGTAAAAATAGCATTTTAATTTTTAATAATCAAACACATTCCAGTCCTCAATCAACTTATTTAATTACAAAGTCACCATTATAAAAGCGTAAAAGTTTCTTTTGGCCATAATCATCTATTTCAAATTGAAACATTAGTATACATATACTTCTTACTTCATGAAAATATAAAAAGCTCTCGAACCCTCTCACTCCAATTGCAAAACATACCTCAACGCAAGCCGGTGTCGGAATCTTTCATTACACTCGAGACAAGCAAATGGTAATTCCGCTGTGCCACTTTCACAAGTACTAATATGTTCTTCCATCTGAAACTTTGAGCGAAACTTTTTATTGCAATTCAAACAGCAGTGTGAAATTTTTGGTATGGACCCTTCAGAATGTTTTCTTTTAATGTGCCTGTTCAATTCTCCAAACCATGCAAATCGATGTCCACATTGTTGGCACAGAAAAGGACGGTCGCCAGTGTGTGCACAACGTTCATGAACTTGGAGGCAGCGTTTAGAGGCAAATCTGTCAGAAGAAAATGAGGCCATCAATAATTAAAACAAATAAACAGACACTAAACCTAAAAATATTTCGGTTTAATAAAATTAAAAAGTATCAATAATATTATCGAGTCTAAAAAATAAAAGTATATTATGCAAACAGAATCATAGGTCGAAAATAGTATCTTTAATAATTTATAGGAAACAAAATAGTTAAGCCAAATTTATTTAAAACACAGGATCTGATTATATGTTTTAAATAAATTTGGCTGAAAAATATTTTTAAATAAATTTGGCTGAACTATTAGGTTTCCTATAAATTACTAAAGACACTATTTTTGAGTTATGACTGTCTGCAATAATATACTTTTATTTAAAACATAGGATATGATCAGAAGGGAAAAGAATAGATGCTTTTGAAGAGAATGCTGAAAATCAGATGGGTGGGTGGACTTACTAACAGGGAAGAATAGAATAGGGGAAGAGCGAACAATATGCTTGACGTTGACCAAGAGAAGGGATACATTAATAGGCCATGTTTCGAGACATGACAGTCTTGTAATATTAACATTAGAGGGAAGCATGTGGGGTAAGAACAGAAGATGGAGGCAAAGGATGGAATACGCTAATCAGATTAGGAAGGATGAGGGATGTTGTAGTTGTGTGAAAATGCTTGTGTAATATAGATGAGCATAGAGGGTTGCATCAGACCAGACTAAGGACCGAATAACAACAGGATGTGACAATTTATTGTGTTAACAATATATCATTCAATAATCAAATTTTTATATAGATTTTCGAATATTTGTATTTTTTTCATGGATGAATTAAGAATATTTATTTTGGCCAAAACCTTCACAAAATTATCCTCTTTTATATACATGTTATCCATTTAAAATTTATTTGATTAAGTCCACAAATGTGAACAAATTGTTGTATATAAATTAATTTTGTTTGCTGACTAATTGACTGTATTTTTAATTTAATATTTATTGTACTTGTGAATGTAAATACATTTAAGTATGATAGTCATAATGACTACTTGCAATTACATTTGTATACTATCATCAAAGAAAGATTTGTTACATAAGTAAAGCTGTCACGGAATCAGTAATTATGATGATAAATGGCTTAAATAGCTAATAATAAATATGAATTTGGAGTTCTCATTTTTTATTTAACTTTGCATTTATGTTAGTAATGAAGAGCATCTGAAATGTATCACCTTATTAATTTGGATGAATTGTCATTCTTGAAGTTATATAAATATTAATGACAAAAAACAGGTCATAATAAAAAAATTAATAAACAAATTATAAATTCTTCATCAACAAACACAATGTTTGGTCCTTACATTAAGGACATCTTTAGGTATTAATAAAGAAAGAGAAGTCTTGGTTGCATGAAAACAAATCTGATTTAATTATATCATTTTTTAAAAAGCAAACTTTTGTAAGAGAAGCATGAAGAAATTATGTGGGTACAATTTTAGACCTTCTGAAATAATATTTCGAGTTTAAAATTGAAGGATAAACATCTACATAGCAAAAATGTTTCAATTATTCACAACTTACCCCCGATTACAGATATTGCATTTGAAAGGGGTGTCTTCCATGTGTTTAGACATATGTACAGTGAGCGAACATTTCACATAAAATCCTTCATTGCATATTGGACAAATAAAAGGCTTCTGGCCAGTGTGTAGTCTTGAATGAACCATTAAATTATGCTTGTTACGAAAACGGTTACCACAGAGGTTGCAACTAAATGGTCGTTCACCTAAATAAAAAAAATTTAACTGATCATGACATCAAATATATGACATGGATAAAAATAAAATGTTTCAGTAAAGCATAAGGAGTTTTGCAAGACAATCATATGTTGTCTTTTATTTACGAATTTTATGTTCAAATAATGTGACAGTCCTTATAATTGAAAGGATAGAAAAAGGAGAGAAAATTTAACATAGTTTGAAGAATTGTTTCAACTTTCTACGGGGATTTCAAATTTTCAGAAGTGACTTCCTCCTCCTACGGGAGGTTCCTCTTGATGTTGGCATTTAAGTGTGTGCTCACATACAGCTGGCCGACAGGTATTACCAACAAACACCAACTGAAAGACATTTGAACCACACATGCTACTTCTGGTACCTCGTCAAGCTATTCCCTCTTTCCCACTCACTCCATCTTTATCAATTTATTATATACTACAATATTCTCTCTCTCTTCAATATTTTAATTTGATATACAAATTAAAATAAACTTACTGTTACTCAAGTCAGATGTGCGCATTGAGTTCTACAAAATCATTCAAATATACCAATGCCTTATAAAATAAATGATGACATAATTCTGACATCACATTTTTTATCACATATTTCACACCTTTTCACTTAATGTTATCCTCATAATCATCATCATTATAAATTTAAACGTGTTACAATTATCTCAATAAAAGGTTCTTAATTTAGCAATAAATCAAATTACTATTTGAACATGAACAGTAATTCCTGACTACTTCTATGTCAATGCTCAAGCGCGATATGTTGTTCTATAGATACGCAATGTTAATGAAGAAAACTTAGGTTTGTGCCAGGAAATAGTTCATCAATATTTACTCTTCAAAATTCAACAACCTAACAGACACATTTATCCAAATTTACTACAAGTAGTTTGTATAATGTGTAAATTTTGTCAAAATTTTAGAAAATGAATAACAATCAGTTGATAAAATTAAAAGGGTAATTTTGAGATTCTGGTGTTTGATATATTATAAATGAAAATAGTAACAGAAAACAAGAAATATTATAATAGAAGAAGTTGTGAAAAAAAAGGAGTATCTCACCACTATGCACTAACATATGTCGTGCTAACACCTGTTCTTTGGTGAAGCATTTATCACAGTGTACACATCCAAATACTTTCCCAGCAGCATGATGCTTCATGTGGACCTGTAGTTTTCCCTTTGAGCTGAAAGTTTTGCCACACTGGTTACAAGTGTGAGGATCAAGATCAGGTTCGTCGGAGCTACGTATCGGAGCAGAATTCTAAATACAAAAGTTAATAAAAGACATTGTGAAAATGAAACATAAAAATAAAATTAGTAATCAATTATTTCTAATTTGAGAGAAACAAAATATGTTGCTCATCATTAAGTCTAAAGGTAAATGATTTCAACAGACTGGTAAATTCAGCATGTCTTTATGTATTATTATTATAATACACTTGGTTGTACACATAAATAATTGAAGCAAATAGGATTTTAATAGTACCTAGAGTAAGTACAGTATGGCAATAATTTAACACTGACAGAGGACCTAATGACAGGTAATAAATATCATTTATTTTTATTATAACTAATTAGTATTGTGCCAAATGTTGGGCTTCGAGAAGTTCAGTCACAAATTCATATAATGAAGTGATCTTGAACATAAGTTAACACACAATAAAAAGTAAATAATCATCATCAGGCCATCAAAAAATTGAAAACAAGAGTTTTAGAACAGTACTAGTAACTTGTGTCTGAAATTTTATCTAAATCCTTAACATTAAAAATCGACGACCTCAATTCATCAATAGAGATAGAAAATGAGTTGACAAAAGAGAGAAATGTAACTATCCTAACAGATTTGCTTGATGTAATTATGACACTGCCAAAGAAGGAGAATAATGTTAAGAATTGAAAAGAGTCAAAAAGAGTGAAAAATCTTCTAGGTGTTGTGAAGAAAAAGATTGCTCCAGAAAGAAACTTTTATTAATTGTACAACTGCCAGTAAAAAGAAATATAAATGAAGAAATCAACTTACAGCAATGTTATAAGGATTATGTGCACTTGCCATGTGCATTTTTAATCTTTTAGGTGTTGTGAAGAATAAGCCACAAGTTTCACAAGTAAGTTTCCTTTCAAGCTCATGGGAGGAGATGTGTCTTCGTAAAGATACAGCATCTGGAAGACTGAGCCCGCATTCCATACACGTTAATAGAGTTTCATTAAACTCTGAAAAAAAGTAATGCAATTACTTTATAAATTACTGAAATCACAATTAAATTTCTTACATGATTCACATTTAACTGCTTTTATTAACTCCAATAGAAAATATCATATTTAAACAGTTTGTGTATGTATTTACGAATGGTTGGTGTAAGACAAGAGGAAAATACTAGTAAACAGACTTTCAAGCCATTACTTTGAAATCTAGTCCCATCATAATTTATAGACATATTGTAATAGTGTTGGCAAATATCAGTATAAGCAGCATTTGGAGTATGAAGTAGTCCTAAAAATAACCTGGCCTTCCTAAACAGACCAAGTTAAAGTAAAAGAAATAAAATAAAAACATTAATCTGACTTAATATTGTAAATAAAATACAATAAAGGCCCAAAATTCAAAAATAGAAGAACTTAAATTCAAAATAAAATGTTTCGTCCTCAACAAGTTTCAGGACCTCCTTAGTTCTTTAATTAAAACCTTGATTGCGCAGCAATTTAACACAAAATTTCTGTTAAAGATTAAATGAAAGATTTAACGAGGTCCTGAAAGTTGGGGATAAAAGCCTTATTTTGAATTAAAATTCTTCTATTTCTAAATTTTGGCCATTTATTGTATTTTAATTATAATATGTTTTCAATTTAAAACATAATCATTAACATAGGTCTGGATAAACCATATCAGACAGAAGAATGGTCTCTAATAATTTCCTTTCTCCTGTTAACATTTTGGTAACAAATTTTTTTAGCTTTGTTCAAGAAACGTTAGGAACATTCTGCATGAAAAAAAAAGGGAAAATAATTACTTCACTCTTTACTAATTTGTAGGTAAATTAGTATAAATTGTATAAAATCTCAAAAATTATGTTAAGGGACTCTTCAGTTGTATCTAGAAATAAATAATTAAATATAATTAAAAAGAAAATAATTGATTTCCAAACAAATGAAAAAATTTAGTATAACATGGTTATTTACATAATTAACAAAATGCAATATGAATTTAAATAAAACCTTTTAAAGAAAAAAGTGAGATTGATTCACAACATCCAGGGCTGACATGAAGTGGAACAATGAGAATCACAGTTCACCAAACTTACATTATTGTAAATGACATATTTCAAAGTTTCAAGTATAGAATTTTAAATCATAAAAATGATGAAACATTAACTAAATATAAATTTTGTGTATCTGTTTTTACATTTATTGAATTATATAAGATCTAATGTGAAGCATTTCCCTTGTTCTGTCCATTATATTGTAATTTTACTGAACTAATTTAATAAAAATTGTGTAAATGAGCAATTACTGAAAGAAATTAAAATATTACAAACTTAGGATCATTTAAAAACCATACAAAAATATATAAAAATAATTGTTTTGCAAACCTGAATTCATCCATTGAACATTTGCAGTTTCATTCCATTCCTTGTTGCCCATACTCCTGAGAAAAGAAGTATCCATTTTAAATTTCTCAAGTTGTACAAAACAAATTTCAACAAATGTTTAAATTTGAAAACACTGACACAAATATCACGTATTCTCATTTACGAAAGCATAGGGCACAACTGACAGCTACAAGTATTCAATAAAAATATTCCTAAATTGAGTTCTTGAATAATTCATATCCTGCACACAAAATGAAACCATATATATAACGTGAGGTTTAGAGTACTTGAATTTTCGGAGGCACCGCCCCGTTCATCAGAAAGTTAAGAAGAAATTTCCAGTGATCGGCTAGCTGACCATTAATTATACATACATATATATACATATTGAAATAACAAAAATAATATAAGAAACGGCTAACGGGAGTATTTTTAGTAAATTCTTTGTCTTAGTCTGCCTTTGCCTTTATCTCCATGATTCATCTTCCATCACTCTCAGTACACAGCTATTACAATCCAACTGCATGTGGATCACATTAACTTAATTTTAAATAATTAAAACAGTCAGTCAGGGGCCCCTTTAAAGTAAATAAATCTATATTCATGTTTGAATAATTTAGAATTTTGGCTCTAACTATTGCTGGTCACAGTCCACATTTAAAATGTGTTTTATTCAATTGAAAGCAATAATTTTTATATTTCAACTAAATATTCTGTATTCAAAATTATAACTGTTTTTTAAATTTTTGTCTGTTCACCTAATCAAGTCGCCAAATATGTACAAATCAACAGCGTTACTGAGCAAAAGACACCAAACAGGAGACTTATTTTAAAATTGAAATAATGAATTTTAGATTTTACTATATAACCTGGCACTACTACCTTTAAATTATGTAGACTGATTTTAGATACAGCATCTTTTCCAAATTCTTTCCTTCATTTTTCTTTATCAACCTCAGTCTGTTAATTCCCATATTTTTTCAAGTCTGTGAACTTGTGCCTTAAAATACTTACTCTTCAAGAGGTAATCTAGGATCAATGGTGTGTTCTTCAAAATTCATTTCTTCCTTTATAACACCATTAACTTCTTTGGTCTCCCAAGGCTTACTACCCCCATTATCACTGTTAACCTAAAACATATATTTGAACAATCTAGCAAATGAAATAAGAAATGATTCAAACACAAAATATTCTAACAATTATTTAAAAATTTTCAGAAAATTAATTTAACCCTTTAGTGGGCAAAATTTTATGTGTAATATTATAAATCTTTAGAAGAAAGACAAAAATGGAAAATGTCAACCGGACCAGGGAATCGAACCCAGGACCTTGCGATATCCAGCCACATGCTCTACCGACTGAGCTAATCCGAGTCGAAGACCCAGGACCGACTTAACACCTCTCCATTCCGTAAACCTAAGCTAGGCTCAATTCAATTTACTATTATCATCTAAGTTAGAGCTATACATTTAAAGTTTCAGAAGTGGACTCAGAATAGAAATGAAATGGGTATGAGGTGAAGGGAAATGTGATGGGATTAAAAGAGGAAGACACTGAGTTCACATAGCTGGAAATATGAAAGTTTTCTATAAGGGTGGGTCAATTTTGAAATGGAATAAAACATATAAGGTATTAACAAAATTAATTTTTTATTTGAAAAGCTAAGAAAATAATTTATTTTCTATAAAATATAAGTTCATACTAGAACTAATCTTTGGATATCAGTTGATTATCAGTAGAAATAGTGATAATAATGATAATGTAAATAAATAAAACAATTTTGTTTATTATTGAAGATTTTTTCATGCATAGAGTTGTTGCTTCCAAATTTTGTTAAGAATTTCACATTTATACTATATATATATTCTACGAAATAAATGAGGAAAAATGCAAAAAAAAAATAGTCCACAATAATAGGTAAAATAATATTGATTAGTAAAAATTCATATTATATCCAATATGTAACTTACATCGACATTGTAGTTTTTGTCGTCATTTTCTTCAGCATGCATTTCACAATCGGATAGGTTATTCATCACATCAATCTAAAAACAAATTCAATATTGGAGAATTACAAGTAATCATTATAATACCATAGATTTCTTACTAGCTTTTATACACCCAGTTTATTTTTGGTTCCGTAAAATTAACAGCAATTTTTCATAAGTAATTAGTATCATTTGAGCTGCAGTCATCGGTTAAAACCTTTACCTCAAAAGACAGCATGGGGAAAACTAATCTAGATGGACGCAAACTATTTACCACAATAATTTAAACATATTTATATGTAACTAATTAATTTTAGTTTAATTTTGCAAAAGATTTTTAAAAAATATTTCTCAGAAATAAAACTCTTCAAAGAGAAAGAGAGGAAAAAGGGGCGGGGTAAAAAGTCTGTAAATATACTAATTCAAATTGTATACAATCAGAACTTGCACACTGATTTTCGTACAGTAAACTCTTTGGCTTCAAAAAATGCATAGTAAATAAAAGTTTCCAATTGTCTCATACAAATTAGTAAGTATTATAATAATATCTATATTGAAATGGAGTAAATTAATAACCAATTACAGACTAAAGATTTTATTTAATTCATGTGATGTTCCCATACCATAGTTTGGAGCTTGATCAGGTAATTTTTTCAAATGTGACCAGGAAATAAATATTGTCAGGTTTAGACACAACTACCACCTAGGAATGTGGGTGAAAATTTTAAAAACAAGTAAAAAGGCCAATAATTGCATTGAATAAAAAAAATTGGGGTCAATGAGATAGATAGATAGTATTTCTACCAATGTTGCTTGTGTATAATTTTAACCCCATTCAGCATGGGAGGGGCAAATGGAAGGGCATAATACATAAATAACATGAAAACAACAGATTGGTGTTCATTCTTAGGTTATGGAAGCCACAGAGTTCAATCCTGTCATTCAACATTCAAGTAGTAATATAAATAAATACTTTGACAACACTGGGCACCCAGCTAGTACATAACAAAGTAACCAATAAACAGAAAAGTGAAGTGGAAAATAAATACCATACAATGTTGCTGCGATCTTTGATACCTTCATCAGGTGTAACAAGTCCCAAAAACCTTTAAAAAACATTCAACACAACCCAGGCTATAAACTCATTATTTTATAAACATTACAAAATCAAAAAGGATAGGAGAAGGTTCAAGTGGTATTTATCTCTTAATTTAATCAGTTTATTGGCTACTTCATTATCTATTAGTGATTCTTATTAAAGAAATGTTTTAAGTATTATAATAGTAACATTTAAATTTTGTAGAATATTGCATTGATATAATTATAAGATCAAAACACTAATTAATTTTAGAAAGAACATTAATACTGATGTGCTCACTTCACAATCTTCCTTCACATCCATTTCCAAAACTGCCTCAGTTTGTTCACATTGCGAGTCCTAAAATAAAAAGTATATATAAAAGTACTGTTAAAAATGTGCTACACAGACAAAGAAAACATATAAATTAATATTAATTTAAGTGTATTAGTAAAGCACATATTAACACACAATAGGCTATTTGACTGTATTATAAAAATACATCAACTTGCTGTCATTCTAGAAGATTTATTCACTTTTAATAAATTCTTTTGATCAATTTTACAAAAAAAAAGTGAGTTCTTTGCAATAAATAATAAAATGAAACACATTTGGAGCTCATCCTCTTGATTGAAAACACGCTTTGATTGGCTGCAAGCCTGATGTCACATGCCAGTAAATATTGAGTAAAACTGTGTTACCTTCAAAGTGATTTTTTGCAGCTGCCAATTAATTTATTATTTATCAACCTTTTTGTTTTCATGAATGTGATAATTTGCTTCTAATATACACAAATTTTCTTACTTTTGTAATAGGGAGCAAAACTTTGGAATATCACAAAAATTCCTAAATAAATAATTTTCAGACTATTCTTCAAAAGTAACCCAAATTTTAATGTTGCAGAACTTAAAAATGTGAGGACTAGCATATAAGGTTAATGATGTTTATAAGCTTTATTATAAAGTAATTAATTTGATAAAAATATTTTAATACAGGTTAAAATTATAATGATAAAATTTTACATGATTGGTAAAGTATTGTGCAATTTGATTACTATGATCCATTTTTAGCATGACAATATTTAACATAGAAGGTGAAATAGTCTAAAAAAATATCTTGACAAAGAATTGGCTCCTTAATTTTCATGAAATAACTTATAATTTCTTCAGTTCAATGGATCTACAAAAGACTTTTAGAGCTAACATGCAGTTGTTATGTGTATCACTGTCGTGATAGTAAAATTGGTAGATTAAATTGCAAAGTGTATCATGAGCATAGAGTGCAATGTGTGTCTCAAGCATAAAGTGCAAAATATGTCATGTGCATAAAGTGAGAACAACTCATCTGCTATGATAGTAGCCTTTTCCAAGTGGGTTCATCAACAGAAACGAACCATTGACTGGAACAGGAAAAAGCCCGCATTATCACGAGTAGGAACAACTTTAAAATATACAACAGTGCAGAAGTTATGTATGCAAAAAATAATTATTATGGCAACGTAACAACTTACAGAGTTTATTCAAGAAGCCAAAAGAAGAAAAATAGAAAGTGTGAAATATGGAAGTATCAAAATGAGGTTACTGCAAAATAATGCTTTAATTTCAATTGATCAGTCAACCAGGTAACAAAATAAAATACGTTTGTAGTATGAAATAAGATATGGTCGTATCCAAGGTTTAGAGAGATGCCGAAGATTTCTTTGTAATTAATTATGTGTACAGCATTATGTAGGCTTTACATTTTTTCTAAATGAACAGTCTCCTCAGTGACATTAATATCAGAGTCATTTGGTATGATACTTTCGTCACTGTCTGACTGATCGTCATCACATCATACTTTTTCCTTACTTCAGTAAAAGCTGATATACATGGCTTTGGACTACAAGGTTCAGTCTTAATGGGATATGTCAAACTTGATAATATGGAAAAGTTGCAAGGAGATGGAGAAATACTTCTTGTTGCAAACTTCTGTAAAACCTTGCTTGGTTGATGCACTTGTATCATACTTTGTGACAGTTTGTCTGCAGTTGCAACAGGCTTGGTAATTGTTTCTTTGCCATGGCTCTGCAGTGATTCTGAAAGACAAAATACATATATTTCTTTTAATATATAAACTTGATATATCAGACACTGAATGGTAATTCTTAAATGACTTATTATATCGCAATACAAAAAACACTTATTTAAATACCTGCAGATTCGGTTTCAGAAACATCCTCCATCACATTGCCGTCGCTGGATGTACTGGCCTCTGTCAACTCTTCAGCAAGGTTGATTTTCTTCCTTTTGACGCAAGCAAATTTTCTGCGATCTGATTGACAATCAAATTTACTGGGTAAAACTCCGCCCTGCATAAAGATTCGCTTACTGAAGCCCATTTTATACTGTGTGTAGTTTACCATATCACTCTCCATCTATAATTTAAATCAAAAGTTTAGCGTTACAAGTTCTATGAGCATTTCTCATTCAAACAGGTGAGTTGGCACTCATTACATTCAAGTTTTATTTGTATAATTTCTATTTATTGTAGAAAACTCTACATTATTTACAATATATAACAATTAATGTCTGTATAAAACTTAAATAGCATAAGAATTAACAGCTTGTATATCAGTCAATACAATAAAATTTTGGACAAAATTAATTTTTTTTAAAAAAAATTAGACGTTTTGACCAGCCCTTGTGGTCCTTGTCACAGTCCAACTAAAATACTGAGAAGAAACACACAATAACCCAAAGATGTGACTAACAAAGAAGACTAGTTATAAACCATCATAGACTGAATTTAACTAAGAATTATCTTGTTTTGTATTTACTGAAAATTCATTTGATATAAAGCATATACGAGGGGAAGACATCGTCTACAATTTGCCTCCGAGGCGATCTCTTCTACTGGAGGCAGTAACGCATGCGGGATTTAGACAAGAATGCGGGTTATCTGTTCATTGTGGAGCTTTTTTATAACTTACTTCCTTATCGAAAATCAAAGTAACATCAACATTTAAAAAATTATTAAGTACCACACAATGCATTAATCATCTCAATTTATGCCATGTATGATATGATGATGGTATATACAATGGTATTCTTTGTTAGTGCCATCTTTGAGTTATTATTTGTTTTGAACTATCTTCATATATTTCAGTCCAGCTCAAATAATGAAAAGGACCACTAATTATTCTCAAAAAATTTATTTTGTTCAGAGCTTAATTGCATTTTCTGTTTATATAAGTCATTAATTCTTATATCTTTCAAATTATTTACATTATATTATACATATAGTATTAATGGAGTATTATTGTATTCAATAAATAAATACAGCCAAATTGTCAACAAAAAGGTTTATTAATATTTATTTAATATAATTACAACAATTCATCCCTATTTGTAGACTTCCATCAGGTAAATTTTTTATTTGATAAAACTATTACAGATGTGGTTAATTTTGTGTTATGGACTGCATCCAGTGTAATAATTATAGTAACTAAATATTAATTAAATTTTTTGCTAACAAATTGGCAGTATTTTTTATTATTACATCACTTTTTTTTCATTTACAATAAAAGGTAATAGTAGCAGGAAAAATTCCTATTAATGATATTAAAGTTTAAATTAACCACCAATTGGCAAGCAAAGAAAGTTTTTCTTCAATTCGTAACCCATTTTGTCCTTGCGTTTGGGGCTTCATGCGGTAAATTTCTTCAAAATATTAAATTTTAAAGTATATTAAGTTATATAAAAAAGCTGAGGTTCAAAAATATAAAAATTTTCGTCTGCACTGCATCTAAGGATCAGTTAAAGCCGATTGGAACTGTCCTTGAATGCAAATCAGGTCGAAATGTTTAATTATAAATTTAGACATTATTATTTTTGTCTAAATGAATGTTTAACTACATATTTTAATATTTGATATACAGAATCAATTTACCTGATGACGTCACAAACGAGGACGAAACGTCATTGGAATTTAATAAAAGCATTGGTTTGTCTGTGAATAGGTCGTTAATTTAAATGTATTTAATTCTTTTGAAAAAAACGGTCGTTAAATTACTTGTTATAAAATTTAAATATGAAGTAATATTGTATTATTTCTAAGTAAAATGAAAGACGCATTGTTTACTTACATTAAAGTGATCTTCACAGAAATATACACTGGAGTGGTCCTTTATATCACTCGGGTTTCTCCGGGCAAGTTGCATCCACTTCTTTCGCATTGCGACATTTTTTGGAACAGAAACAAATAATTTTTTTGTGGTTCTTATCGTCGTATTTGTACAAAGAGGTACCGCACACCATTTATAAGCCATTTCTTGCGAAACGTAAGAACTAGGGAAACGAAAACCGGCCGATGCTCAATTGTCTGTTTACAAGCCTGTGACGTCACAGCCGGTGACGGCATCCGTGTCTGGGTCGGGGTCGGGTCACACGTCTTGGGGGAGTCACCTTTTCCCTCCCCTTCATTTAAACTCAGTCGCCACATTCAGCCGCAATTATATCAGTACACAGTTAAAAGGCCAATATACTTTACATTCAATAATGTAATGAACAATCCAAGATGATTGATTTTCTATAATTTGTCAAATAGCCTATTCATTTCATTCAATGATAAAATATTTCAGCACAATTACAAATAGAAAACTACTTGACCAGCATCAGATTACCTGAAATTCCTCATCAGGTTGAATTTCATCCTTCTTAAACTCTTCTGGAATTGGTATTTTCCGGACAATTTCATCCTGTAAAGAAGGAAATTATAATTGCAATTATTTTGATTTCAGGTTGACTAGGCACACACACATTCACTGGGCTATCAGTATACACATTCCACAGACAACTATTTCATTGCTTCTCTTCTTCCAGCATAGGTGTGCGAGTCTACATATCACTATGATAATGACAGATAAAACTGAATGCACAGTGGTGGTGAACGTTTGGTATTTGCAGCTATAGTTATAAATATTTATATTTCTGATATTTATTTTTATATATTTAACTGGCATTTAACAAAGATAAATCAACCAAAAAATTGTATAAATTGTACAGAAACAAAAATCAATGCATATTTAGGGAAAAAAATCATAATAAAAGCTATTATAATCAAATGGTACAAAAACTAGAAATTGGGGAATTTTCTGTTGTTGACTTTTGTCTACCAATTCTTAGATTGCAGGTTCATCCTAGGTGCTGTTCAAGACCAAGCAAGCGTCACCGACTTCATTTTATAACCAGTTTCTTTTGTTCGTTTTAATAATATTTAATGTTAATGTGTCACAAAAATATGTTAATGATGAAAATGTTACCAAAACTATCGCTAGATTTTTTAATTTCTTGTTTGTAATTATTAAAATAATTTTGTTCCAGACTTTCCAAGATTCAACTCTATGTCAAGAGTGCACAAGTTGTATCTCTAAATTGTTAATTTGTATGCATTGGAAATGTGTCACTCAAAAAATGAGTTTCTATGTCACCTTTGACATACGTGTGATTTGTTTTCCATCACTATACTAGCATCTAACAGGCAGCAGAGTTCGAAAACAATAGCTCACAAAATTTATTTATCAAATCTGACCAATTTTTGAGGAAATGTACTCAATGTTGCTCCAAGTGACATGAGAGTGAAGACTATTTTTACCTCAACCCTAGTCTGCAGTTTCAAATGTGAGAAGCAAAACGAATTTTGCAAGCACATCAATTCGATCAACGAGAACGTAGAATTCACCATGGAAGTCGAAAAAGATGCGTCTCTTCCCTTTCTGGATCTTCTAATTTACAGGAAGCCTGATGGAAAACTGGGACATGCGGTTTATAGAAAATCGACCCATACAGATGTCTACCTCAATGCCGATAGGTTCCATCACCCGGCGCAAAAAAATGCCGTACTTGCCACGCTGGTACACAGAGCTCGGGCTATTTTTGACACGGAAAATCTTCCAAAAGAGATTACCCACCTGAAGGAAACATTTAAGAGCAATGGATATACAACAAGGGAAATCCAACAGGCTTTCAAGAGGAAACCAAAGAAGAAAGAGGCAACTTGCACGTTTGTCGCATTCCTTCCTTATGCAGGGAACACGACACTTAAAATCGGAAGACTACTACGCAAACACATGATCAAGGCTGTTTTAATACCACAGGCTAAACTACGTTGCCTATTGAAGTGTGTTAAAGACAAATCGCCCTAAAAACAAATGGGGTCTACGAAATTCCGTGCAACTGCGGATTAAAATACATAAGCGAAACAATCCGCACAGTCGAGATGAGGTGTTCCAAGCATGAGAGATGTATCCGTTTAAAGCAGCACACCAAATCTGCTGTGGCGGAACACGCTCTCATGACCGGGTACAAAATTGATTTCGTCTATACAAAGATTTTAGACCACACCAGAGGTTGGTGGAACAGTATAATCACCAAAGCTATAAGAATTAGAACCTCTGGTAATTTAATGAAGCGGGTTCCAGCTCAGCAATATTGAAAGAATTTTTTCTTTCAAAGAACTATCGAGATTCCATATTACATAACAATACAGTACAATAGATATTAAGTACTTTTTACTTCCTTCTTGCTTGTGTGGTTTAACATTCTATTCATTATTTATTTGTAAATCAATATTATAGGTAAAACAAATTGATTTGTTAGAAACTCTTAAACTTATTCCAACTGAATTCATATAATTTATAAATTCACATTACAATTATATAGTATGATGGAACAATATTTGTTTTGCTGTATAGTACACATAATATATAAGTAATGTAGTATAACTAGTATACAATAATGTATCACACAGGGTTTTTTTTTATAGAAAAAGACTGATTTTCCCCAGTAGCATTTTGTAAACATGTTTATGAAGATTGTGGTGTTTATAATCTGAGATAAAGACTCAAAGCTTTGTCAAACTATCCACATCTTTTAAAACTTGTTTCTTTATAATTGGTTTATTACTAAATGCTATCTGCATGTAAAGGATATAACAGATTGGTAAAAAAACTAAATTATACAAAAATTATATAATAAATTTTATACAAAACATATTAAACAAACTTACATCACAGTCTTCTTTGATAAATACTTCAGAAAATCCATCTCTATTTGAATGAATGATATTCTGAAACAAACAATTCATAAGACTCAACTTTTGTACTAATTTAATTATTTTAATGGTAACTACAGAATGTATGTCATTATGATGCTTAAAAATATACAGCAATGTATTCATAACCTAAAGAAAGGGAGATATTTGATTAAAATGTAATGCATGGCACATGAAAATATGATTAAAGTACTCATTTGTGCAAAGACTCTGAATAATGGTTAAAATAAAAAGGTAAAGCTTCAAAAGGAAAATATAACAAAGCTAGTATTATAGTTAAAAAGTAGAATATAATGTATTCAATAAACTAAATGAACTTGAAAATTTGTCTGACATGGTAAAATAAAATGATTAAAAGAGTAATAAAATACAACTTGGACAGTTTTAAATTAAATTGTTAATGTAAATCATTCTTGAGCAATTTTTTTTCAGAAAGCAGAAATTTATTTCTATATAAGAGAAAGTTCAATTTACCACTAAAGTTCCAACATTTTTGGTTGATTTAAAAAGCGCTTTATGCAGAACCTACACATATGTTACAGTATCTATAACATAATTTAACCCATACCTGTGATGATGTTTTGTGATAAAATTCATCTTCTTCTGTCAACATAACTTGAGGAGAGATAATAATTGCTTCCATCTAGAATACAAAGAATGAAAATTTTTGATACAACCAAATATATGAATAAATATATAATTTATTACTCCTCTTCCGATATAATTCCAGAAAAATTTATAAAAATGTCAGAATATAACAATGTCAATTAGAAAAGAGCCCATCCAAATACAGAAAATGATTACCACATATTCCAAGATTTCTTTTAACAAGAAGCATAACAAAGAATATCACTTATAAATACGAAAGTACTTCTTTCCATGATGTAAGTATAAAGGTGAGGTGGTGTGCAGGTACATGTCATGCCTCATCTGTATGTGACGTCTTGGAGGATATAACTTCGTAAACTACAACATGCAGATATGATTTCCAGATGAGAAGTTCTCATTTCTTTCATAGCACAATGTAACATTCTTTTCATTTTTTTATGTAATCAAACATATTTATTTCAGAAAATGTTAAAGAATTGATCGCCCATGAATATACAAACCAATTATACAATAATGCAGGAAGTACTTACATTGTTGTTACTGAAGAATTTCTATTAGGACAACTCTCTAATATTGTGTATTTTAGCTTTATATTATTTTATTCCTACTGATATTGCATTGTTAAATTTCATCAGATGGGATAGGGAAAGGACATAAAAAAACAGTAATGCAGTTATAGTTTACTGAATATCATTTATTTTACATTGGAATTTTTTGATTTTGATTTTCTTCTGAAGTCAAATTTTTGTTGTTGTTCAATTACCTTACTCCAATATATATTCATGTTTCCGGCTTGGCCAATGGCAACATCCAAAGGGATAAGAGCTTTACTTGTTCCTAATTTTTTTCTCAGCCAATTGATTGAAAATACACCCATCATTGTAAATGGAATTTCCATGCAACGTCTCTTATACAGGGAACATATTTTCTCCCACTATCCCAGTACAATTCTAGTAGAATTATAATAAATTGTTGAAGAAATTTATGATTGGGAATAAATAAATAATTTATTTTATACACTTACATTATTTCACAGAGATAAAACATAATGACAAGTTAAATTGCAATATAAATTTTTTTCCCAGAAAATATTAATAAAAATAGGAATAATATAAAAAATTAAGCTTTTGTGAAATATTTTAATTTATAAAGGGAACTGCCAGTTTGATAGTCAATAGAGAAATTTCTAAGAATGTGAATTCCATAACTTCGTAATGTTATATTACCTTGGTTAGAGAGGCACTGTTTACATCTTTATCTGAAGTTCTCTTTAACTTTTTCAATTGCTCTTCTAATGCTTCTTTCTCCCTAAAGAGTTCCCAATATTTCTTTCCCCATGTTTTGATTTCATCCTGAAATTGTTTTATTGGTACTTTTAAAGCATCAAGGTCACTCTCGATGTAAATTGTCCTGCAGAAGTAGATTATTTTTCCGGCACAGTATCTATAGCATCTTCACATGATAGTGCTATCAGTACATCCACTACTTTGTGCCTGTTTCTTGCACTTAGTCTAACTGATCGACTTGCATTAATCTTCCCAGAAATTCCAGGCAGCTTCTCAGTAGGGACTGCTTCTGGTTTTAAATTTCAACTTTTTCCTGGGGTATAATTCAGTAATTTTTGATGCCATGGTACTTCAAAACTATCCACAGTAAAGTGCACAGAAAACACATGGGCTGCAAATAGCAAATTATTATTAATATACTTAATAATAAGTATGCACGTATATTTCTACACAATTTCAGCTTGTGCTTACCATTCTTTAGATTGATCCATGTTTCACATGAATTAGCATCTCTGGGAAATGAAAAATATTTGATGCTCGTTCCTTTAGTTTTTATGTTACTATTTGTGTAACCCAAAACAGTGCACAATGGCATATCTTCTTTACATACAAATGAACACTGTATTCTAAATAAACAGTTTCCTTCCAATTAAAAAAAAACTGAAAAGAATATTTTTGGCATATTCAAGACGGTGACAGTAATGTAATGTGACATAGACGAGAACAGAGTTATGTTCAAAATCCGTCTCACCTTTATACTTCCACCCTGCTTATATCTGGAAACACAGACAATAATTGTCTAAAGACAAGCTGAGATACACCATGGACATCATACCCAAAAAGCTACTTGTACATCCCTTTAGGTTACACACAATCTTCAAAATAAACATTAATTTTCACGTGGATTGAATATATCCCTTCATTATAGTATTTTTTTATTAGAATAGAATAATAATCATATTCCATAGATCCTGTAAGAAGCTAAGCTTCAAGGATGTGGAATGAGTCAGGGTGTACATTTATTATATAAAAACAAATTTTTGTAACCAAATAGAAATGCGATTTCAACATTATAAACTAATTACTCGTCTCCAATTCTTCTATAAATTCCTTTACTGAATAGAAGGAGTGGCTAAGCAAAAATGACGATAATTCAGACTTAAATTTACCTTGATTATCGGACAACTGTTTAATTCTATGCGGCAGTCTGTTGAAGATGGATATCCCAGAATAATGCACACCTTCATGTGCAATTGACAATGTTTTACATTTTTTGTACAGATTTTTGTTCCTTGTATTGAAGGGATGAATATCAGATTTATTCAAAAATAAGTGCCTATTTGTGATTACAAATAACATCAATGAATAAATTTATTGGCACATCAAAGAGAAAATACCTAACTTTTTGAACAGAGTTCTGCAAGAAGTTTGTGAAGTAACCTGACATATTGCTCTAAAAACACGTTTTTGACTAATAAATATCTTATCTATGCCTGCTGAGTTGCCCCAAAATATAATACCATATGATAAAACAGAATGGAAATATGCAAAGTATACTAATTTGCTTGTTTTTTGATCACTAAAGGTGGACATTGCTCTTACAGCACATGTAGCTGAGCCGAGTTTCTTAAGTAATTGATTAATCTGATCAGTCCAATTTAATTTATTATTTACTAGGAGACCTAATAATTTAACAGAGAAAGTTTCATTTACATTTTTGTTGTCATATATAAGTGTTATAGATTGTAAAGTTGTGTTGTGTGTGTGAAATTGCATGAAATGTGTTTTGTCACAGTTGTTTGTTAGTCCGTTCACATTTACCCATGTTAGCAGGTTAGTTAAATTATTGATACTTGCCTTTCTAAGTGTGTCTTTGTTACTTTTTACTATTACACTAGTATCATCTGCAAAGAGAATAGCTTTAGAAGTTGAATCTATGATATTAGGAAGTTGATTTATATATATATATATATATATATATATATATATAATATAAGGAATAATAATGGCCCTAATACTGATCCCTGTGGGACCCCAGTTTTAATAATTCCCCAATCTGATTTATGTATTTCCCCTGCGCATGAGTCTTTTAATACTACTCTTTGCATTCTATTTTGTAAGTATGAATTAAACCAAGAAAATGAAGTTCCTGTTATTCCATAGTACCTCAGTTTTTCTAACAAAATGCTATGGTCTTCACAATCAAATGCTTTACTTAAGTCATAGAATATACTTAATGGGTGATTTTTTTTATTTAATTGTTCTACTATGTCGTCTAAAAGAGCTTTGTCGGTTCAATATCCTTTTCTAAACCCACACTATGAATCAGTGAGTAAATTATGTGTTCAGATGTTTTATAACTCTGTTGTATACTCTTTCAAAAAATGTTGATAATACTGGCAACAGTGATATGGGGCAATAATTTGATATATCTTCTTTATTCCCTTGAAATATGTATCATTCCCCATAGAATTCTGCTTTCAATATGAGAAAAAGTTTCAATTCAAGAGGTTATGATTTCAATGGTGTATCCAAACTCCCCCACTTTTCAATATTTAATGATAAATCATAACCACTTTATATTTTTCATATAAATATATAGCCAATTTTTTTGTTATGCTTCACATAATTCATTATTCAATTTCTCTAATGATTCACATCATAAATTTGCGATTCTAAATGTAAAAGATGAATACATACATACTAAATTCAATTAAAATTTAAAGAGATTCTAAATTTATATAGATGGTCTTCTCAATTTATAGAAAATAAACACGGAAATTGAAAAGCATGGAGCTCTGCTATTTGTTCAACAAGACTATTGACTAATTTAACCCTATAAAAGGAAATAAATGTGTTTGAAAATACTGGTTAATAACGAAATATTCTGACAAGAGAATTGAATGTAACTTAAGTTAAACTTTACAGGGCAAATAAACTAATTTAGTATGGATGAATATGTACAGACTGAGATATAAACAGGTTGGTTCAGGATGGAACAAGTCTTATAATTTAAAAGAAACTAAACTAAATTAACTTAAAGGTGCAGAAATAAACCTTAATTATAATGGATAAATACATAGAAAATTTGTATTAAAGAAAATACTGTGATAGGTACATGTTAATACTTTACCATTACATAAAATCCTCAGAACCCATCGGTTAATTACTAACCACAGAAATCGTGTCACTCTTATTTTTCAGCAAGTATAAGGTACATGAATACTATTCTAAACCTTTGTATAACGCATTTGACATGTCACACAAAGTTCACAGAAACACTAAACACATATTAATCGATAGTATAAGAAATAAATACGATTCCTCGCTAAATAAAGAAATATCGATAATTCATGAGTGAGCCTTGGAATTTATAAAAGAAGAATTAAATCGTAATATAAATATTTATTCGAAAACGAATCGTTAGCATTGTGGTCCCACAAATTTTAATGATCGGAGATCATTACTTTACTTGACATTCTATTCACTGTCTTCAAGATGCATTTCGAATAGAAAAAGGGACAACTTCTAATAAACCAAGATAGCAACAATAAAATAATAATAGAAGAATTATTCAATTGCTATTATCAATATTTAATTGTAAATTGCATCAATACTGATTAATAATAGCCAACTTTTTCGTTTGCTAATGGCTTCATCATTTCTGTTGCAGCATTTATGAACATAGATTTATTAGAAGTTTTATTGGTTCTAAATCCGTACACCTCACAACTATACATTATATACATTTATATCAATAATTCTACTTGCAATATTAATTCTGGAATTAGACTTACACGATTTAGAATGGCTACGCATTTCAAACTTTCCCCAGTTTTGTTTATGCTCTTAGTAATAGTCAACTTCGCTAAACTCAATGTTTGATTCAAAACTGCACAATTATCTGCTAGAAATTTATTGATAGATTTCACCTTGCAAACGTTTTCCTTCAAGCAAAATTAAGACTTGAAAATTTGCTTTTGCACAATAATTAATTTAAATAACTATCCTTCTCCTTCTAAAATGTCGCATTTTCTTTAATACAATTTTTCTATATATTTATCTTCAGCACAAATATGTATACTTTCGATAACTTTTAGAATTCGATTCCAAAAAACTAATTTTTCAAGTTCCAAATGTGCTCATAATACAGTAATAAATATGAACGGAAAGGATTAGCAATATTTAACAATAATAATATTTAGATAGGCTACTAAATAGTGTTTAGAAGCATTCATTAACGTAATTACTTGAAATTAATTAGAACGTTAAAAAATATATCTTGGAAATTATCTTTTGCGCAAATTAAAGTTTTAAGTGTAAACATTTGTTAATGGATTCAAATAGGCATTATAAATATGTTGGTTTATTCTGCCAAATAGATAAATGAGTAATATTGCCAAATATGATTCTTTGGAATATCGATATTCAGAGTGCGAAAGTCGAAAAGTTCCATTAGTATCAACATATAAAAGGTTCTATATATTTTGTGTAAATGTTGGGAAATAATTAATTTCCACAAAATGAATCAAGCCGATGTATCAAAATTAATTTCAAAACTAAAAATTAAAATCAATGACCGCCATAGAAACTTAAAGAATATTAATGGACCAGAAGGGAGGTTAATGAAACTACGTAAAACTGTGACAGCATTAATAAAACATGAAAGAATTGAACTAAACTACAACAGAGCAGACGAGTCCAGGGGTTATGCCGAACGCGTAAGTAACGTTCGAACCTAATACTTGAGTTGAAGTATTTATATTAATAACAAAATGTGTATTCTCAGTTAATATCAGAAGCTATTAGACATGGCGATTGTCATAAACCCACAATGGAAATGGCAAACTATTGGCTACTAGAGAAGCAATTAGTTCATAAACTTTTCAAGGTACTGGCACCAAGGTACCAGGATTACAACATATCTTTTACTCGGATGATGAATGCTCCTACATACCCAAAAGATGATCCGAGATATAAAAGAACTGTGTTGGAACTAAGAGGTAAACTTATTATAATAAATAGAAAACATAGCATTTAGTAGGGCAAAATCAAATATGACTCAAGATACACCACAGACTTGAAGCCCATAATGGGGCGTAATTCGTATCATGCGTCTACTCGTCAGCTGAACGTCTCAACGGTCTTACCCCTAATATGTCATAATCATTTTTCTGATCTTTATTTTTAAAAGTGTGGTCAAAATAAAAGAAAATTATATGTTAAGTGACTTGTAATTGAAAAGTATGGCTTAAATGAAAGAAAATCCTTAGATAATAGACTAGTGGGTGCAACATCCGAATTCTATCCCCATATTGCAATGTGAATGTTCATGTTAGACAATCTTGAGAATAACTATTTATTATCATTGTATCTTTATTTTTCATATTTATTTGTTCAAATACTTACACACACCTTTTTATTACACGAAAAATTCCATATAGGAAATGTTGGAAAGATTATGACACAGGCTATTATTTATATCCTAAGAAAGTTATAAATTAATATTAAATATTTTAAAAATATCTTTCAGAGCAAAGCAGAACAGCATTGCTGATATAATAGTAAAAAGGGAATGAAACACACACACATATTCTGGGGAGATATATACTAAACACAATTTTCACTGGAATTTATTGATACTTGTATAAATAATTGTAACAACAGACTTCTACTTCTAAGAAGAATGATTGATGTAAGCCATAGAATATGATACAAAAGTGAAACCTGTTTGACGACTTGGCAGCACATTTAATTTATTAGAAACCACATTTCACAGTTTTATATGATTAGTATTGCTCTAATTCTATGTCTAAAATTGTAATTTACAATATGTTTTATTTCAGGAAATATATATCCGACACTAATACAAGAAACCAAAAACAACCGAAATCTCATCCATAACCTATTACTTGATGAAGCTCGGAAAGAGTACAGAGCCCAAAAATGTGCCGAAATAGCTGCAAACATTGCTCTTAGTTCTCAAGAGACTTCACACACTGAAAGTGCAGAACTTTCTACCAAATAAAGTGCAACAGTTCGTAAGAATATTGCGTTGTAATAGGAATTAATTTTTCTGTATATTCTAAAAAAATAAATGTTTTTATAAGTAGAAACATTGTACATTATATTTATTATAGTTGTATCAACAGCTGTGGTTATTTGCGTCTACTATGGAGAACTCTGTTTTACTTGCTGTACTGGGCATCACAGTTCAAAAACACAGACCTATGGATCCATACCCAGAACCTTTGTGATGTAAGGCAGAAACACTGTCAATTACACCCCTTGAGGTCGGCACTTTACATTACTTATAGACAATTCATGCCAAAATGTTATGTTCTTACAACTAATTTGAACAATTTGCTACTTGCAATATGTAGCTAGAGAGGTGTGATAAGTCACATAGGATATCATCCTGAAAAGCCTAATTTAAGTTTTAGCCCATAACTAATAATACATTGGGGTCAAATTCTCAATGTGTTTGATTAAAACATGTAAGAATTTAATTATTTAAAGATGATACTTCAATATCTAAAAATATGTTGCAAAGAGGAAAATTTATTCACAAACTAAAAGTTTTAATAATGAAAAATACAGCCAATTTGTCATCAAACAATTTTATATTTATTTACATCTGTGACATTTTGCCCATATTTGTGGATGCATTAAATAAATATAAAATAGTTTGCTGATAAATTAGCTATATTCTTTACTTATTACTACTTAACGTCAGATTATTTATTTATTAAACATATTAATGAGCTTAATGTGTAATTTCATAAATTCAAAAAAAAAATACCAAAGAGATTTTTCCTTTTTGAAACTAATTGGAGTTTCAGAAATTCATAATGCATATATGATGTTTTAATATTTAAGTGGTCATACAGTTATTCAATACAAATTTAAATGGAATCACATTGTTAAAGAAAAGTAAACAAATAGAACTAAAATATAGGAGCTTCGATGACTTCTAGATCAAATTTTTCACGTGAAAGTAATCTTTTAGTCTATAAAACTATAATCACATCCCTCAGGAGTATGATGTATAGTTATGGGGATGTGCCAGCAAAGCAAATATGGATGGACATAATTCATAGGGTCAAATCAGGGATTGAAGCTCCCTGGTATGTTTCTAATGCAACTTAGGGAGACTTAGGCATGAATTTTATCCAAGAAATAATTCAAGACAGAAGCAATAAGCACCAAACTGGAATTCCATACGAACCCACTACTGCAGCCACTCGCACTTGATGAATAAAACCTACAGAAGGTTAAAGAACCTGAACTGCCATTGATTTCAATTCAGTGACTAAATCATATTTTTCAGATTCCTGACTGAAAAAAATTAACATGGGGTAATGTTTCAGAATCAAAAGCATATCTTACTTGGTATTGTGTTTAATATATACATAACATTGAAGTACCAGTGAATACAAAGATGTAAGAGTAAATTTGTATTTGCAGAACCTCCAACTATCTCTTCCAAGAATTATCTCTGGCGGTTTCTGTTTCTTTGCCTAAATTTGTTATTGACCTGAAACAAAATTCATTTCCTTTAATCATTTTTAAATCAGAAATGTGAAAAAACAAACATATGTATTTTACTTTTCTTTACCTTTCCATAAGATTCCAGAATACTGTTTCTTTTCACTCCTTTGCGTTTCTTAAGTAATAAGATTTTTTTGCCTTTGTCATTAGCTACACCTGCCGTTTTACCAGCATTTAATAACATTTGTTCCTTCTCCCTTTCATTTGCTACCTTTTGCTTCTCAATTTTCAGCTCCTTATAATTCAGGTATTTATTTTTAGGAGGTTTAGCACCGAGTCTCACTGCCATTTCAATTTTTGCCGCTTGTTTTTTTTCCGCGCTGAAACCTGTAAGGCCATATTTCACCACTTCTCGTTTTAACTTTTTGATATCGGCTTCCGTTTCATCAACTTTCCTTTCTGATTTCAATGGATTACTGTTTGTATTCTGTTTCTTACTTTTCCTATTTCTATTACTGAAGGAAACACATTCAAAAGAAGCGGATGCATCAGTTTTTAACTGTGCACATCTTGTAGGAATGAAAGAAGATTCATCCATTGCTAAAACATAGATTTAATTTCATTTTAGTGCATTTATTGGTAGATTTTATCATCAATTTTTAATGGTAATTATTGCAATTAACTGTTTAATCACCAAAAATAAGTAAAAAGAGAATTTGCATCTAAATCTGTTAACATTTAGTAATTTTGAATAGCTAAGTCTAAACTTATAGTATGTCATTCCTAAATTTGGTCTAATATAAATAAGGGTGTAATGCATGAAGCATTTAAATCTTGGTTAAATTTCTCTAATTCAAGATTAAAGGTATAATTTCTGATGAATTGCAGAAAAAATAACCTAATTACTAAACAATTTTAATATATATGCCTAATGAAGTCTTGAAAGGAAGACAAAAGGTACCATTTATATTAATTAAATAGCAATAAAATTATATGCCAACTTATTGGCCGTCTTTTAATTTATTGTAAACTTATAGCCATAAAACTATGTTTGTATCACTAATAATCCGGATTTCCACAATCATGAACAGTTGAAATGTAAAGTTATCCGCCATCCTCTGATTGGTGCTGCGAAAGGAAGGGAAAACTGCTACTTAATAATGTTATTTTGTTCAAAATTTTTATTAATGGATTTTAAAAATCTATATAAAAGTGTCAATGATAAAGGCTTTAAATTAATTACAAAGTCGGGAGGAGCTTAATAATGACGTATTAAGTTTGGGGAATAACTTTCCTCTTTAGCCACATTCAGAAGGACTTGAGGGTTGCTGTCAAATGAAACGTAAAGAGTTCTTAAAAGGAATTGAAAAAGCTAAATAATATAGATATATTTGTTGATATAATACCCAAGTTATTGTGGATAAATATGTAATTTAAAAAATAACTTCTATACAGAAATGAGCTACAAGTAGAAATGAGGTTAACAAATAACATGGATTAACTGAAAATTACATGTAGGTTTACCTTATTCAATAATGCTGAAGATAATTCAGTAACATCACAAGACTAATACGTCAAAATAGTCATCGAAGATCCTCTTACGTATCACTTCATAAAAACTTGTTTTCAAATATTGTCAGCAGACAACACACGTGGGATAAAAAGTAAATAACGTCTGTGTGCCAACTTGACAGAACTAAATTAAGTTTGCCAACGTGAACAACTGTGCATTATTTTTTTATGAATTTAAGCTCAACAAGAAGTAAGAAAATAAATTACTACAGCTGAAAATTTTCAATAAACAGAAATTGCGTCTCTGTTTCAATAAACTGTGGAACCATGAGAGTTAACTGTAAATAAATAAGAAGGTAAAATTAGTGAAGAACAATTTAAAACTGCAAATTAATATTTTAACGATAAGTATTTTTTGTGTTTAATTGTACTACAGCAGTGCATAATAATAGGTTTATCACGTGGTTAGTATATATATATATATATATACATATAGAAATTCCGACGTTTCGATGGCTTTTTTTCTACCATCGTCTTTAATGTGGAGCACCTTCAGTCAAATGAAACAATTTAGTTTTTAATGTTATTTAATTACGCCATAGTTATCGCAACCCGTTGTAGTTCTAATCCCAAAATTATGCTTACAGCATGCCGCTCTACAAATTTTTTCGCTTTATTATGGCAATTATCTTTTAATACAGGTATATATTTTACTCAATTTTCATTATTCTTGTCATGTTGTTTATTAAAAGCTCCTCATCCTTTATTATTTGGCGAGTACATTTAGTTTCAAACCACCTTTGTACAACTACTCTAAGTTTCCAATCGTAAAGTTCATGGTTTAATCATAAACATCGGATTGTGGTTCTTCGACACCGAAAAATTAATTTTTGTTGTGGATAAAAGACCCGCACCTCATATCGTAACGCGTATACATAATATTATAAAGTAAATAATTATCATTTCAATGAAATACGTAAATTATTCTGTCTTTATCAACTTTTTTTTAACACTTAGTCAAAGCATTTTTGAAAGATTATTTTTGAATGTATACAAAAAAGAAAATAAATTATTACAGGGTTTCACAGTAATATTGAGTTTTATATTGTTTACATTTTTCATTTACTTCCTGTTGCATCTTCGTAGTCCACTTATCTTGACAGTCAATATTTTTTCAAGAGAATTATGAAAGTTATTTGAAAAGACTCTGAATAAAAATCATTTTAGTGTTTGGGGAGTTAAATAATCTTTCATCTGTTAGACTATTTTCCGCTATTTTCAAAATGTATCATTATTCTTCAAATTATTCCAGCCAGGTTCAATGAATGATAAAAAGTTACCACTGGCCACTTTTTTTGCGGATAGCACTCACATAAAGTATCCACATATTATTAAGTCTCGTTAATTAGGGCTTACTTCTGAAACAGAGGAAGTTAATGTGTGACAAGTGGTCAACAGCACCACACTTTTAAACTTTTTTTGGAACATTACCCAAAAGTTCCTTGTCACGCGTAACCTAAACAAAAGTAGTCGGTAATCGTCGTCTATTTCTCTTACATATATATTTTTTCTTTTGTGGTTATTGAAAAACGTTCAGGGTACTATATCAATCATCGGAGGTTATATTTCTGCCAGTTTTCAAAATTGCTTCCCATTAGAGGTACAACATTATTCTAAAATTAGACTACTAAATCAGTAAATATCTTGAGAATTATTCATATTGTAAAATGCTGATGGAGGCGGACAAAGCATTACTTTGCCATTTTCCCAGTAACTACTTTGAGAACGTGACCTTGGCGCAGCATTGTAAAAGCATCCTTTTGATATGCCATTAAAGTTCACCCTAATGTCTGATGACATCATCACAAACAAAATCTTTTATTTAAAATAAGTCTACTTAAAACTCCTGAGGTCTTATAATAATAATAATAATATTCCGTAGATCCTGTAAAGAAGCTAAGCTTCAAGGATGTGGAATGGGTCAGGGTGTACATTTATTACATTATTTTATTGTATAAAAGATAAATATACTTATAACAAATTTTTGTATTATAAACTAATTAATTAATTACTCTTATCCGATTCTTCAATAAATTCCTTTATTGAATAGAAGGAGTGGCTAAGCAAAAATGAGCATAATTCAGTGTTAAATTTACCTTGATTATCGGACAACTGTTTAATTCTGTGCTGACTGCAGTCTGTTGAAGATGGATATCCCTGAATAATGCACACCTTTCTGTGCAATTGACAATGTTTTACATTTTTTATACAGATTATTTTTGTTCCTTGTATTGAAGGGATGAATATCAGTATTATTCAAAAATGAGTGCCTATTTGTGATTACAAATAACATCAATGAATAAATGTATTGGCACGTTAAAGTGAAAATGCCTAACTTTTTGAACAGAGTTCTGCAAGAAGTTCTTGAGGAAACCTGACATATTGTTCTAATAACACGTTTTTGACTAATAAATATCTTATCTATGCCTGCTGAGTTGCCCCAAAATATAATACCATATGATAAAACAGAATAGAAATGTGCAAAGTATACTAATTTTCTTGTTTTTAAATCACTGAAGGTGGACATTGCTCTGACAGCATATGTAGCTGAGCTGAGTTTCTTAAGTAATTGATTAATCTGATCAGTCCAATTTAATTTATTATTTACTAAGAGACCTAAGAATTTAACATGATACGCTGTAATATAGTTGGATACACTATAAATGCAACAAAATGCTACTGAATAACAACCGTTAGACAAATTCTGCAGAAGTAACCAAGGTGCAATACACTTTGCAATTATCAATACAAAAACATCCAGTGGCGGCTGGTGCATATGTGCTCATGTGCTACAGAACATGAAATAATTTAGGAGGAATTATTTGTTTTGTAATTTTAAGAAACACTACAATAATAGTATTTTAAGAGAGTGAATTTCTGCTTCCAGCGCACTCCCTCTCGTGTATATCTCGGCAACATTCTTCATAGCACGAGAGTCTTGTCTGGAATGAGAAATGCGCATCATTGCCTTTCATTCCCCTGCTCGTCTAAGATCCAGCATTAATATGAACTACCAAAGGCACAGTGCTGACATACAGCAGCTGTAGTCAGCCTCATCAGGATACTGTTTTAATGTTTTTGACGAATTAATAAAAAGATTACTTTTTATGCACTTGTTGTGGTTTATTTGGTTTAATCAAAGTTTATTAGAAATAAAAAGCGTTTAACAGGCGACGGCATTTCGAAGAATTTCATAATTCTGAGAAAATTACCGTACGACCCGCATTAGATTATTCCCATAACATGTGTCTTTTTCCTAAAATTAACTTTCTTTGTTTAAAATATGTAATAAGTAAAAATACTGCCGTGTTAGGATTTTGCGCCAATATGGTAATACGTTTTTACAATTTTAAAATTTCGTTTCTATTACACGTGATGGAGACGATATTACTAATGTAACCTTTTTCGGGTCGTGGAGCATTAACAACTCCTGTAGATGTTGTAGTATTATTAATATCCTTATCCTCCTAAAATTTGTCTTGGAGTGACGTAGCACATGACTTTAAATACTCACGAGTCGACACTGCTTATAACATTTTGTCTTTGTCTAACTTCCATATGAGCCATGGCTCATAATTAAGTATTTTAATTTGGTTCCAAAGTCTAAGTAAACAAAATTTCTTCTTGTCAGTTACATTTAAAGGGCTGATTTAGATGGTTTCTAACAAATAAATGGTCAGACTGATTTCGTATGAAGAAATATCGAACTGCCATCCTCAATCCTAAAACAAAATGGCGGACATTTCAAAACATCATTTTAACTGCTTGCACAGTAACTTTGGCTTTTCTCTGAAGTAATAAAGAACTTAGGCTACACTAAAACAACAAAATCCGCTGTCGAAAACTCTTAAAATTTATTGTACTCAATTTCTTTACTTTTGCTTTTGTGTGACATGCTTTTAGTTGGCAGAAAAAAAATATTTGTCATCAAGATGATGATTGTTTAATACAGACAAAAGTAATAAATCATAGAATACAAGAAAAATGTCGACCGGACCCGGAAATCGAACCTGGAACCTCCTGCTTACTATGCGGTTGCTCTAACCACCAGAGCCGATGCTAAATTCCTCCACTCTTGTAAACCTAAGCTCGGCTCACCTACAATTTACTAATTACATTCTTCACAACATTAGTTAGGATATTAATGAATAATGGACATTGTGTAAATTGATTATAAGTGCTTGAATATCAATACCAAATGCCTTCGAATTCACTTGGAACTGATATACAGGGTGTTCAATTTATCTAGAGTCATTAAGTAGCATTTGTAAGATATCAAATACATTTTATTTTATTTTGCTGATCTGGTGCCTACTTCTTAAGATATCCCCATTTTTCAATCATTTTTTACCCGTTTTGAGTTTTGTTGATTACAACGCCATCTGTGACCATAATGACATAAATCGTAGATCGAATAGGATAATTTTTTTCTGGAAATATGAATCTGCAATAAAATATTTAAGTTTTTTAACTCTTCCCTTACCTACCCCAGGTGATGAGGGTGGGGGATCGTCGAGTTTTGTATCATTAGATGTCCGCCTTTTAGGTGATCCTATGTGTGGTTCTCAAGATATTTCAATGTCTTAAGATGAATCGAACACCCTGTATAATATAAATATTAATTATAAACTGTAAATGTCAACTAAGAGATTAGTTTATGCTGTGCATGACGTGACGTAAGGCATGTAGCTGTAGACACTAATTCATGGGGTGATTGTGGTGGAATGAGGTTTTTTTTCACATGGGGTGATTGGGACGAAGTGGTGATGAACTTTAATTGCAAATTAATGAATATACAAGGCAAATTGGATTAGTTATGAGTTGTAGGATCATGTTCTCCTTCTCTTTCCTTGGCTCTGCAGCCCATTCAGGACCTTGGCCTACCGTGTTGACTACTTGCATGATACATTCCGAGTTAGTAGTGACATGTGGTCAGTGTAACGATTCTCCAGCAGTCTTGACCCCAGTCTCTGGGGCTGTGACGACACAAACATCCAAGCCCATGCGAAATTCGAACTCGGGACCTTTGTGTTGTGAGGCAGCGACACTAACCACTACTCCACAGGAGGTGTAGGATCATGCTACTGATATGTAAATGTTGTAACTTGGTTTCGTTCTGCTGTTTACTGCTGGTGCATCTTAATCTTAAATGGGAAACATTGTGTGTGAAGGGGAAATATAATCACAAGTCAGTAGCACCAAACAAAAATGTGACCGAGATCAAAGAAGTATGGTGGTGTATTTTGCTTACAAAAATGTAATTTAGATGTTGCGTTCATTCAGATATATTTTAATCATTCTTGATTTTTGAATCTGTAATATTCCAGTCAAATTTATTTGTTGCTTTACTGCACATTGTTTTTGGGCAAATGCCAGGTAGAATTCTTAAACGGTATCTTAGGGTTCCTACGTAACACTTTGGTTACCTTGCCTGCTCATCCTCTTCCAATCCCTTCCTATGCTAATGCCTCAATGTAAATAACCCTAAAAACATTAAATAAATTATAAGTATTATATATATTATTTACTGGAAGATAAGCTGTAACAAACTGGGAACCCCAACTTTAATGACCCAGGAAAACAGACACAGCAGTCAACTTTTTCATCGGAGGATGAAAGATGATAAATTCTTTATTGTCAGTTTTACTTGTACATTAGAGTTTTGACATGTTCAAGGTTTTATTAACTAATGGTCACTGAAATGAACATATATTTATGCATACACATACAATAGATATATTATTTACAATTCATTGAAGTTATACAGTGCTCGTTAGCACACCACCTCTTTCAGATTATATTTGAAGTACTATTCATGGTACATTTTTTAGATAATTTGGCAGAGTATTATAGAGAGTTAGCCCTAATAAGTGTAGGTCTTTTTTTTTGCTAATACTTTTATTATTTAAATAAATATGAAACTTGGTCTTCTTTCTTGTGTGGTACTGGTGCACAGTATCATGGGTTGGGTAAATCATTCACTTAGATTTAACCAATAAAATCACATTGTAAATATACACTGCAATTATTGTTAATACTTTTCATTTTGTAAGATATGCCTACAACTTTCTCTTTTCCCCAGTTTGAATATTAAACTTAAGTACTAGGATTAGCAAATAGTTAGATTTGTTTTTGAACAGGAGCACCAAATCTCTATGCCATATAGGAAATGGGGATACATTGCCCCATAATATACAAATTTTAAGACATTTTTTTGGGTAAGTATTTAGAGACACATCTGATTAGATAAATCCTCTTGCTTATTTTTCTGCAAATATGTTCAATGTCCATGACAGTTTTTCATATATGCAGACCTAACAACATATGACTATTTTCTTCTACAATGTTTCTATTGTTAATCTCAATAGGTTCCACTTTATTTTGTACGCATTCTACATTCTGGTGTAGAATTCCGAGACCATTCTTGTGCTTTGAAGACATTGTTTCTTCGTGTGTAGTATCTTCAGAGTTGCATCATATTTACTTCCTAGTCACATAGAACTGGGGAAAGTAACTAAAATATAATAACAAATATGGTGGAAAGTAAAGAAGAAACAAAACAAGATAGACTATTTGCATGTTTTATTATGTAATTCATAATTACTGTGTTCATTGGTGGGTAACAATTCTATTAGGAAAATTTATATCTCTTAAATTATTTAACATAAAACTCGCTAACTTGTTCAAAAGTTATCGAAACAATATTACATTTTACTTTTTTTAAAAAATGGATATTATTATGATTTTAGAAGATGCCAAGAGTAATTAACAAATTATTTTCTAAGAGCTAAGATATGAGAAAATATGTAGTCAAATATTTATATTTACTATACGATGTAAAAGATGTGTAAAATTTAAAGTATGGAAATTATGTTTGGTACTTGAACAAGCTACAGAGCTAAATTTCATTAATAATAATAATAGTTGGTTTCTATCTATAGATAATTTAATACAGCTTTAAAGAATTGAATTGCACACAGGAGATTATTTGTAAAATATATTTCGGCAGATGTGTCTGTTACAAACTAAACATGAATGTAAAAAATAGTTTACAATACTGATATATAAGTTGAAACTAAAAATTCTGAATATTATAAATTAGATTTGTACTAGAGACAAAATTTAAAAGTCAGAATGAAAATTAAATCAATATATATTTATAAGTTCAAACCAGGTATCAACACTGAAGTTTGAAAATAGTTCCTTTACATACAACTAAGAATACAATTGTCTCACCACCACCTCCTACAAAGTATTTATGAATGCTATTACATATTTCTGAAATAAATTATTTATTATATTCACTTTCTAGAAAGGGGTCCTCCTGTTTAACAATCAACATAATGAAAGATATTATAAGTTTTCATATATTCTTTGAAGAAGCTGGATTTGGCGAAGTATGATTGTAATGTTTCACAAAATATGTACAAAATTCTGGATTGTATAACTAGAAGGTAGAAATATAGATAGAACTAGTTGAGTTATTATACAAAGTGTTTACTAGTTTTACAAAAAGATAAATTTACATTTTTATAAATATAGGAATGATTATATCACACAACCTTTAGAATGTTCTGTATATACTTCTATAATTCTGAAATATACATACATTTATGGGATGTCCCAATAAATAAATATTAACTTAAAATGATAGAATAATTATAGCAAACCAAATATTTCATAATGCCCCAGTCTTATTACACTTAAAAAAAACATTCACCTTTAGTACTAGTTTTTGGTCATGGAATGAAGAAATGTCTATCTTCTGATTTTTATGTAACTTATTTCATAAGGAAGTTACATCCAAAGAAACTTTGTCAAGAAGATAGATAGATTGTGAATTATGCCAGTAACTGGATATCTATTCAAGATTAAAGCATCAGTGTAACATGATAAAAAATTCTCATGAAATCAATGCTAAGCTAAACTCGCCAGCCTTTCTACTATGTTAATATGAGAAAAATGGTAGGGAATGCTCTTCACAGGATAGTGCACACTACTTTCAATAGCAAATAATGAATACCACAATTCTTCATATAATGCACACTCAGTAGAATTATGGTCTCAAAGTAGTAGAAAGTGTAAATAAATTGGTTTTACTTGAAATATGTATACATATTAAACATTGCACCTTTATCATGCCTATTATTTTAACAATAACAGTATATTCATAACTGTATTTTGAACTCAATATTAAAAACAGCAGCTAACTGTTTTTGACAAAAGTTTAATATGAACAATTCCTAGCCACTAATTCAAGTAACAATCTACACATTTCATTACAAAGTTCAGTAAAATACTTTTCTTGTTGTCTTACAAAATGTTTAATTGTGTAAGATGGAAAGTTTCTCTATATTGGTAAAAAATATAACATTGTACTCTTATGGTAAATTAAAGTGAATTGTTGCCATATGACTATGTGAGATGACAACAAAGCACCCTATGTTATATTTTCCCAATCCGATGAACAGACCAACTGCGGAATATTTTGCGTGCGGACTTCTTCAGTTCCCTGTTGTGAGCTATTTCGACTTCAAGAGATGCACCATTATTTAGTGCCAGCCAGGTGTGGACCTCATTTGTGTCAGGTGGAGCCGCTTGAAAAAAACATTTGTAAAATCATGAATTTTGAATCTACATTTACAAGTACATTATTTAAATATAAAAAATAAATAAAGCTACTTATTTTAATGAGCATATAAATCATTTTTATTAATTACAGAGAGAAGTAGCCAAAATACAGACAATAAATGAATTATAAAATAAATACCACACAACATTTCTGCGTGCCTAGCTTCAATAGGCTTTTGTAAATTGTACAATTTAAACATTGACATGTATGTTTTAAACAAAGCCACTTTTATGTTATCTTGCTAATTATAAATGACATATATGAAGAGCCTTTTGAGATAATATGTTCATTAAATTTCTGTTAAAATATTATTCCAATTACCTGAGAGCAAATCCTGTAAGGTAACTCTCCTTGATCCAACTAGTTCTTTCCCAGAACCTCGCACTTCAAATACCAGTGCTGCATGTCTTGGAACAGAGTCAGGATTGTCCAATTGGAAGTTCAAGTCAAAGTGTGGGTTAGGTACAGCAGGAAAGAGTCTCGTCTTTGCAACAGTGCGACCTGAGGCACTTAATCGTGCTACTTTATCAGGACTAGTAGCACTGTGAGAAAAAATAAACATTATAAATATGTTTAATACAAAACTGAAATAATCCTATACATTGTACTATTACATTACATTATTGAACTAAGTATATTTTAAGTTGAGGATTACATATTAATTAATAATTACAAAAGGAAATAGCTAAATTACAGACAAAAATAAATTTTAAAATAAATACCTCACAATATTTCTGTGATGCTTTTTAAGTTATAGAAAAACCCAAGAGTTACAAGAACAACACACTGCTCAAACCAGGTGATGAACTAAAAAGCTTATGCGTTTTATAACAACAAGGATTGCAGAAACATAGTGAGATATTTATTTCATCACATATTTTGTCTGTAGTTTTGTTTCTTCTTTTTGTAATCATTAGTTATACTTTTTATACTGATGTTTTAAATTTTATGTTTTTGATGTAACAAATTTAAAATTGAATATATGGTAACAAAAATCTCAAAATAAATAATTATTTCAATGAGTACAACATTTCCTGCCTTTACTCAGAATATAATACCAATTGTATGTTTCACAGTCTGGAAGGCAGATGTGTGATGCTCAAAAAAAAATGTTTTCATGTTATGTCATGTCATCAAATAAGTTGCCATCTAGATTGTAGGGAACCTGAAATAACTGCTTTTCTTGTAACATATAATCAGTGCAGCCAAAAATAATCAAATAAAATTAAGTAAGTGTAATTCTAATCTTTGGTTACAACTGAAACTTTTTATGTTTTTGTGTCTAGTTTGTAATTACAATCTACATATTGGCATCCATTAAAATATTTACCTGATGAATTCCCAAAATTGTTGATGAAATGTTGTACCTAATGTGTTGAATAGTATAAAAATTCTGACTTATTGGTTGACATATGTTTATTTGTTTACTAAAGGTAGAGTTCCCATGGAACATAGAAAAGAAAAAAAGCTTTGCATCATAATTGTATAATGTGTAGCTACAAATATTGTCACACCTTTGCAAACGGACTCTGCAGTACAGTTGTGCAATATGGGCTATATGGAGTCCTTGAGCTCTAATAACCTTTCCTTCAACACCAATATATTTGTCAGGCCTATGAGGTGCCGGTACTTTAAGATCTGGTGAAATGAATGTAAATATCAGATTAAATAAACAAATTGTTAACATATATAATGAACAGTTTATGCAAGTACACTAGTATGTGGTCTCAACTTCATATTTTTCATTTTAAATGTAATTATTATAATTTTTTTATTGAAATACATACAGTAATATTATTTCAGTATATTCATTTAAATGAAATGAAATATAGCTCTTTTCATGTTATGCATTGATTGTAGGCTATTTTAATTTTCTAACCTCCTGGTCTTCTAGTTCTTGGCGACGGACGACGACAAATGTCAGGTTGTGATATAGCGTGCGGTAGGACATTATCCAGATGCAAGAGTTCTGTGGCATCTGACTCTCCACCACCACTTGGTTCAACATTTAGTGGAGAAACCTTTTCATCTTCTGCTTGCAGATGAGGAATAACACTGGCTTCAGACCTGAAGCGCCTAAGACGAAGCCCTCGTTTCATCTGAGACGGGAGAAAAATGAAAAAGAGTTTTAATTGAATTTTGTACACCTGTAGTAAAAAGTAAAGTAAATAAAATTTTACTTTTCAATATAAATATTTATGTGTAATTATACATATTGAATGATATAATAACTGATAAAACATTTTAGAACTTGATACTATTTTTTTCTATATATGTGATTACTCTGAATGAATGTTTGATTATATTACAGAGATACCATAAAACAAATAAAAAGTCTTACAAGCAAATAATCAATACCAAGAAAACAGTAAAACTGTTTGAAACTATCCATGTGAACTGCTTATATTTGTAACATTTGAATACTTAAGAGTTAGGCCAAGTTTTAAAATCGAGTCTTTTTTAGGATCAATTCAGAACATTTATAATACTGATAAATCTGCAGTCACAGCATTTATCTTCAGGAATTGTTAAAATACTTTAAGGTTAAATTCTACTAATGTATAACAAGGAGATTTTAGGAATCTTGATATCTTACCCGTTGCTTCATAACTCTGAAACTACTGTACTCAGCACTTCCTTTCTTCAGAAGTGCCATGTCATCATTAGGACTTGGGGAGTCGTTTCTTCCATTGACAGTGAGTCCAGTACGCAGATCTGTCACATTAACAGAATCAACAGGTGCATCAACAAGTTTTATAGAGTCAGTAATTGTTACTCTTGGCACTGTGGGTGGAGATGGTTTAAGTCCATTTATTAGTACATTTTGAGGTTCTTGAGTTTCTGTGGGAAAATTGAAACAGATAGCATTATAACTGTGAATTAAAACAAACCATAACAAGTCCATTTCACAGTTAACATGATGACATAATAGTATATTCAAAGATGATATAAATTAACAATTATATTATCATTTAATTTTGAATGATTAAAAAAGCATATATATATTATTTACCACAGTTTGTCTGCTGTTTATGAGAGTAAGCTAGTGACACTGTCCTTGGTGGTGCTGGTGGAGGGACGTTTGGAACTTCAATATGTGATGCGTGTCTTGTTTGTAGTTTTGGTGAACTGGTGTTGCTATTTGTGCTTGCCTGATAACTAAGAGACTGGAATGAAGAAAATACAGACAGTGTTTACTATTCCATAAGTATTGAATTAGTAAGATATTTCAGAAATCTGTAGTTTTGTGAAAATGAATAGATCAAAACGGCACTTTTTATTGGTATTTACATTTCTTACCTCTGCATCTTCAGAAATTACTTTAATTCTCAGTTCCACAGTTCCTGATTTCACTCCTTCTAATGGAAAGAAGAGAGCTTCATCAGCCATAGATGCTCTGCGAATATCATCAATCCCAAGGCTAACACTACCGAGAAAGTCATTTAGTCCAAATGTATCATGATCCCACAGCACCTGTCACAGAAGTCTTTAATAAATAATTAATTAAATGTAAAAGATGAAAAAATATGAAATTATAAAATAAATTTTTGGATAGTAGCACATATTGAACCAGAAACACTGAAAGTGTATTATAAACAGACTGTACTTTTGATAAACAGTTCTTGGGTCTCCACACGGGTCAAATGAAGCTGAAGTCACGATGTTTCGATGGCGTACTCAGCCATCATTCTCAAGTGAAAGTGCCGTCCTATGGTTTATCCATTGCCTTTATACTCCATCTCTAGGCAGCATGGTGTGTGTCCTGTCCTGATTGGTCATTGGTCTCAGTTGATATTGCCCTGTCCTCTCTGCTGGCTCAGGGACCCTGGTTGAGTTCGAACAATAACTTTTCCAGTGTCTGGTGGCATAATTATTGTACACCAGATGCTGGAACAAGTTATTGCTCGAACTCAACCAGGAGAATGATGACAGAATATGTCATTGAAACATCGTGGCTTAAGCTGAATTTGACCCAGGTGGAAACCCAAAAAGTATTTATCCACAATATATACTGGAAAAGTCTTCAATCTTTGACAGACTGTACTCTCTTTTATAATTAATTACAAAAAATATATAATCACAAGCAGTAATGTTTAAATGATTGAAATCTAATGTTTTCATATCTTGTGCAAACAACATAATTTATGAGCTTAAGTGTACAATTATTGTACTGCAAATTTTAAAACAAAGAACTATTTAGATTGCTTTTGGGAAACATAATTTTGTATTAAAAAAATTCTCACAATGCTTAACTCTGTTATTCAATCAGCCACTTATATAAACAGAGAATGAAACTTTTTTTTATCCAGTTTGCTATGAGGACTAAATAAACACAGTTAGCCAAAAATTAAATAAATAATTTTGAAATAGTTGTACTTGTTGTAATTCAATATCTTGAAATCACATTACCACTTCAAGCATTTCTCCAGAACGAGGAAGGCCCATTATTGCACTTTCATCCCAGCATGGATTCAAAGTCTTTTTCCGAACCCCTGACTTGTATTTGCACTCGCCTCCAATTTTAAATTCACAATATGGGTCACTGAAGCCATTTAGATCCTTTGATTCTAAGTCCTGAGCTCTGAAATTAAGTTTGGAAATATGTTTAATGGCCAAGTTTAGGTTTATTCATAATACTAAAAAAGTTAATTGTACAGACATTTACAATGTGGTACCACCTAATTTTTAAATTAAAGAAATTGGGTGATCTGCTGTAAAGAGCAAATTATAAGTATAAGGAGGGATAATAAAATGAGTAGAGATTATGAGATCACTGTTATTTTTTCATAGATCATAAGTCATATTCTGATGGAATATGGATACTTTGCCTCTTTAAATTATGAACCATGGATTGTTTCACTAAGTTGAAAATTAATGGTAAAATAGTTTTATTATAATAAAATCAGATATTAAATAAATAAAAAGATGGCCAATAAGTCAGCATATAAATTGATTACTATTTAAATAAGTAAATGTTTCATTTCCCTTTTGAGTCTTTCTCAGGCATAAAATTTAGCAATTCATGTCACTTATTTCTTGACTCCCTCAGCCAAAATGATTATTAAATGTATTCAAGTATTTACACGTGAAGAATTTAGTGCCATGGGCCATCTTCAGTGACAGTTACAACCTAAAAGATGTCAGAAAGTCCGAAAATATTATAAAAACAAAATGAAAATTTTGAATATGCCTGTAAAAATGTTTATGGAGGCAGATAAGACATTGAAGATGCGTAAAAGTAATTATGGGGAAAAAGTTATAGGCATACATTTCATACATACAAAACTATAAAGTCAACAAAATATGCAGATTCAGAAATAATTTTATATGGTAGCTATATCAGATTAATAATTAAATGTTTACCTGATTACAGTAACTTCCATAAGACCGAGTCCATTGCTCATCAAGCTGCTGATATCTGGGATAGCTGACTCCTGTGTTAGCAGCATCTTCTACAAAAACAAAGAAACCGTTACACACATCACTTCCAGATGTACATTCAACTACTCACTTGTCAAAAAAAAATTATTTTATAAAAATTTAGATAGATGATAATTATTGTTGATTAGATTGTGATTGTTCAAAAGAATGCATTCAAAAAGTTGGCATTTAAGTAAATAATAATACCTATATTTATATCTACTTTGGCATGCTATCAGTCGTTTTACCACTTTTCTTAATCCTCATTTATTTAAAGATCATTGTAAATGTTTCATTCTTAAGAATATAGAAATGTTCAACATTTTACAATTTAAAAAACATATCTCACCGCCTGCTGCATCCAAGAATTACTATTTCGCTTTCCTCTAACTTCAGATAAAACATTGTCATCTTCACCAGGAGGAGCAAGATCTGAATTACAATTCTCAGACTGTGCCACCGAAATAACTGGACGGAAGACCACTGATACGATTACCGAGCCTGAGCTAGCACTACCAGTGAGGGGCAGCTTTCGCTTTATTACCCACGTTTCCTTCTGGAAAATATTAACATAAAAATATGGCATAAGAATGGCACATATCTTTTTGGCATGAGTCAGATGAACAGAGGAAGAGTAGTATTTTTTTCTCTTCATATGTATGTGTACAGTACCTGTGCTAAAGAAAGGTTGGCAAGTCCTAAAAGATCAGTGTCTGCCATTTTCTTAGGGCTCCATGAACAGATCACAAATGAAAGTACAGTCCTTGTGTAGTCTGACACAAGAAACTGAGCTTTAGACTCCCATTGAGGACTTGTTGTTTTTCGTAAGTAATGTGTAGTCTTTGTCTGAAGAAAAAAAAGAAAAGAAGATAAATTAGTGTTATTAAAAAGTTACTTGTCTCAGTACTGGTTTTAATATTGCAGAAGGTGTAAGACCAAAGGAGAATATCCTTTTTACTCAATATCTAAAATATATAGAGGAAAAGGAGATTTATTACTGTAGTTTCATCAAAATATTATAACAATTACACTAGTATGAACAGTAAAAATAAATATAATTATTTGTCATATAAAATTAGTCAATAATTTTCACACTTATAATATAAAACAGAAACAAGTGTTATAAGAAAGTAACTAACCTTCTTACGGTTATTAAATAACATGCAATAAGGATTACACTCAGTACTGTCACAGCTTCCAAGGCCTTCAGCAGAATGGATGAAGACAAACAGCACGCCGGATACTAGTGGAGAAAAATAATTTTATGTTTAAGAATGTTCAAGAAGAAGACTTCAGAAAAAAATGATAAAATTGTTTCAAATAGCAACTGATTAATTATGATAAAGACCAATTGCAGCTTAAGTAATACAATGTGAATTCACCTACTCATTTGAACAAAACACACTAATAGAATGTTTTACATTATGTAAAGAATTATGTTTACAGTTGTTAAAAAGTTACCTAATGAGAATAAAATACTCATATTAAAGTTAACGAATGTGGAACCATGCTACAAAAGAACCATAGAAAGTTTCAAATGTAAGTATTATTTTAAAAAAATTGTACATTATACCAGTTCCTACAGTTCCAGTTGGCCAAGCTGGTTCAAGTTGATCCAACTGCACTACTGGAAGTGGTGTGTACTGAAGATGAAGGGGAATGGAGGGCAATCCACCCTTAACAGCCTTCTTATGCAAAGCTGTTTCCACGCTGCTCTAACAAACAAAAAATTATTTATTAAAAATTCTATAACTCAATTATTTTTTAAGAAATTAATTTTAATTATTTGTTTTTTGAAAAAAGAATATTGTCAAGGATTTTAAATTGTAACTGCAAAATTGAATATTTAGAAATCTTGCAGTAAGCTAATTTACAACTAATGTAACTAATAAAAAATGAAATGACAACATTATAAACACAAAAATTTATTATTTCTAAAAAGAATGCCTTTTCATTTAAATTTGTAGAACATTAAAATCAAATACTCTCAATTAAATAATTCAAATGTTTCATTCATCTAATATACATGCAAGTTAAAACTGCCATCTGACTGACGATTTTCTGTACATTAATACACATTGCAATAAAGTTCAGAAAAAGTTTTAAGTGGAGTATTTTTAAAACATTGTATTTCTATTATGTTCTATAATATTATGTAATTTACTTACACAGGATGGGTATCCAATCCAAATCCACAAAGTGGCAACTCAAACTGATTCAAAGTTACTGAACTGACAAGCTTCTTTGCTTTCAGTTTCACCAGTAACTGATCATGTTGCAAAGATCCAACCAAAAATGACATGCTCTCTTTGCAGCTGACTGACTTGGAAAATGGTGTCGATCGATGCCGCTGAGCTCCCAACGCAAAGACAAGCCACCTTGGAGACTCTTCGAACTGTCCTAGTGACATATTTCAACATAGCAAAACAATTTTTTTCCAAATATTATTAAACTGTAAAAGATTGTTAAAACAAAACACATTGCACTCATGTGTACCTGCCTGCACAGGTGGTATAGTTATGGTTACAGTAAGGACTCCTTGAGCTTCAGAAATCTCTCCAGAGTCCCTAGCTGGAGGTCGCGGAGCACCAGCACTTGACAGGTTGATATCAAGAGAGCTTGGGTCAACAAGAGCTGATGCTAGAGCTTCCATTACAAGTGAATGCAACCAGGTTTTCAGAATAGGAACATCCATCATTTGTACAGACTGTTTCACATAAAAAAGCAAGGTAATAACAAATATTGCAGAAAAATAATTGTATCAATTGTATAAAATCAAACTTTACAAATTAATAAACAAATGAACTAAATTCAGTTTGTAATAGCACCTAATAATAAAAAACTAAAATGTGTTTTTATAGTATAATAATATAACCATTCAAATCAATAGGAACAATTCAGTTCATGCATTCACAGCGCTCCCATTTGAAAATGGGTTAATTTTCATAATACTCTAATATGGTGTGCACATTTTTTGTGAATATTTACATGGTTTAGACTTTTGATTATCACTTAAGGTTAACCAGTGTAACTGGTAGTTAGTTAAACCAATAGTTTTGTATTTTTCTATTACCTCAGTTTAGCTTTTATTTTTAATTTTTGGTTAACAGGTTACATGAAGGTGATCCTGAAACAGGCAACTCCCCTTTAATAACATACGAAGGGAATTAAAAAAAGGGGATCCAGAAGGTAGAGAAAGGTAGCCAAGGGTTGACCAAGGCCCCTGGGCTATAATTTGAGGATCCTACCTAATGTTTCACCTAAAGAGATGCAGGGAAAACCCTAGAAAATCTGCATCAGGTAGGTCGGGCAGTGGGTACTATTCTCACACCCTTCCGAATGACAGGATAGAAATCTGCTGTGGGGTCACAGCATTATCTTCTCTGTGTCTCCACCAGTTTTAGGAAGCAGTTGGTCGACTGATCCAATGCGATCAGGGAACAATTCTCACTGTATGCCCAAGGTCTTCGACCCTAGTACTTACACCTCCAAAAATAGGTGAAGGTGCCACAGCATGTGAGAACTTTGAATAAAATTTGAGAGTGTAGGAGGCATTCCCAATGGAATGAACCCAACAGTCAATCTGGGGAGGAATACCTGTGAGAGAAAACTCCCATTTTTGTATATTTTTTAAAGTATTTAGAAGATATTGTTTCTTAAATAAAACATTCATTAAATTTAGAAGTAAATTCATGGTAAACAGACCAAAGATATGGACCAACTACCTCTTGTTGAAATGATTCTTGGGTTTACAGCCGGGTGGCATTGTAAATACAATGCCACCGAGCTGCAAACCCAAGAATCATTTCAACAATTAGTTCACCAGGAAAACCTAATAAATGAATTGAATATTTTATGTGTAAAAAAGTTTTACTTTGTATGTGGGTTTGTATGTATGTTTTGCTTACAAATCTAAACACATGGAGCAATTTCAATCAAAATTTTCACACAAGCTCTTTGCTAATTGGAAATCAGCTCTGTTTAAAGGGTAAGACATGACTACCACCCACAAGGCCTGGAGAGGAGGGGACAGAAAATTTTAAATATGCAAAATCTGGGGAAGAAATGCTATTTACCTTTTAAACACTGTCATCAAGTTGCATATAACATTACAGTTAACATATAAAATCTTATTGTTAAGACCTTTACCTTTAAAACTCTAACACTGAACCACACTTCTGGTTTCTCAACAAAAGTCACATTCAGATGAGTGAAGTGGGGAAATGGTGCATCCATACTAAATGTGAGCGTGGCATATACTTTACCACGCACATTTAATTTTTCAACTGCAAGATCGAGATCAACACCCATTCTGCAAAACAATTGTGCAATTCAGACAAAATACACATTCAATGTATAGGAAGTTACTGACATCTGTAGTTAACACTGATAAATCATTCATATACTGTGATAAATGAATTTGTTTCATATTGTAGATTTATTAAATATTCTCATTATAAAATTTTTTACTAATATTTACTATGGACAAAAATATTTGCATTACTCCTTTCAACTTTTCATTACATTCATTTTATATAATATTTTGAATATATGTAATAGATATAAAATCAAATTGCTGACCCTTTTCCAAATAAACGTGTCCTAAGAACCATGCTGAAATCGTCACTGTCAACACCAACTTCAGCTTCAAGTGCTACTTGGCAACGTGGCGATGGACCAAGAGCAGTCCGTGGTCTCAATGGCGGTGGAAGTCTTCTACCACATGGTGCAACATCAAAAATCCTGACAGATTTCACCTCAGGGCTGTTACCACCCAACGTGAATTGGCATAACTCAACACTTTCTGTAAGCATGAAAAGACACTATTTTATCATCTCTATAAGATGTTTTTATTTATTATTGTTGTCAATAACTAAGGAACATACTCATTACATATATTTTTCATTAATGATTAATTACAACCTGATGGACGACTCCATATAAAAGAATGTTCAGAAACAACAACTGACAAAAGCTGCAGGATGATTGCTTGAAGCTGCCCTTAAACCAACGTTTCATCATGTTTGGGACTTCCTCAGGTAAATTCTTCAAGTTTTAAAATTTGATGAACAAAAGGAAACCAAAGATAAAAGGGCATTCAAGCTCAGATTTTTATACATAAAATAGTAAATCATTAATTGTTATTTTATGACTGAGGAAGTCTCAAAAACGTCGCAAATTTTAACTTGGAACTAAATATAAACTGACAACAAAGGCTGTTCGAATTTACATAAATATTTAAATGTCAGATAAATTATTAAGGTCAAAAAATCGTATAAAGTTCAGTGATTCATACCAATGAACATAAAGTATATATTAATTTGACACATTTTAATTACGTACACTCAAGGCTTATTGTGTCAAAACTAAAAATTTGTGAATTATTATTCAGGAGCGAGCACCTAAGGCAAGGAAACTTTTCACAGCTACCTGAATTTAAAATTTAAAGAAGAAAGGGAATAAAAACCACCGCAAGATCTGCTTTTCTTAGAAGACTGTTTTATTTAATTAATGTTAATTAGCCAACATATTCATCTGCCTTACGTCAAATATTTTAGTTCAATAAAATTTCTTAATCATTTACAGAAGGCGGTCAGCTGTAATTACAATTGAAGACCAAGAAAAGAAAACAGAAATCAAGAAAGGAGTTGGCCAAGGATGCAGTCTGTCGCCCGTGATGCTTAACCTACATATAGAACAGATGATGAAGAATGTTTAAACGGAATATGGACAATGAATCATACTGCAAGGAGAAGAAATAAAAACCCTACGTATTGCAGGTGATATTGTGGTCAGAGGAAAACTTTGGAAGCATATTAAATGGCATGAAAATGGTCCTGGAGAAAGAGTTCAATGGAGGGCAGACCAAGGTAATAGAGCGTAGTATGGGAAACAGTGGAATAACAAAGGATGTTAGATTAGGAAGGGATATTTTGAAGAAAGTTAAGGAATTCTGCATAATAAGTAGAATAGAATATAACAAGGAAAGCTTTCGTAAAAAGAGGAATTAACTTACGGGTAATATAAGTGTGAATATTATGAAATCATTGCCAAAAAAGTTCGTATGAAGTGTGGCGTTTTATGGGTGCGAAACGTGGATGATAGGAGTTGCAGAAAGGAAAAGAATAGAAGCCTTTGGAATGTGGTGCTAGAGGAGAATGAGATGGGTGGATAGAGTCACTAACGAGGAAGATATAAACAGAAAAAGGGGGAAATGAACAATATTGAGGACTTTGACCAAGAGAAGGGATAGATTAACAGGTCACGTTTTGAGACATGAGGGTCTTGTAAAATTAGCATTAGAGGGAAGTGTGCGGGGAAAGAACAGAAGAGGGAGGCTATGTAGATTAGGGAGGATGTGGTAGTTACGTGTAAATGAAAAGAATTGCGCAAGATAGGTTAGCACGGAGGATTGCATCAGGCCAGTCTTGGGATTGAATAATACAACAGCAATCCTTCTAACATGTTTTAAAAACTAGAAAATAATCCTTTGTAAATTATGTCTTCTAAATTAACATTTGTTCCGTTTTTTCATTATTCAGCTGTTTCGAATAAAAATGATTTTGAGTTAATTACTTATTATTTCCCTATCAATATACTCCTAAACTGTATTTCAGTTTAACGCTTTACGTATCCGAAAATCCTACTTGTCACCGACATTGAACATCTAGGGCCTCAGATTTCAAACAGCTCAGGGCTCCATCTTGCCCGGCAGCATATATAGCATATATAACCATATCAAAACCGACATTTTGTGAAATTATTTAAATATGCAATTAAAACTCTAAATAAAGCCAGTTAAATAACGAATACAGGGCGAGTTAAAATTATGTGAACAGTATATAGAAGACGAAACAGAATTAAGATGAAGTGTGCCTTTATACCAAAGCACATGCCACACAATTGTGTTGAAATGACTTGGTAGCCACGTATCGTTAAGTGCTTTAACTAATTCGTACAGCCTGAACTTTAGGGCGACTCGCATACCAAGTGTTTATTTTATTTTTTTGTAATTTGGTTGAGGGGGGCCTTTTCTTGCTGAAAGGAAGGAAAGAAGGGACTCAAAATTTTTGAATGCTCAACAGAAACCTTCTCGCCGGTGAGCAACACGAGTCATCAAACGTCATCGCAATTGGGTGAATGGTATAGGAAATGCATCAGGGTCAAACGAAGCTACATTAGTTCTTATTTATATAGATTATGAAAGGTTTTTTTCGGCGGTAGAAACAGTTATGTGCAGCGTTAGCAAAATTATTAAAGCAGTGCTCATTTTTTATCTAATTTAAAGAAAGTAATGAACACAAAGTGGATCTTATTTCTTTTGTTAAAAGTTAAAAAAACCTGGCCTATTTCGTCAGCAAATTCTAAAGCGTGAAGGTTGGAGGGATAGCTGTGTGTGAAAACGTTTTGTTAATTTTCTTCTTTACTATAACTCGGGCGGTTTTGTGGCTCCAAAATTTGGCCGCCGTAGGCAGTCGCCTTGGGCCTAGGGCCGGCCTGTTTCTCCGTATTTCGTCAGAGAGAATGTACGACCGACCATCCTTTTTTTTTTTAGAAACAAGCTACGTGAAGATGATCATGGAACAGACAACTGCCCTTTAATAGCATGGGAAGGGGAATGAAAAGGAGGGGGGAGGGCGAGACCTGTAAGGTAGAGCAAGGTAGCCAAGGGTTGACTAAGGTCCCCGGGCTATAGTTTAAGGATCCTAGCCGGTGTTTCACCTAAAGATATGCAGGGAAAACCCTAGAAAACGTGCATCAGATAGGTCGGGATGGTGGGTATTATTCTCACGCCCTTCCGAATGACAGATGAGGCACAGCATTCCCTTCTCTGTGGTCCCAGCAGTTTTAGGAGGCCAATGGGATTAGCGGACAGCTCTTACCGTATGCCCAAGTTCTTCAACCCCAGTACATGTTGTTATGGTATTTAGTCCTAAGATTGGTCTGATGAAACCCTCCATGCTAACCTATTTTTATGCATTGAACGTTGCATGTACGCGGGAAATTAAAGACACGGCTGTAGTTTCCCCTTGCTTTCCGCCGTGCAACAGTAACTCAACCATTAAAGCAGTTGCAGTCAAACTTTGAGCACTATCGTCGTACCTTAAGTCGGTAATAGTCAGGCCTGTTGCCCCTCACCATGCTAGTTTTTGTCAGCCCCCGAAACATCCGTACTGCTCATATCTGAGTCGTGGTCCCCAATACATACACCTCCTAAAATAGATGAATGTGCCTCGGCAAATGAGAACCTTGACAAGACTAGAGATAGTAGGAGGCATCCCCAAAGGAGAAAGCTCCCACAGGCGGTCCTGGCCTGGCAGCCAAATAAGACGTTCAGTTCTGTTGTAACAGTCGTCGGTCGGAGGATAGGCGCTGCGGGAGTTTTCTCGCAGGCGCTTCAGCCCAGAGTGACTGCGGGGCTCACCTGATCATGTCGGGAATGCCTCACACTCTTTCTGGGTACTTTTTGTCAAAGTTCTCACATGCCGAGACACCTTCACCTATTTTAGGAGGTATATGTACCGGGGTCAAAGACCTTGGGCATATGGCAAGAGCTGTCCGCTGATCCCATTGGATCAGTCGGCCATCTGACTCCTGAAACTGGTGAAGACACGGAGAAGGGAATGCTGCGTCCCCACAGCAGACTCGTCTCCCGTCATTCGGAAGGGCGTGAGAATAGTCCCCAATGCCCGACCTACCTGATGCAGGTTTTCTAGGGTTTTCCCTGCATCTCTTTAGGTGAAACACCGGCTAGGATCCTTAAACTATAGCCCGGGGGCCCTAGTTATCACTTGGCTACCTTGCTCTACCTTCCGCATCCCCCCTTTTCAATTCCCTTCCTATGCTATTAAAGGGGAGTTGCCTGTTTCAGGATCACCCTCATGAAGCCTGTTAACCAAAAAAAAAAGTAACAGTCGTCATCATCAGTGTGACGACCGCGCAGCCAAAGCTAATGTGAATCATCCATGAGATGGGAACGAGGGCACGGGCAACCTGTTAGAAGGCCCGCGTGCACGAGGTCACGACGCCTGGTGCAACGCTCTCCGATCGATGCATTCACGCACGTGGCTCAAGCACGGAGCTATCTGTGTTCCGCAATGCGCGCACGATATCCCCATTCCCGCAACTCACACTTCACTTTGGCACCGGGTCAAGACACATCTAAAAATAAAATAATTAAAGTGTACAAAGAATTAGACCGAAAGGCAGACTAAATAGGACTGGTAGTGAAGATAAGAGAACCTAAACATAAACGAGCTGGGGTGGGCGGAGCAGGTAAACTATGCTACAAGGAAAGCGTGGAACACCTTGCACTTTGTCATGAGAACACTCAACAAGGGGAATGCGAAATCTAAAGAGTTGGCATATTTGTCATTAGTACGCCCACTTATGGAATATAGTGCAGCATGCTGGGATCCGTACAGGATAGGTCAAATAGAATCCTTAGAAAGGGTGCAAAGAAGGGCCGCAAAATTCGTACAAATAGGACCTGGGCATGGGAACGAAAAGGTAAAGCGACTAGGGTGGGATACGCTACTGACAAGAAGAGAAACAGCTAGGCTACACATTTTCTACAGAGCTTTTGCAGGTCAAAAACCTTGGCAGGGAATCCGAGATAGAATGAAAGAGTCGTCTCGGAACGGGAGGGAGGGAACCAAAAAACAGACGTTAGAAAATACTCATTCCTAAATAGGACAATTAATGACTGGAACAACCTGCCTGCAGGAGTGTTTGGGGAACTTCCTCTAACAGAAAGACTCAATCTAAGTTTAGTGTAGTGCAGTGTAGTGAAGTGATCAGTGCTGTGAAATCTCTAAAAATATATTACAGTGAAATATATTTCCAGTCTTTTTGGTTTTTTTTCAGGCAAAAACAATACTATTCTTTTTTTTAAAAAATCATTCCTAATAATATGATTCTTTTTTTTTGGTTAACAGGCTACATGAGGGTGATCCTGAAACAGGCAACTCCCCTTTAATAGCATAGGAAGAGAATTGAAAAGGGGGGATGCGGAAGGTAGAGCAAGGTAGCCAAGGGTTAACTAGGGCCCCCGGGCTATGGTTTAAGGATCCTACCCGGTGTTTCACCTAAAGAGATGCAGGGAAAACCCTAGAAAACCTGCATCAGGTAGGTCGGGCATTGGGTACTATTCTCACGCCCTTCCGAATGACGGGAGACGAGTTTGCTGTGGGGACGCAGCATTCCCTTCTCCGTGTCTCCACCAATTTCAGGAGGCAGTAATCGACTGATCCAATGGGATCAGCGGACAGCTCTTGCCATATGCCCAAGGTCTTTGACCCCGGTACATATACCTCCTAAAATAGGTGAAGGTGTCTCGGCATATGAGAACTTTGATAAAAAGTACCCAGAGAGAGTGCGAGGCATTCCCGACATGATCAGGTGAGCCCCGCAGTCACTCTGGGCTGAAGCGCCTGCGAGAAAACTCCCGCAGCGCCAACCTGTAATATGATTCCACACTTATTTATTTATATTGAATATAATTATACTTTCAACTATAGGTTAAATATGGTCTTTACGACCAGTTTATTAATTATTGTTTAAGTTCTACGTATCTGCCACCGGGCATCTGCCCATTTGTAGATTTAATAAATACATATATGACTAAGTCCACTACAAAAACCTAAAAAGAAAGCCGCAGACTCTGGAAATCGGACAGAAAGTCTCTGAAGGTGTGTCTAAATTTAGATACCTGAGAAACATAATACATAATTAGGGTAGAATGGATATGAGCATCAAAAAACCTGAAATTAATGAAGAGTAAATTTCTAACCAGAAAATCTAAATTACTGATATACAAAACATTAGTAAGGCCAGTGATTACATGTTTTTGTGGTAATCAATCCTTAGACTGGTCTGATGCAGTCCTCCATGCCCACCTATCCTGCGCAAGCCCTTTCATTTCTACCTAGCAACCACATACTCCCTAATCTGCTTAGCGTTTCCCATCTTCGGCCTCCCTAATCTGTTCTCGACACACACTTCCCTCTAATGTCTTCCCTCATGACTCAAAACGTGGCCTATTAATCTATCCGCTCTCTTGGTCAAACTCCCCCATATCGAGTTCTCTTCCCCTATTCTGCTTATAACTTTCTGGTTAGTTACCCTATCCATCCACCTCATTCTCCTATAGCACCACATTTCGAAAGCTTCTATTCTTTTTCTGTCTCCAACTACATCTTCCACGTCTTGCACCTATATAGCGCCACATTCCATACCAACATTTTAAATAATGATTTTCCAATGTACATACTTATACTAATCTAAATAAATTCCTCATTTACGAAAGCCTTCCTTACCTGTGCTATCCTACTCTAGTTATTACACTGCCCAAGTAGCAGAATTCCTTAACTCCCTTCAAAATATCCCTTCCCAATCTAAGAGCCTTTGTTATTCCACGGTTTTCCATTACCTTGGTTTTCCCTCTATTAATAATGTTGTACTCTTCCTCCGGGATCACGTTCATGCCATTTATTGTGTTTTCCAAGTCTTCTTCTGACTCAACTAATGCCACAATATCGTCAGCAAAGCGTAAGGTTTTTATTTCTTCTCCTTGCAGTGTGATTCCATTCCCATATTCCGTTTTAACTTTCTCATCGGCTGTTCTAGATATAACTTAAAAGAGCACGGTCCAGAAAGTCCATACTTTTTACTCCTTTCTTGATTTCTCCTTTCTTTTCTTGCCCTTCGATTCTAATTTCAGCTGACTGCCTTCTGTAGAGGCTAAGTGATTAAATGTGATGCAGAAATCTGAAAAATGACTCAACCAGTCCACGAGACGAATTTAAAGAACTGTAATTAAATCCTGGCATTTGATTGGATGTTTCTGCTGGAGAAACACTGAGCACGTATCACTCTAAATTCGGAATGTGTCATCTAAGGTGACAGTCTGCAGTCGACCCAGGAAGCCAAGGACCTGAATAGGCTTCAGAACCAAGGACGAAGAATCGATGTGCTGTAGTACATGAGCACTAGTCGCCACTGACAACAAATAAAAATACTGTTGATGACTTCACTTCTTTTAATGATTATTTTTGGTTAAATAACCCTTAATACCGTGTCCCGGGACATGTCGTATTTTTGAAACTATCTAGTGAGGGGAAAGGGGGGGAGAAGAGAGAGAAGTAGAGATAGAGAAGAAGAGAGAGAAGGGAAAAGAGAAGGGAAGAGATAAAGAGAGGGGAGAATAGAGAGAGAGACCGATTTATTTTCAAGCAGTAGTCAGCTTCAAATAAGAAGTTTTCAATTAGTTCCTGATTATAGTTGACGTTTACTCACCCACTATAGACGGCTTGGACTCGTTCAGCAACGGCTCCACTTGCTCTTTCACCAGAAGATACAAGCTCTCGCTGCTGAAGACCCACCTGAAAGGAACCACGAGATAAGCCAGATACATCATTAGGGTAATGGAGCAGACCTGACCTTAATCAAGCTAATCTGACTAAGACCTACCGCGATATTTATCACACAACTTTAGCACGGAACTACATGGAACTAAATATAAATGCATTAACATAAACAGTAAACTGATAAAGCCATTCTTTGAAGATGTTAGATGCCTACAAATCAAACAATGAATGAAGTGAGTGCTTCTGGAGAGGAGAAAGTATCACTTTGGAGGAAGTTTCGAATAGTCAACAACCAGTTTGTCTTAAACGATAGATATGAAAATAGACCTACTACACTGAGTCCAGGCAAAAGAAAAAAAAAGTTAAACCTTGAATGTAAAAAAACTTTTCTTTCACGGTGATGAAATATACTGTACTAAAATTCTATCATTGTTTGAAGTCTCTATAATAATTATTATATTTACTGTAAGCTGTCAGTTATTTTTTACAGGTATACTTTAATGTCACTGTCCAACACGTAATGAATTCACTAAATGTATCAAGATTCTGGTTGTGACTGGAATTAATCTTAGCCAATCTGTTTATATATTTGGGAATAAATCCAAGAAGACAGACGTTGCCCTTAAATATCAATTAATTAACAGACATTAATTTCTATGTTACACGCAAAATATTGCAACAGATCCCTCAGATGTCTCATCAAATATTATGCACGCTTCAATTCTCTTGATTATTAGAAATATATTATTTAAAAATAATTATAGCGAAATGTACAACCTACTATAAATATAAAATACAGCCAATTTGTCAGCAAACGCTATTGATAATTATTTAATGCATTTATAACGATTCGGCCATATTTGTGGACTTCATAAGGTAAGCAGACAAAAAATTTAAAAAAATTGAAATACAGAATATTTCGTTAAAATATAAAAAGTACAGCTTTCAATTAAATAAATAAAACAGACATATCAATATTGATTGCTGACAAATTGACTGAATTTTTTATTTACAATTTAATCTAATATACAAGGTACATTTATTTCGTTTTAGTATTTCAATAATAAAGTGCAACGAATTCTCCTTCCGCATAAGTTCCCTGGGATTTACAGCACCTTTCTTTCTGCCCGAGTTAATTGCAATTCACCTTAATTTAATTTATGTGTTTACGATTTAAATGTTAATATATAATGTAATAAATAATACGTATAATAATTTATTCCATATATTAGAACAGGAAAAAAAATTATGTGAAAATATATTCTGTAAGCAAAGTGTCTACAGAATTTTTGAGATAAAGTTTATCTTTGCTGGTAGGAAGACCTTTGCTTCTGTATTCGTGATCGTATATGAATGTAATAAGTGAATTGTTCAATTCTGCAATATTTACCAATTACCTAGACATGGAGCATAATGCGGAGTTGCTGAGGAATAAAAGATAAGTATATTGTTGGAACACGGGCATTGGTATAACAAATTAATAAACGTTAAATGAAAACGCCATTACAGTAACGAAACAAGTTCATTTCCTTGCATCCTGAATCAGTGTCGCCTTGGGAAGTTTTTAGAAGGGTTGGGATAGGATAGACGTAGTTCGCAGAATGGCTGCTCTGTCGATCATCAAGGGTTTTCCAATGGATATTGAAAGCGTTCCATGTATTATTACTCGGCACAATGGCCGTATCGAGTGATTGCCTCGGAGGCTTTTGTGCCTGCCAAGCCACCGTTCACACAACGTCATTCCTTTTCTCTATTTCTCATGAATATGGATTCCAACCCACTGAAGCTACCGACAACCACTAGGAATTAAATTTTTAAAAAATCATCGCCCTATCCAAAAAACCCCACTAATTTACACAATTGCAATTATTACCAACATTTCGTGATATTTGAATACATCACACGTAAAATTTATAAAAATGGTAATAATCTATCAATTAAATTACTTTTTTTACATGTACAGTAATATAATTTACAGAAGATTTATTTTAATCCAAATCGAATTCTGTCAGCGTATTAATGAAGTCATTAAAATTTTTAAATATCTGAACAGTTTACTTTTTTAATTTCATATTATCATCTTTTAGGTTTTTATTCTTGTCTAGAGATGATAGAAGTATAGTAGATATAAAGAGTAGGACAGCACAGGCAAGGAAGGCTTTCGCAAGAAAGACGAATTTACTTACGGTTAATATGAGTGTGAATATTAGGAAATCATTCATAAAAATGTTCGTACGTTATATGGGTGCGAAACGTGGACGCAAGGAGTTGTAGAAAGGAAAAGAATAGAAGCCTATCAGATGTGGTGCTATAGAATAATGAGATAGATGGATAGAATCACAAACGAGGAAGTTCTAAGAAGAATAGGGGAAGAGCAAACAATATGGATGACTTTGACCATGAGAAGGGATAGATTAATAGGCCACGTTTTGAAACATGATGGTCTTATAAAATTAGTATTAGAGGGAAGTGTGGGGGTAAAAGCAAAAGAGGGAGGAAATGAGGGAATACGCTAATCAGATGTGGGACGTGGCAGTTATGTGGAAATGAAATGGCTTGTGCAAGATAGGTTAGCGTGAAGGGTTGCATCAGACCAGTCTTAGGACTGAATACCACAACAACGTGAAATTGGTAATATATATACCTTTATTATTGACTCTTGTGTGAGGTATCGAAAGCGGTGTTTTCTCATTAATGGTGATGTATACGAATTAAATCGAGAATATTCGGATACATGCAGAATTTCAAGGATTAGAGGAGCGCAAAATGCAGTCACCGAGATTCGTGCCTGCAAGCAAGGTCCGGGGATTACGGGCGTTCGGCCACCAGGGGACGATGACCTATGAATTTTTTCCCCAAGGCCAGCCCTTTCCTCCGAAAGTGCGGATACCGCGGTCGTCGAAAATTAATTACGATTGGTGAAGACACATTTTACCATGTAGAATGGGAAAGGAGAGATTGGCTGGAAGGTGAAAAAGTCAGTGTGCGTTTGAAGTTGAAAGGAAGAGAAAGTCGGGCGAGGAGAAATTTGCAATCTTGGACAGTTCAAAAGACTCAAACGATAAGACTGTAACCTCAATATTTGAGTGGCTGTGGATTAATGCAAAAGGTCAAAGGGGTATGCGCAGGGAAGTTAAGTAAAGTTTACGAAAATACTTTTCACAGAAGACGACTGAATGAATAACGAGGGTAAACTAGAAAAAAAAACACAGAAAGTCTTTGAGAATTTTGTTTAGGAACCAGTCCCGCTCGCTAATGCGCTTCAGAGAGGAATGCACGAAATGAATACACGTATCTGACGGACACACGAATAGCGAAATCAGTAATCAAAGTTCGCAAATTCAATATATGTGAGGGTGTCGGTGATTTCCCTAGAGGAAGAGGAATGTGAGAGGTCGCTGCAATTTCATGTTCGAATGTTAAAACATTTGTCAGTCAATTCGCTCACATTGAGATCGGAACCTATTAACCAAGGGAAGCACATTTTAAGTATGGCTGTCTTTAAAAAGCAATATGGTTTACAATGCCAAGTAGACATTTATTGAGAACACGTGACTTGCATGACATTGCAAAAGAATTACTCCCCGCTTTCATTTGCGCCATAGCATCTCTTATTCTGCAAAACAGTGTACACAACCTCAACCGAGGCCTAATGTAAACAACAATAAAGCTTAATCTAACACGTGTTAAAAGTTTAGTGGAATTGTTCCTCCCTCACTTCCCACTATGGGACTGAAGTACAACTTAAATTACACCTTCAATGTCAGAAAAGAATTAAGCAACACTGCAACCCCGGAACAGACATCAATCTCGGGCGGTTTTCGCGTATTTTTATGAAACGACCCTCCAACTCCGTCCTCAATGATGCTACCCTCCCAAGGGGTTGAATTTATACATAACAAAGAGAGAAACACTATTAAACCTCAATGATGAAGGAATACATTTATTCGGCGCAAATACCGGCCGGTTTTTGCACATCTTAAAATTTCCATCTGTGTTTACCAACCCCGTAACTATGGGGGTTAGTCGTGAATTACTCCCGCAGTGTTCGATTCTGGTCCGCAAAGGACATGTGTACAAAATTTGTTCGAAATTGCTCCTCGCGTTTAAATCTGTCTAAACTAATCGGTTGCCCGGCGATGCCCTTGAATTCATTTACATTAACCTGCTACAGTATTTCATTCGACAGTAGTCTCTTGAAAATGGTTTACGGGAAACCTTAGAACATCTTATAACTCGCAGTGTGTTTGTGAAATTCCGGGTAGGTAACTCAGAAGTCGGCTGCCTTAACCATGCGTCTACCGGATTTTCCATTTATATTAGGTTTAGAATCTACGAATTTAAAACTGATAGGAAATAAACGGTTGATATTTATTTCGAAGACTCAAAAAGCACTTTATACAGTAGCCATGCGTCTCTTTCAACATGTTACGCTTATATAAGTATTAAGTTACACTAACCTTCAATCACGTTATATAAAACAATAAATATTAAGTATACATGTTATTATAATTTATGTAAATCTGTAACTTACCATATGCAAGATAAGTATTAAGTAACTCCTTCAATCGCCTTAAACTAAATAACAAAGGGTAGGTAATATAGCGTAATTGTTATTAGGGGAAACTGGTTTCGAGTGTACTCTCTGCACCGTGGTTTCTTTGACGAAGCTAAAGCCGAGCGTTTCCAATTAACCGAGCGCTTCACGAAAAGCGTCACTCAGGGCTATTATATGTAGTGATAATATAGGACCACACAAACAAAAATGTATAAAAAATAGCAGTTCAATCATAGTTTTCTGACTATAAGTTAACAATAAATAAAAAGACGGCCAATAAGTCAGCATATAATTTTATTGCTATTTAATGAATAGAAATGCGACGTTTCGTCTTCCTTTCGAGACTTCGTCAGGCATAATTTAGCAATTCATGTTCTTCCCATTTTGTTTCCCTCGTCCGAAAATATTATTAAGCGTATTAAATACATAAATAGCAATAAAATTATATGTAGACTTATTGACCGTCTTTTTATTTTTTGTAAAAATAGCACTTCTACAAATTCATTGTTTACCCGGGTACGTCGTGCCTACATAACAGTTATATTTTAAAAATAACATATTTCATAATAAATGATAAGTACAGTCCGTTAGTAACAGTGCACTAACCATCCCTGTATGTGTTAACGACAGTTGTAAAACAATGTCGTCCCTAATGGATTCTAAGCGAGACATTTATTCAATTGTAATCACCTGTTCCATCAATTAATTTTCTCAAGTTTTCTTGGTCGACTCGTCCGTCACTCAGCCACGCCTCTCAATTTACTCTCGTCAGTAATGAGTGTCACAAATAGAAGCGTACGTGGTTGGCGTCGGAACGGAATTACTGACAAGTGAGTAATAAATTGCGAGGGATCGATAGTACAGCAACTATTTTAATTTCGTCTTTCCTTGAAGCATTTTGGGTGCCTATTCAGTTCGGTTAGCTTAACTGCGCCAATTACAGTTCTCCGTCGTATTTTCAAATGACACCCACAGATTTTGTTAAATTCAATTTCAGTTTGCTAAAATAATCGTTTGTTCCTCTATTGCACGCTGGGACGAAAAATGAACTTGTTTCTATCCAGAAAGAAAAGTATGTGATTCTGATTCTTTTCCCCCCACGCAATTTTTTTACTGGAAATCTGGGCAAAAAAAACTGGAGGGTCAGTATTAACCTCTCCAAATCTACAATAGTTCCATTTACCCTCAAAACAAAACATACACTTACCCATTCATTCTATCTTTTTGGCTCCCAAATCCCAATAAAAAGACTCTCTAAAACTTACGTCGGACTTATTCTAGACTCCAAACTTTCCTGGAAACCCCACCCTAGCCACCTCTCATCCAAAATTAACACTAAAATTAAACTACTCCATCCACTCCTCAACAGAAACGTACCGCTTTCCATCTCCACCAAAATAATCCTTTACCTCTCCCTAATCCGCTCCATATGGTCCTACGGATTCTCCATTTGGGGATCTATTACCAACTCCAATTCAAGTAAAATACAAACCAAACAAAATAGAATCCTTAGAATCATTTCAAACTCCCTAAGGTGCCTTTGGAAGTCGGTAATTCACATGAGATGAATGGGGGGGGGGGGGCGTATTATTTGTTTTATAATGTAACATTAATATATTAAGAATGAACTTAGATTATAATAAAAAAATTACTTTATTCTTAATAACTTTACATAAATTTTACAATGTGCCCATTTTAATATTATCAGCCGGCAATCCTTTATAATAAAACACGATAAATATTTATATAAAAAAGATACAAATAAATTTCTTATGACTATGAATTCTAAATCTCTACACTCTCAGGATCGTATATAACGGGCCTTCTCATAGACATAATTCACTACTCGAACTTGGCAGTATAGGAAATCAGCAAAAAGGTTACAGGGGTAATTACCGTGTCAGCATAAGGGGCTTCCAGCGTCTTCTCTCGCTGTTATTTCCTCCTAATTGGGTCGTTCTCGATCACGCCTCGCAGCCGATTCTAGTGTCTCTGTTTCAGGACAATTACCCAGTCTCCTCAGACTATCTGTCAGATAATGTGATCATCTGCGCTGAAATCTCACAATCTGCCACTAATATCATCTGATCAACGGCTCTCGTCTCCTCAATCTCCTCATTCTCCGTCTGCAAGGGGTTTTAATACTTCTTCCCCAATTATTTAATTCATATCCAAAAGGTAGCAGGGATGGATATTAACCAATCAGATTTATCGTTACTCTTCTCTGGGAAGAATAGTTTGCCCCTCTCCCCCAAGGTTTTTGGGGAAATCCACATCTTATTTCCAGCCTCCGTCTCAATATTCCAGCGGTCGCGGGACAATCCCCACTGGCGTCCGAATGTCCAGTTGGGTTTTATTACTACTGTTTGTCAAATAATGTCTCATTTCGTTTGAAGTCCGAGTGGATGTGTTTGACCGTTACACACAACGACATCAAAATTCCACAGATCTCCACCACAATAAAACCAACCTGATCCCCCTTAATCAAAAGCTCCATTAACCATTAAAATTATACCATAGACTTATTCCAGAGAAACACACCTCCTCCGCCATATAACCGCAGACTCAAACGAAAATTATCCAAATGACTACATCCTTCTACTCTCTAATTCCGATATAACTTAAATTAATTTTTCCCCTAGTTAGCAGGCACCTCATCTTCCATTTCTCAATTATTTCTCTTTTAGCTGATATCTCCTCCTATCCTAAACTCTATGTTAATATTCGCCACCAATGAAAATCTAAACAAATATTAATAACCGTATAAACAATCTTATGTACGTCTCTCAGTCTTTTCTCTCACTATGAAATTGAATGTCACTGGGCATTATAATTGTACCACGTATTCATGTGAATTATTTATGAAGTACATGAGGGAGTTTCTCTCGCAGGCATCCCCCCCCCCCCGAGTGACTGCGGGGCTCAGCTGACTATGTCGGGAATGCCTCGTACTCTGATATTTTTTAAAGTCCTCACATGCCGAGATACCTTCACCTATTTTGGGAGGTTAATGTACTGGGGTCGAAGACCTTGGGCATAAGGCAAGAGTTGTCTGTTGATCCCATTGGATCAAACGGCCAACTGCCTCCTAAAACTGGTGAAGACAAGGAGAGAGGAATGCTGCGACCCCACAGCAAACTCGTCTCTCGTCATTAGGAAGGGCGTGAGAATAGTACTCAATGTCCGACCTAACTGTTGCAGGTTTTCCCTGCATATCTTTAGGTGAAAGACCGGGTAGGATCCTTAAACTACAGCCCGGTGCCCTAGTCAACCCTTAGCTATCTTGCTGTACCTTCTGCATCCCCCCTTTTCAATTCCCTTCCTATTAAAGGGGAGTTGCCTGTTTCAGGATCACCCTCATGTAGCCTGTTTACCCCCAAAAAAGTGAATTATTTGTTTGTCGAATAAATACTGTATTTCATGTAAAAACAACTGTAATATCTTAGGATAAAAGTTATCTTGATAGGTTTAAAAACAAATTCTTAACTACACAATATTCACACAATCTCAGTGAGATAGAAAGTAGGAAATGAGGATTTTCTGCTATATTTAGCCGGTTGATTGCCCAACCAGAAGAAGTCCCGAAATTGTAAACGTATCGTTCGTTGTAAAGAAACTTTGTATGCGTTAAATACATGGTAAGGACGGCAACTGTTTAAAACTGTACGTAGTGACGCGAAGGAATCCTGAAACAAGTAAACCGATGGGGCATTTCCATTACCCTCTGAAAATCTAATCCTTATTACAGAGCTCATTACTTGAAAGGACCAGAAGCTGTTTAATGGCCTGTGGTACTCACCACCTGTTGAGGAGGACGTTGAGCCACTCCGCGGTCTCGTCGCGTTCCCAGGCGCGGCGCCGCCTCACGCGGAGGGCCTCGAAGTTGGCGACCGCCTCCAGCAGCTGCGAGAGGCTGGCCCGCCACAGCGCCCCCACGGCCCCCAGCAGCACCAGCAGCCACGCCGCCGACAGCCCCAGGGCCCCCAGCAGCCACGACACCACGAGCGCCGCCCACAGCCCCAGCACGCCGCCCTTCAGCTGCGCGTCCCTCTGCACACAGAAAACAAAACTCTTAACATAAGCTCACATACGCTGTAAAAGCATTCTCAACGGGAACGAAATTAACTTGATTTATACTACTCTACAGGTCAATTAATATCAGCATTGATAACACTTGTAATTTTATTCTGGGTTAATGGTCTAAATATTACTGCTTCACTTCCGGTCGTTCTATTTAAATTTTCTGCGATACTTAAAGGATTTCTATTATTGAATAATATAAAGTCGTTTGACATATATTGTACTTAATATTACGTTTCATAGGGATTGTGGAAGTATAGTAGACATAAAAATTAAGATAGCACATGCAAAGAAGTCTTTCGCAAAATTTACAACGAGTAATTTAAGTGTGAATATTAGGAAATCTTTGTTAAAAATGTTTGAGTGTCGCGTTATGTGTGTGCGGAAAGTGGAAAATTGAAGTTGCAGAAAGGAAAAGAATAGAAGCTTTGAAATGTGGTGCTATAGGAGAATGAATTACTAACGAGGAAGTTCTAAGAAGAATGGGGTAACAGCGAACAATATGGAGGACGTTGACCAAGACAAGGGATAGATTAAGAGGCCACGTTTTGAGACATGAGGGTCTTCTACAATTAGCATTAGAGGGAAGTGTGTGGGGTGAGAACAGAAAAGGGTGGCAAAGGATGGAATGCGCTAAGCATATTAGGGAGCATATGGGATGTGGTGGTTATGCGGAAATGAAAAGGCTTGCGCTAAATATTTTACCATGTAAGGTTGCAAAAACCAGACTTAGGACTAAATACCACAACAACACCGTTTTATTTAAGGTGAATGGAGATCTTAGCAAGGGCCGAGAACACACGCAGTGACGTAAAGTGGCCTTGGAGGACAGTGTTGTAAAGCTTAATCATTTGGTCCAGCACGGCAGATCCATCGTCTAGGAAGCCTATCATTTAAACCAACGCGAATCTCGAGAGTTTTTAACAGTACACTGTTCAATAATATCCGGTTCAAAATAGAATATTTATGAATAGTGAATCAATTAACTGGGATTCCTTTTCCTATTCAAAATTTTACATTCCCTGTGGAAGTCCCAAATATAGTAACAAAACGTCGGTTCAACTAAAAATTTATTAATTTTTTTCAAGCCGCACCATACTTTCTGAAACTCCCTGCATTACACAACAAGCTATTTAAGAGTCTTTCATTCATAAAAGTTCGTTTATACCATTTTCTTTTGCTCAGGAACACAAGAATTCTTTTAATCAAAGCTGAGCTTTAGGGCAGAGATTCTCATCTTTCATGTTAATTATTTTTTTAGAACAGGGGAGATGCATTTTATTATTCCATTTTTCAGTTCTTGGACTTGTAAAATCCCTAAATTGTAACTGCTACAGCGCAGTATTGAAACATCTATTAATAATTATTTAACAGAATACTTTTTAGACACCTCAAAATCACAAGAAAAGAAACTGCATTTTCAGCAATCACTTAATTACTTCCGTGGGTGGGGGTGGGGGGGAAGAAAAAATCGTTAAGTTGGTGGTAAGGGAAGTTGGGATGGAACGGAATACCTTATTTTTGACTGTATAGTGATGGAGGTTAGTATATAGGGGAGGGACATTGTAACTGGTCCATGACGAAGTCCCGGCAGCCATTTTGACCAAGTTTTGACTCCATCTTGTGAATGAACTGTTGTTTGCCTTACATTTGTGAATTTATAATTTTTTCAACATTTTAACAGAAGGTAATCTACTAAATCTACATCAAAATCTACTAAACTCCTCGCTTTTAGCTCTATAATGGTACATATTCGTAAACTAGGTGTCTTTATCTGCATATAAGTTACGTATTAGGTTTAAATCTGCTCGGTGATGAACCTTAAACAGAGACTAGCGTGCGAGGCGGAACGGGATACTACTGTATAAGGGGAAATTTTGTCTTCTTCAAGGAAAAAAAAGGAAAACTGGCAGATTCACCTTATAAGGTTGGAATACAGGATGTTGAACCCGAAAAACTAGATTAATAAAGAAAAGGAACGCGAAAAAGACTGTGCAGTTGAAAAAAAAATCTCTTTGCGGAAGGTAAAATTGATAAAATGATCAACCGTACGATAAATAATTATCAAACAATGTTAATATTTTCTTAGTTCAAATGAAATTTTATTACACCATTTGTAAATACAAAATATACCCTGGGGGTTTGACAACTAGGGAAATTTGTGAAATTTTTCTTAAAAATTCATCAAAAATATAAATTCGTTGTTTTAAGTTATATTGATATTAGATTAAGTACATAATAGAATAAACTAATGTTTTATAATTTTATGAAGTCATTTTATTTTTCCATAATTTTACAATTAAACTGTTAAACAATAAGTGTACCGTTCCGCCCCGACTTCCACTACAGTTTTCGTTTTTCTTTTCACATTAATTCCGGCCTTTTTATATACTTGTATAAGTTTTTCCGTAGTATATTCTCCTTTCTCCTCGTCCCCTGCTGTTACCTTTTTTGGTCATTGGTAAATAGTAGAGTCCGTAGTGATGTTCCATCGATATCTAAAAACACTCAGTGCACTTTGTACGTCATTCTTTGAATACCTCATCAATATATATTTTAAAGAGTTGGTGATCATCAATATTATTGCCATGAGATTAAATAAATTGTACAAAAACGTAAATATTTATGAAAATTTAAATTGTACCTATAATATTTTTCATTAATTTACGCCAATCACATATCGCCTATAATATATACGTAGTCAATCAAATCCGAAAGAATTGATGGACCAATCTTTCAGAATTATGTGTGAGGACCTCATTTACTGATCACCACATGAGGTAATTAACAAGTAACGCTTATTTCAAGTTGAATCTGTGGATTGTTCATTTTGAAGCTGGGAAGTAAATGTGATCACTATGACGAAAATTATCATCAAGAAAAACGAAACCAGAAAAGAAAGAATTATACAGTGACTGGAATTATAAAAAGTTTCAGGCTCTCAAAAATGGACGAGTAACTGAAGCATTTTGTTTAAAAGATATCTTATCCAAAAGGTTAGGACGTGGAGACTTTTACGTTTATCTAGGAACCTAATTTACTCGTTCTACTACCGGGCTGTCCCTGTAAAACGTATGTTAAAAACAAAAAGATGGAGTTAATTGAGAGACTGAATTTGGTCGTCGTCGTTGCAGTAGGGTTTCTTTTTTCTGTTTGTAACATTATTCCTCCGAGTCTTACTTTTGTTTTGCTCCGCGAAACAATTACATTTGCTGGCGATAAACTTGACAGACAAAGGAGACGTCCACGGTAGCTTCACTCGACGGGCTTTTCAGGATTTAAGAGGCCATTTCTTTGTTCCTCAAAGCGCCACGGCTCAGCGCTTTGCCAAGAGTTCGCGCGTCACCCAGAATTTCCTTCGAGGCAGAGAAAGGGTGCTCCAGTGCACAAGGAAGGAAACTTTACAGGCGAAAACTGAACCACTCATGCAGCACACGAGAACCCCCCAACTTAGGTTACTTGTGGGAGAAATAAAGAAAAGTGGGTTATCATTGGTCTTGAGAAATAAAAACCCTACGCTTTGCCGATGATTTAATAGTATTAGGGGAATCAGAGGACGACTTGTAAAACATAATAAATGGAATGAACGTGGTCCTGGATAAAGAGGATTAATATGAGGATGAATAGAGGGTAAACCAAGGTGATGGAGTCTAGTATGGGGAATAGTGTTAGATTGGGAAGGACTATTTCGAAGGAAATTAAGGAATTCTGCTACTTGGGCAGCATAATAACTAGAGTAGGATAGCACAGGCAAGGAAGCTTTCGCAAAAATGAGGAATTACTTTACGGCTAATATTAACTGTGAATATTAGGAAATAATTACTAAAAATGTTGGTATGGAGTGTGGCGTTATATGGGCGGGAAACGTGGACGGTAGCAGTTGCAGAAAGGAAAAGAATAGAATCATTTGAAATGTGGTGCAAAAGGAGAATGAGATGTGTGGATAGAATCACTAACGAGGAAGACAAAACAGAAAAGGGGAGAAGCGAACAATATGGAGGACATGATCAAGAGAAGGGATAGATTAATAGGTCACGTTTTAAGGCGTTTTAAGCATTAGCATTATAAGGAAATATGTGGAGTAAGAACAGAAGAGGGAGGCCAAGAATGGAAACCCTAAACAGGTTAGGGAGGATGTATGGTAGTTGTGCGGAAATGAAGTCTTGCGCAAGATAGGTTAGCATGGAGTCTGAGGACTGAATACCACAACACAAAATTGGTTTTGAAGGAACCGATCGAAGGTAAAACATTTATACCAATAAATAAAATGGAAGTGTCTGACTGTAATTTCAAAATAAATGCCACAAATAACTGTTTTAAAATTTTTTGTCTGTCTCTCTGGTGTGGTGACTCATGACCCCTACATTGAACGGGTAAAGCAAAAATAATTTAGTTTTTGTTATTTGCGTACAGCAGGACGAAAAACGAGGGTAGTTTGGTTGGGGCCGAGTAGGCGGGAAACGTCGCCGTTTACAACATTATTTATTGCCTGGAGTGCATTGTATTCGACACTTGGTCCCGGGAGCTGTCCCGAGAAAGTCGGAATAAGAGAGTGGCTGAGGAAACAACATGCGTAAAAGTTAATTTCAGCATGTTCGAGAAAGAAGATTCATTTGTAGTACGGAAAACAAAAAGATAATATTTGAATCTGAAGAAGAGGCGCTAGAGGATCTAGAACGTGATCCAGCAAAGGAACCTCCGGCAACGGCAAACCAAGAACGACGTCACCACGCAGAACATCTGGTAACGGCATTTTTACCCGGTTTCCACTTAAACCATTCTCGTTGATTCGCGATTGTGTTTTTTTATTTCACTTATAACGTTTGTCACCCGCGATCAGAGTAAACACCACACTGGAAGCTGGTCTTGAATAGGTTCCGAAATGGCGCAACGGATTTCAATCACAACGTTACAAATTGAAACAAGAAATTTAACTTAAATTTTCGTGTACGTTCCATTCAGATGTCTTGCACGGCTCAGAAGATATGAATGTAAATAATCGTAAACAGCAATGTAGCGTGTATCATGACTAACATGTCTCGCCATAGCCGGCTGCAATAGAAAATTCTCAGCGACTGACAGCTCAGTTTCATCTGGCCTGTTTTGGCTCTGCTGTAGTATAACTTGAGCTTTCATTGATTGCCCATGTCTTTTTCACCTGTCGACTTGATTTAATTTATTAGCATAAAAATATTATATGCTATTTGAATTTAATTATGTCTTTTACTTCTGGTTTATTGTATCGTGGTTTTGAAAATGGTGAATTCATAGGTAAAGAAACCCAAATGTTTATTTTAGTCACGTCGAAGATAAAAAACAAGTGTCTGCCATCAATTACTGCGAGTGTAAAGACAAAAAAGGGACGACGGGAAAATTAATATGATCAAAAAAGAGAGCATAGGTTCAATTTGTGCGAACGATGTCGCTGTGATAGCTAGTTTATAAATAAAAATAACTGGAGGAATTTTGTTGAATTTAACAATTGAACGTACTTGGAGTCTGATTTACGGTTTCGACCATATATGTAGTTAAGAATACATATTTAAACCCAGTTTGGTTCTAGACCTGGCCTACGTCCTGCGTCACGCCAACAACGGCGGCGCCGGCATGTGACGCAACAGCCACGACGCCACCAAATTTTCGTGGATTACGTCAGGGACACACCACAGAGAACGTCCATGTGTGATATTTAATTTGGAAGTGAACGACAAGGAATATAATCACTTCAGAGACGGGACAGCACAGAGGGAGCCGCAGCCTGCTTCCGATCACCAGGAAATATTCCTCTAGGTTGGGCAAGTTACGTAATAAATCCAGAAGTTATTCTTTCATTACCTTCCAGTGTGATGGAGTATGGTTTAGTTGTACTAAAACCTCGATTTTCTTATTAAAAAGGCGAGATAAATCATTATTCTTTTTCAGACGGTTCCTCGCATTTTGCAAAAAAAAATTAAATAATAAATTATCAAACTAATTTTAAATAAATTATTTGTTAATAAATTAATATTTATACGTAATTTAGCTTTATTTATAACGGTACCTTCATATTGTTTGCTCTTCCCCTATTCTGCCCAGAACTTCCTCGTTAGTGATTCTATCCACCCATCTCATTCTCCTATAACACCACATTCAAAGACTTCTATTCTTTTCCTTTCCGCAACTCCTATTGTCCACGTTTCGCGAAGGCATAACGCCACACTCCATACCAATATTTTAAGCAACGATTTCCTAATATTCACACTTATATTACCCGTAAGTAAATTCCTCTTTATCGCGTAAGCCTACCTTGCCTGTGCTATCCTACTCTGTATGCCTACTATACGTCGACCATCCCTAGTTATTACGCTTCCCAAGTAGCAGAATTCCTTAACTTCCTTCAAAATATCCCTTCTCAATCTAACACCCTTTGTTATTCCACTGTTTCCCATACTACACTCCATCACATTGGCTTTACCTATTAATCCTCATATTGAACTCTTTCTCTAGGACCACGTTCATGGCATTTATTATGGTTTCCAAGTCTTCTTCTGACTCCCCTAATACTATGATATCATCGGAAAACTGTAAGGTTTTTATTTCTTCCCCTTGTAGTGAAATTCCTTTTCCATATTCCGTTTTAATTTTCTTCATCGCCTGTTCTATATACAAGTTAAACAGCATGGGCGACAGACTGCATCCTTGTCTCACTCCTTTCTTGATTTCTGCTTTCTTTTCTTAAACTTAAATTCTAATCGCGCGATGCCGCCGAATCTCAAAGGTTTGAGAAAAACCCAAGTCGCGATAACACCGAGGGGTTTTATTACCCCCTGTCTGTAACCTTCAACTTCCCTCACGCCGATTGACTTTGATTCCGTACCGCCAAATTCCGCATGTTGTTCTGTTTTGTCATTACAACACCAGACTAAAAAAATATTCAAAACTAAGTTGCATATGTTTTCATTTCAGTTGATACAGTGCAACCCTCTGCGAATTACAGACAACCAAACTCGTGAAAATAATTCAGAAATAACTGCGAAACTACGCAAATAGAAATTTACAGGTAAATAACTTTCACGTACGTCATTTCCGTTTTCTAATAATTCAAACGAATCGTGGAAACGTGTATGTAATTATCATATAATTGATTTTATCTCGGAAAGACGGGACAGAATTATGAGCCATTTGGACGCGAAATGGTAAATTGGTGAAACCTGCTGGGACTGATTAATATTTACCTTCATTGCAGTTATTGGGACTAATTAATGTACATAACGAATACGAAACTGCGGAGCTACGCCTAGGGAAATTGATTATTACCGTCATTATAGCATCTCCTATTTATTTGGATTGTAAAATTGACTCAGCCATGTAACAACGTAAATAATTTAGGAAGAATTGAGGGTTCTGAAGGAATTTTTTTTAATCGTGACTCACGCTTTTCTAAAATTATGATCCCCGTACGTAAGACAAACATATTTTAATAGAATTATTCCCTAAATGAAGCCTAATTACAACTTTTTCAGGAGCAAAATTTGAGTGTTAGAAGCAATCACGAGAAGGTTATTAAGAAAGAAACAGTAATTAAATTTAGGAGACACATAACAGAAGTTCAAGTACAAAATTTATATAATAAAAAAGGAAAAATGATGTTTATTTGGAATTATTTACATAGATTTAAAAACACGTGGACAGCTTCTGCAAATTGTGGGGGAAAGAAACGCGAAATAACCGAAGAAGGATCTTTTAAATATAATATACGAATGTGTCAACACTTAAAAGTTTATGACGTCACCGTCGTTGAGCAAAAGAAGTTCCCCATATCATTACGAACACATGGAAGGATGACGACTAACATCTTGAAAGATTTTCTAACTGTGTAAATTAGTAAAATACGAAGACAACGAAGGACGATGATAAAAATAAGAAGATTTGTAATTCAATTAACGTCTAATTTTTCTAATAATTAAATGCATTAAATTAAGGACCAGATACAGATAAATTTTTTATTTATTTGAATCGACGTTTCGTCACTATATTTGGGACTTCTTTAGCTATTGACAAATTTTGATAAACAAAAATATGATAAATGTATAATCTAAACTCAAGTTCGCAATTTTTTTATACACTTGTCAAATTTTGATCTCAAAATTTTACATTACCTGAAGAAGTCCCAAATATGGTAACTAAACGTCAATTCAATTAAATAAAGAGATTGTCTTTATCTGGTAGTTAATTTATTTCATTTAATAAGAAAGTTCTTTTTTAATTTCTTTGTTTGTAGACACATTGCAAGGAATCACAGACGATTTGAAACTCTACATTTTGCAATACAAAGTTCAAGAAAATATCAAAGGACGATAAAAAACTATAGGTAATTTTTAATTATGATAATTTAATAGATTCGACAATTGGAATAATTAACTAGATTTTTAAACCCAAATGTGAGGTTTAGTTATCCGGCCAAGTGTCTTTATTATATTACATACAAGTTTGACCTAAAAAAATAAAGGTTAAAAAAAAAGAGTGTCGTGTACTGCATTGTTATATATTTATCGTCAGGCTTAGGTTTCCCCTTAGACGTTCTTATAGCATTCGTCCGATTACCGGTATTTGTTTTTTATTTTTAGCGCTGATCAATCCAAAGTAGAATTCTGTCTATAGTTTGAAGATTTTGGTTGCTTTCTTTAACCCCTATTCGCCCGAAAAACGTCCCACGTCAATCATATACTCCAAGATTTAGCTGCTTGTCTGTTATAGTTTCCTAAACCATTCATCCGATTGCCATGAGATTTTGGTATATTGTAGGGTTCTGACCAGAGAATGTTTTTCTCGATTTAGGTAGTTTCATTCCCCCCTTTTCAAACAAAAAAAGACAAAAGTTACAACTGGATAGATTATGGCCTTACGTAGCCTGGGCAAACGAGAAAATTAAATATCAGGTTAGCGTGCAATAAGGATTTATTTTAGCTAACATCTGATTTATACAAGTATACTTTTTAATTACTTAATATTAATGCAAAACTTTGATAGAATTGCGACTCGGGCGCTTGAGGCGGATTTTTCTGTAACTAAGTGAGCTGCCTCCAAACGCGCGTGCGTGCGTGCGGCGGCGACGACGTTCCAACAATTAAAATTATCATAAAATAAAAGCCATCTTTAAGCGTTATTTCGCGTTAGGGTAAATACATTATTTCAAGTCAAGCGTGATATAATACTTAAATTTATCTAACATTTTATTTAAGTACTGATACTTTTAATAGTTAATAAAAATGCAAATGTTTTGTAAGTCAGAAGACAGTTGAATGAGGTTCGTTGTATAAAGACCAGGGCCAAGCACACGCCCAATTTTATTTCTGACGATGTATATATGTAACTACATAATCATACAGTTTCACGCCGTAGAGATGGTTCAATATCTTCTCTTTATAAATATAATTGATTGTTTCTGTGCATTTATCAGTATTTATGAGTTTATGCAAGGCATTAGTAGACGAAAGACAAGACTGGAAAAAAATGTCGACCGGACCCGCACCTCCCGCTTTCCGGGCGGTCACTCTACCACTCAGCTAGTCCGAGTCGACGTCACGAGGACCGCTTTAATATCCCTCCACACTTGTAAACCTAAGCCAGTTTCACCTACAAATTACTAATCACATTCTTCAAAACCTAATTTCTAGGAATTCAGTGAGGAACGGACATGAAAGGTGCATGGATTTCAAGTCAAAGGAAGTAGAAATGCTTCAATTGAGGCTCAAATAAGGAGCGTATTGTTAGCGAAATGTCCTGGGGTCGGTCGACATTTTTGCATTCTTGTCTGTCTTCTAAATGAGCTATACGCTCTTTAGCTGAGCTTCAATTGAAACATTTCTACTTCCTATGACATGGTATCAGTAGATCTATTGACTCGAATGAGGTACAGAGTCATGGCAGTGGCTGTGGTGTAATTCAGATTTCATACGGTAGGGTTCGTGGAAAGTTAAGTATAAAAAAGAAGTGATTCTCTCGCTGATGATTTAAACACTTGTTGACAAACTGATTGCTGTCTAATTATACAGTGTTTTGGGCTAATATAAAAGAATACCTGAGCATAGCCGGGTACTCAGCTAGTTCTTTATGAGAAACAGACGTTAAGGCTTGTAGTAAATTTCATGTAGTGGATATTAGATATTAAGCAGTTACGATAGATACGTACTAGACGTTAAGTTATTAGTTATTAAAATAGATTCTTTTCGTTTTAGTATCCGGCTGACCGCATGGAATACACGTTGTTTGTTCCATGTGCGGGGGAGATGAGAAATCAACGTGGGAGCATCGATGTGAAGAATTTTGTGGGGTAGGTGTCATATTTGCCAGGACAAATAGGTGTGAATTTTGCATATACCTGCCCCCGCATAAAATAATTTCTCCCCACCAAGGGTAAAAATGGCGAGGATTCACCAAATTCGCGGGAAATTGGGGGCGTATAGCTAATTTAGAAGACAGACAAGAATGCAAAAATGTCGACCGACCCCAGGACATTTCGCTAACAATACGCTCCTTATTTCAGCTTCAATTGAAGTATTTCTACTTCCTTTGACTTGAAATCCAACACCTTTCATTAATTTACGAAGTGTCCGTTCCTCACTGAATTCCTAGAAATTAGGTTTTAAAGAATGTGATTAGTAATTTGTAGGTGAAACTGACTTAGGTTTACAACTGTGGAGGGATATTAAAGCGGTCCTAGGGACGTCGACTCGGACTAGCTGAGTGGTAGAGTGACCGCCCGGAAAGCGGGAGGTGTGGGTCCAGTCGACATTTTTTTCCAGTCTTGTCTTTCGTCTACTAATGCCTTGCATAAGCTCATAAATACTTCCCAAAATTAAAAGTTGTAATTGGTGGTCCAGATGGAATGAGAAAAATGACGAAGAAGGTGGGGAAAGGACAGTTGGTGTGGAGAACGGGAAAGAAGGACACAGTCTGAGATGAGAAGTCGAGAGGAAAACAGTCGAGTTGGGGTAAAGAACGAGTGGAGAACAGTCGAGTCAGAGCTGAGAGGGGAAGTTGGACAGTAAGTCCAGAGCCAACAATTGCTCCTGGAGGGTATAGCTTTGCCGTCAGGTGGAAGCCAGTCATCAACCTTTACTACGTGGCGTGGAGGAAGCAAACAGACAATGAGTTGCTGAGTCCAGCGATCAGAGACCATCAGCGACGACACAGAAAAGTGGTCCTAGTTTCCACCACAGACGGAGCAACCAACAGCCATAGTAAGAGCCCAAACAGATCGATTACAAAATGTTGTCGCGTTGACGCGGCAATTTCGCCTTTTTTTTGCTTTCTAAATTCTGGGTACGGAAATTATTTCTTTACCTTGCATAATTTCAAAGGGGTTAATTTTAAATCCGCGGTATTCTTTCTCTATTAAAGATTCGAAACGTTATTGGTGTAATTTTCCTAACCACCACGGTCAACCTGTAAGTCCATGCGGGTATTCGGAGTAATTAAAAAATAGATAGTAAAATTTTTCAAATAGATCATATTAGTGTTATATTTATTAACAAAATGATTTTAATACTGTAAATAGTTTTTTTTGTATAAATTTCGATAATATATATATGTTAGAATAATCTAGACTTTAATATTACTAAAAGTCAACCCAAAAACCTAAAAATAAATGTGGTGTAAACTTTTTAATTGACAACCAAAAGTTAAGTTCCCCCACCAGAGGCCCCTACCGTTTATCTCATGTCGGAAGCTAGACAGTAGATAAACGTAAGAAGCCGGAGTAATCTATTTCCGCCAGGACCGGCCTCCCTCGCGTAGTGAGAAGCGTGCGTTGCGTATTGTTTGCATGCGCTTTGTGTGCGTCTTTGAGTGAGAGAGAGAGAGTGGGAGAGGGAGGTAGAGGGAGAGAGGAACATCCCCTTTGGCGCTGACTCACTGCAGTTCCTCTTCAGAGCTGCAGTTCCTTCCCCACGCCATCACTGCTGCAACACTCCGTGCCAACTGTATTCAGTTTTGCTTTGTAAGGATTGTTTCATCATTTTATCTGCACCGGCTTCCGCTATTTCCGAAATTTACTCGCCAAAACGCATAATGGAAACCGCAACGAACCACACTCTCACCATGACGAAAAGCTGGTTTCGTTTACGAGACCGACAACACGTTGTTAAACAATCGAACGAATTGTCCTCCGTTCCGAATGGAAATCGGGAGCACCACAAAGTTCCGTAATTAGCCCTGAATTGTTTATCGTTTACATAAACGACTTAGTGTTTCACACAAACTCTTAGGTTGGACTTTTTGCCGAATGTTCAATAACACGCGGAAAAATAAAAGAGAGATTCGTGGAGAAATTCTTCAACAACAGAATAAGATGAGAATATGGGGCAGTTGCTAATAAAATTAAAGTTATAAATAAAGTATAAAGAATAGCGCAATGTCAGAAATGGAATAATAATGTAATTACAATACGATTCGTGACTCAATTTTAGGGACGTCTGCAGTTCAGAAAATGGCCGTAACTGTCGCTGGAGACGGACACCAAATTCTTCACATGTAAATTCAATAACCTTTTCGGCTGAGGGAGTCAAGGAGAAATATGATGTATTGCTAAATTTTATGCCTGAGGAAGTCTCAAAATGGAGATGAAACGTCGCTTTTGTTAATAAATAGTTGTATACTTAATGCTGACTTTTTTGGCCGTATTGTTATTTTTTTTGGGTAAACAGGCTACATGAGGGTGATCCTGAAACAGGCAACTCCCCTTTAAAAGCATAGGAAGGGAATTGAAAAGGGGGGGATGCGGAAGGTAGAGCAAGGTAGCCAAGGGTTAACTAGGGCCCAGGGCAATGGTTTAAGGATCCTACCCGGTGTTTTACCTAAAGAGATGCAGGGAAAACCCTAGAAAACCTGCATCAGGTAGGTCGGGCATTGGGTACTATTCTCACGCCCTTCCGAATGACGGGAGACGAGTTTGATGTGGGGTCGCAGCATTCCCTTCTCCATGTCTCTACCAGTTTCAGGAGGCAGTTGGCCGACTGATCCAATGGGATCAGCGGACAACTCTTGCCATATGCCTAAGGTCTTCGACCCCAGTACATATACCTCCTAAAATAGGTGAAGGTGTCTCGGCATGTGAGAAATTTGATAAAAACACCCAGAGAGAGTGCGAGGCATTCCCGACATAATCAGGTGAACCCCGCAGCCACTCTGGGATAAAGCGCCTGCGAGAAAACTCCAACAGCACCTATATATGTATTTTTATTTATTTTTTGTTGATTTAAATAAAACCTTTTGGTGTTTCTCTTGTATAAAAATACCAGGCGCCCTTTAATATAAAGTGTCATGTTTCGAGAGTGGAAATATCGCGGACGAGTAGCCGTAGGTGGAAAAACGACGGAAGATACAAGTATAACGTTGCAATACATTATCATTTTTTTACACACATTATTTTAATCTTGTATACACTGAAACAATTATTGTACCAAATTAATAAGGGTAATATAAAACTTTAAATAAAAAAACAAGCACTTGACTCATCTATAAATATATATTTGTTAGGAGAAAAGAATCTTTAAAAACAGGTTAACTGGACACAAAGAGAACCAGTTTACATTAGACACCTGCAGGAAGCGGATCGCAAAACAAATAGCAAGGCACGGATGTCTCTTATCCAGTGGTGCCACATTACATAAATAAATATTCGTATCAAAACGAACAAACAACTTTTATTATATTTTTACAAAATGGTTAAACCGTTTTATAATGCATGAAGAAAACACGAGCACTCTATATCTCAGGCCTAATGGGTATAATATTTTTGCCAGTAGTTTTTCCTCGGTATTGCTGTACCGGTTGTAGCTGGTTCTGTTGCACCAGTAGTAAGATGGACTGGAAAGAGGACAGGATCTGGTGCTTTGGTTCGCGTCTCGGGAAATGCAAGCGGGGCCTGGTCCTGACGTGACGTCACTGGTCGTGACGTCAGCCACGGGCGAGTTTGATACCTCTCGTTTCAACGTACAAAGTACATGTAATATTTGAAATGAATATAATTAATAACAATGGAAACAACAATTTCGGTTGAATTATATGAATACAACAATGATTAAAATTATTTAAGTAAATTTATTCAATTAACTAATTGAATAGATTGTTTATATATATATAAATGTATACAGACAATGAATCGTCGTCTGTGTGATACACTCCCTTGGATGTCTCCCTAACACACATCCAGCTCCAAGCTAAGCAATACAGACATCAATAATACGTTCAGTTCAAAGAAAATATAACTTCAATTGTTTTCCTTTACTGTTTATTCATTGTAATTTTCACTATTTGTGACCAGTATTAATTTCCTTTGTGGTCAACAATTTAACATCAAACGTATATTAATGTTACACTTTTAAATTAATTTAAATCACGCGAAAAAAAATAATAAATGGAAAAAAACATATTCGCGAACCCAAAGATATTTCTGTTTACAACCAGGGAGATGCTAACATACCAGAGACGTTGCTTGCGCGCGAATTATTACTATATTTGAAAAGAAAATAAATGCGCCGTAACGTGTACGTATGTCACGTTACGGTGGGGCTTTTCGTAAGATCTTAGCATTAACAAGGGTTGAACGGTTTCTATTGCCTGCCTTTCTTACTTGAAATGAAAAATCATTTAGTTCGTCTTTCACCTTGTGGTGGGCGTTCTATAAATTGGTAGTATGGGGGAGAATGAATTTAAGTTGTTGTTTTTGATACGGGATAAAAAAATAATTTATAAGTTTTAATTTTTAACCAATGCAGATTTATTAAATTAGATATTTAAGGGGATCCTCGCTCACTTCATCGGGAGCATGAGTGAATCTTTAACTAAGGGAAAGCTAAACGCTCAGTGGGTATAAATCGAATATGGGGGGAAAAGCGAACACTATATACAAACGACCAGAGGCAGGAAACAATAAGGTGGGTACATCACCACGGTGTTGTGACGATCCCCGACGTCCTTGCTGGCAGGTTACTCAGATGATGGCTGCTGGGCGTCGTCTCCCAAGCGTCGGAGGTCTGCTGGCTTCAAAGATAGACGGATGATTAGATCAAATTTTACGTCCAGTGAAACTGACGTAACTATTTAAATTTTTCGATGTTGTCTTCTAAATTGCATCCAAAAAAATGTTTCTGTAAACAGCTGTGTTAAATTAAAATTTCGATAAACTGCTCTCTAAACTGCTGTCTCGTCTCCTAATGCACCCTGGTTTTGTTCTTCTCGCCCCGCCCCAAATCTCTCCTGGTGGGGGTGCACTTCCTACTTCCTCCATATGGAGGGTAGGATTCTGGAGATTCTTATTTTCGGCAAGTGTCATAACAAATTGTTATGAAGTCACTTGCCTCTATTGTTCCGGCTTTCGGGGAATCGGGGTACAGAGCAGGTAGCAAGCAGGTCCAGGCGTCGGGTCAATTTTTTCCGCGGCTGACCAGATGTATTGTTGGCAAATAACATCTGTTGCCCATGTCTTCCGCAGGACATATCATCCAATAATATTTACCGAACCTTAATGTTTCCATTTTCTAGCCGAGAAGATGACTGTAATTCGTCATTTAATTAACCTATCGCGTTCATTCATGCTCCCGACTTCGTCCTGCTTATATCTAACTACTTATGTACAAGAAATAAGAAATAAAAAAAATACAATTGAATTAATATTATGTGGTACCGGCAATCGCGTACCACAACCTCTGAGGTAATTTCCTTAGTTTTTATGAAGAGAGCATTTCACGCCACTTCCTGTAAACGCCCGCGATGGAGTCTTGACATCGACAAAGGTGTTTTATAGTTTGCATGGAGTCTTGATATCCGCAAGGGAGTTTTACAGTTTGCGTGTCCGCAGTCAACATGACGGGGTAACAAGCCTGACAGGTTGTGGTGTACCGTGTTGGTTGAGGAGTACTCGACTCGCAGTTTGACCTTTAAAGTTTCGACCTGGTCGTTCGCTTAAGACTGTTATAGGTTATATTTTAACCCTAAAGCGACACTGGCGGTGTCCTTGACCGGAACAGGGGCTTCGCGCGCTAAATCCTCTTTGGTTGGCACGTACTTACGTACTTCGTCATCACCTGCCGTAAACACAACCTCGGTGATCCACGCCTCCGTGAACCATCGATGACGTCGTTATGGTCACAGATATATTTTATTATCATATTTACATTCTTCACATTTAACTCGACATGTCTGCTGTACCACTTACAATCCTTGGAAAGAAGAGAGAACCCCCAAAAAAATGGAAAGAAGGACTTATAGGAAAACCGTCCGACGAAATGAGACAATACACATTACCAAAACTGTAGAAGTATAACATGATTAAGTATACCGAGAAATCTGTTATCAAGGATAATATTAAACAGAGTTAAAGAGGAACTACCATTAAGGAAAGAACAAGCAAGTTTCCGCACATAACGTAGTTGTACTGACCTTTTTAATACGTTAAGAATTCTCCCATTTGTGACCTAAATATATTTTCAAAAAAATATTGAATTTAGTGAAAGAGATGTATGATGGAGTTACATGCAGAATTCTCCAAGAAGGTAATTTATCACACCATGTGTGTCTTACGGTAGTCAGTCCTTAGACTGGTCTGATGTTTACATTCCTACAAAGCTATCACATTCCACGCCCTTCCTTAATCTCTTCTGCGTATTCCAAGTTTGGCCTCTCTCTTCTGTTCTTACCCCACACACTTCCCTCTAATGCTAATTTTACTAGACCATCATGTCTCAAAACGTGGCCTATTAATCCATCCCTTCTCTTGGTCAAGGTCCTCCATATTGTTCTCTCTTCCCCTATTCTACCCTATCCACCAATCTCATTCTCCCATAGCACCATATTTCGAAAGCTTCTATTCTTCTTCTGGCTGCAACCCGTACCGTCCACGTTTCGCACCCATATAACGGCACACTTCATACGAACATTTTAATAATGATATCCTAATATTCATACTTATAAAAGTTATAAATAAATTAATCTTTTTTTGTGAAAGCCTTCCTTGCTTGAGCTATCCTACTACCTATTATGCTGCCCAAGTATCAGAATTACTTAACTTCCTTCAAAATATCCCTTCCCAATTTATATCCTTCGTTATTCCTCTGTTTCCCATACTACACTCCATCACATTGGTTTTCCCTTTATTAATCCTCATATTGTACTCTTTATCCAGGACCACGTTCATGCCACTTATTATGTTTTCCAAGTCTTCTTCTGACTCCCCTAATACTACAATATCATTGAAAACGCGTAGGATTTTCATGTCTTCTCCCTGCAGTGTGATTCCCTTTCCATGTACCTTTTTAACTTTCTTCATCGCCTGTACTATATGAAAGTTTGGGCGACAGACTACATGTTTGTCTTACTCCTTTCTTAATTTTTGATTTCTTTTCTTGAGCTTGACTGCCATCTGTAGAGGTTATACGATTTGCCTCTCCTTGACACACCCCATACGGTTCTACACATGCTACATGTGGCGAATTACTGCCAACTTAAAATAAAATCCAAACCAAACAAAACAGAATCATTAGAATCATCTCTAACTCCCTATGGTATCTTCTCAACTCGGTAATTCACAACGAACTCCAAATTCCCCCGATCAAAAGACAAATGAAATCATCCATATTCTTCTTAATTAAAAGTTGCATTAATTATTCCAACGATGCCATAGCAACCCACCTCCTCCTCCTCCACACAACCGCAGACTAAATTAAAATTACCCATAGTCTACATCCTTCCACTCTCTCATTCTGGTATAACTTAACATAAATTTCTCCCCTAGGAATGGGGCAGTTTATTCGCCTCCACTGATAAACACTTCCTATATTTTCCACTCTTTTAGCCGATATCCCCAACTACTCCAAATTATGTGATAAAATTCACCGGCGCCGAAACTCTAAAATAATAATTATAATAACCGTATAATATAATACAATGTACATCCCTACTTACATGTCTTTTCTCTCACTTTAAAATTGAATGTCCCTGGACGTTACAATTTTTCCATCTATTCATGTTAGTTATTTATATACAGTATAAATACTATGTGTCTTGCCATACCAACTGTAATACCTTCGGATAAAAGATCTCTTCAATAAATTAAAATAAACATTCCGAATTTATAGTGATACGAGGTCGGCGTACCGATTCTCCTGTGTTATGTCTACTGTAGTATTTGTGTTGGTGGTTGAGAATTGTTTTTTAAATATTTAGCAGATATTTATAATTCATTTATGACGCTGATAAAAGGCTAAGGGTTGTTTTCCAAAGCGGCATAGACTTTTAAGTTTTCTGTCACTATAAAGATACACCCAAGGCGCGACACAAAATGTGAGTTCCCGTGAAGTAAATAAGAATACTTATTAAATATTACGGTCGACCATCTTCAGGCGTGAGAGGGGGAGACATTACGAAATTATGAGATATTTCAGTCAGTCGGCGGTAGGAAAGATTAAAGAACGGACGGCTCTGAGGGAAAGCGTCCGTATTTAAGTAATTGCAAGTAGCTAGGACTTTTGGAAGAGATTCTAAGGTGAAAGAGCATCTGAGTTTTTTATATTGTGGTTTGAAATAACCACGTGGGAAGATGATGATTGTAAATAAGAAAGATTTAATTGAACTATGTGAATTTTTTTTATTTGCCATTTGTAGATACTCATCATGATTCCAATAACCTTATTTTTTTTTCGATTCCTACACGTAATTACGGAGATATCTCTCGGTGACGTCACCACTCACTTCGTCAATATATGTAGCTGTTTACATGATGCGCGCTCAACCCAAAAGATAACCTCTAAAAAAATGTGCTTTAAAAAACTTGGCAATTTTATTATGATGTCAAAAGCATAAATTAAAAAACATACAATTTAAAGTACACACGTAACAAAATTTATCGAAAATTCTCACTTGTGAATTTGACAAAATTATTAAAAAATTTTATCTTTGATTTCATGAGTTTGTTATAGACAAATGTAGTTTGAAATGCGCCGTGGTTACTTGAAATGATAAAAAAAATTAAGGACATTTTTTGTATTTATTATCATCAACCTCCCACGTGTTCGTATTTTTGTTTGAAAGATAAAGTTTCAGTCCAAACAAAAAAAGTTAAGAATCTATTAAATAACACTTTTATTTTTAATGGGAGCAATAGTTTCTTTCTATGGCATTTTAGCCCGCATCCGGGCCTTTGCCTACCAGGACGACTGCGGACTGACATACATGACACATTCCGAATATGGAGTGATACGTGGTCAGCGCTAGACTCTCCATCAATCTTAATCCCAGTCTCCGTGACCATGACAACACAAACATCCAAGCCCATGCCAGGATTCGAACCCGGGACCTCTGGGTTGTGAGGCAGCAACTAGAGGTTAGCCACTACACCACAGGAGGCAATAGTTTACACTTTATATTCATTTTGACGATGTTATAATGTTTCAGTTCATAAAATAAGTTAATTTATAAAAGTGCATAATTTATAAAAGTAGAAATAACATTACCTACTTTGAAGTAAAGTGTAGTCTCTGCATACCGTGGTTTCTTTGACGAAGCGAAAGCCGAACGTATCCGATGTTTTTCCGAGATTTTCACGAAGATCGTTACTCAAGGTTATTATATATATATATATATATATAGTGATTAAATTATAATATAGATTGTTAATATTATAAAGTAATTAAATAAATGTAAAGGATTAGTACATTTTTAATGGGGTATTTAGAAATAAAAATTAATTCTTAATCTTTTGTGTTCAATACATATAATGATATATACGGGGTTTATTATAAATCACACTTAGAGATTTCTGGAGGACTGTGAAGTCATGCTGTCCCTCAGGAATGGTTGAAGAGAAGCACATCGTCGCATCTTATTTAAAGCTCAGCCACGCAGCGCCTACAATGGTTCCGAGGAAGCTTTTTTCATCTCCTTCTCAATTGACACGGAGCATGAATACCAAGCAGCGAGGAGACTTTAACTGCCGGTATTTATTCCCGAGGCATTGCAGCTTTTCATTCAATAATTACACTTGAGCGAGGGTTTACCGTGGGTGGGCAAGGACAAGAGGAAGGCAGCCTCCGTCGGAGTCGCAATGATTTGCAAACCATTTGCTGTACCAAGCAGAAATGGAGACTGTCATTAAATATAACACAAATCTTATTGATTCATTTAATTCTTTTATCCAACGTCATTTCTGTTTGGCCTACGTAACAAGATCCGCAATTAACATAATAAGCAGTGGAAAACACTTTGGCAGGATTTTTATATAATACATGAAATCGGTCAGAGTATAAAATTTAAACACATGACACACAATCACTTAGAAAATATAGTATTACGTTTCTTCTGCACTGGTGAGGACATCTTCAGTTACAAGAGAGAATTGATAGAAAATTTTTGTTGCATGTTATTTAATTGCCTCTTTTGACCAAGTGCACTTGTTATAAAATAAACTTTAAGACAAAGTACTATAATACTGATATTGCTACTATCTTAGTGTCCTTTGAAGAATCCAGAAAAAGAAAACTTCTTCCGTGTCTGAATAAAGATTTAGACAGAAATGTGTAGACTTTTAAGTTAGTATATTACATTAGAAGCAAACGGAGCACAAAATACTAAAACAGGTAATTAATTATAACATTGTTCTGATTGAGTATGGAATTAACATCAGCTAACCTATGTTTATATATTTATTAATGTTTTACCGAATGCTGAAGCTTCCCCTGTAGGCAGTCAAGTTTAGATTTTTTTTATACATTTGGCATCACTTTCCCCCCTGGAAATTTAACATTACCCCGACGAAGAAACATCAATTCAACTAAATAAAACATTTGTCTGTATCTGGTCGTTAATTTATTTCAGTGAATTATTGGAAAAACAAGTTAACTGACTTAATATTTATAGAGTCAAGAGGATAGAGAATGAGCAACAAAATATTTTTGACATAACTAAGATTGTCAAAGACTAAGTGACGGATGCAGTCTGTCACCCAAGTTCTTTACCTTATAGATAGAAGAGGGGACGAAGAAAGTTAAAAATCAACATGGAAAATGAATCATACTGCAAGGAGAAGAGATAAAAACCCTAAGGTTTACTGATGATATTGTGATATTAGGGCAGTCAAAAGAAGACTTGGCAAACATAACAAATGACATGTACGTGATTTTGGGGAAAGATTTAAATATGAGGATTAATAAAGGGAAAACCAAGGTAATTGAGTGTAGTATGGGATATAGTGGAATAACAAAGGATGTTAGATTGAGAAGAGATATTTAGAAGAACTCTGCTACTTGAGCAGCATAATAAATAGAGTAGGATAACACACGTAAAGAAAGATTTCGCAAAAGAAGAGGAATTTTCTCACGGCAAATATAAGTATGAATATTAGGAAATCTTTATTAAAAGTATTCATATGGAGCGTGGCGTTACATGGGTTCAAAACGTGGACGGTAGGAGTTGCGGAAAGGAAAAGAATAGAAACTTTCTAAATGTTATGCAATAAGAGAATGCTGAAAATTAGATGGGTGGATAGGGTAACTAACCAAGAAGTTAAAAAACGAATAGGAGAAGAGAGAAGAATTCGGAGGACGTTGACGAAGAGAAGGCCACGTTTTGAGTCATGGGGGGTCTTGTAAAATTAGCATTAGAGAGAAGTGTATGAAGGACAAGGATGGAATACGCTAAGTACATTTGGGAGGATGTGGTAGCTATTTATAAAATGAAAAGGTTTGCACAGAATAGGTTAGCCTGGAGGGTTGCATTAGACCAGTCTCAGGATTGATTACCACATAAACAAGATTGTCAATATATAGTGGATATGATCAGACCATGAAGACAGGGTTTTCGACCAAATTGTAGGACTTTTAAAACGGGAACTAAGGAACTCTGTTGTGAAAGATTAATTTCTGGAATTTCGTACAGTAAAAATTGATCAAATAAGCACGAAACTTAATAATTTTACCTTCCTTAGTTTTTAGGCATATTTATCTGCGACTTGACATCTACATCGCCGCGTTGAAACTTCCGCCATTTTTAAATTTACTTTGTAATTATGGATTGTGTGCTTATGGTGGCTAACGTTTTCTTATTAATTTTAACAGACGTTAATTCTATGTAATTTCTACGTTAAAATCAATACAACCCTCAATTTGTTATTTTACGCCAAATTATTTCAACAATGCGTCTTCAAAAACAATTTATTTTATTTTTTTTGCATATTTAGGACAGAAAAGTAATCCAGCGAATGACTGAGAAACCGTAGTTGCATGGTAAAACCTTTTAAGAAACGTGTCGGGCAAGTGCGTGCGTGAGTGACAAGGCTTGTGAACGGCGCCCAGATGTGGGTCGCATGTACGAGGGTGCTAACTTACAGGGGGGAAACAACCCCTCCGCTAACCTACTCTCAAAAATCGATGTGCGTCTAAATACGAGCTCTCGTCGTCAGCCACAGACAGTCATCAGTCTCTCTCTCGCGTGGTCCTCAACATCACCTGAACACTCAACTCCACAGCTGCTTCTTCTAATGCTTATAGTCCAAATATATTTCCTATATTCTGTTTCGACCAACATCAAGCTTAACTCAAAACTATGATTAAATCATTACAGTTAACTACCCGGCCAAATATCTACTGATGCCAAAGAGTCTGCCTATAAAATGGCCAGAATTGTAAATGGTCCCATAGACAAAATTGACGTAACGTAGGCGCGTGAGTATTAGTGTTTCGTCGTAGACATTCACAATTCAACAACAGCTGTAAAGTATAAACATGGCGAGACCTAAAGGAATAACTGGCAAAGAATGAAGTGAAACCAGCTTGAGCTAGAGTTAAAAAAAGTCTCAAAAAGCGTGGTTACGGGTTACACTTGTAAAAAATGAGAAGTTTTTAATTGACACTGATTACTTCCACTAAAATTGGGCGAAATTTGAGCATTGATTTAATAGTTTTCTTAATGACACATACGAAACAACCTTTTCTAAGTAAAAAATAAACAATCACACGTACAGCTTTAGGAGGTATTAATGTTTGAATATGTATGACGGAGTATTGTCAATTTTATTTAAGTACTGGACGAGTATGATGGCGACATGAAGATTTCAAGAGTTTGCAGACAAGTATAACGTAAAGCTTCTGTTATTTGGACCCTGAGGACTTTTATTGGGTACTAGATAGGTGACCGGCGATGCCCGGAATATTAATACTTAAATAAAACACAAATTTTACTCAAGTTATGACAATTTTTGTGTTTCTCGCGAACGTCGTCGTCGTCGCCGCACGCACGCAGGCCGAAAATGTGGTCCGAGGCACTAAATTCTTCACATGTACTTTCAATAATCTTTTCATCTGAGGGAGTCAAGGAGTGAATACGATGAACTCCTAAATTTGTAAGTTTTGAGCCTTGTTTTTTATATATGTTAAAAAATTGTAAAATAGAACCCATATTTAACTTCTTGTAATATTATGTTTGTAGTACGCCTCAGGAAGTTTCCGAAAGGAGACGAAACGTCGTTATTGTATAAATAGTGATATATGCTGACTTATTGGCCGTCTTTTTATTTACTATCGTGTTTTATATGTCCTTAGGGGTGCACGAATACAGGTAGTGTCGCGGGAAACACCCTAAAAGTAATTGACCCCTAAAAGTTTTTATTCGACGGAAATATCAGCCAATTTTGCATATTAAAAAAATTTCCGCCCCCTCCAGTTTCTCCTGTAGGGGTCGTTGCCGAGTCTTACCCCAACAACGCTAATTTTCGAGTTGCAAAGAACATGTGTGCAAAATTTTGAAATTGATCAACCCGTTTAGATCAGTATGCGGAACACACGTATGAAATTTCTAACTCTTTTTCCACATAAACAATTAATTTAATTTATAAGAAGATCATTGACGTATTTATTCGGTCTGTTTAGCGCGAAATAGCTTTAAATTTAATGAACGTTTCATTTAAGTAACAATATATTCTAGGTACATAGAAAATATACCAAGATCCGATGCGACGCACACGCTGCGCCATATAAAAGCGATTCGTTGGACCGCTCACACTCAATTTTATTTTTTTTAAAGAAAGATTTATCATCGTAGACTTTATTTAGCAACCAGATGATGCAGTATAAATCGTTAATTTTTAAAACATCTACGGAGAGACTGTATGCGCGGGTAATAAAACAAAGATTTGGGAAACATATGAGTTTCGGGGAAGAAGCAAGTGGATTCACAGGTCATCTATGGGCAATATATGTACCAAAAAATAAGTCACAGAGAAAAGAAGCGCAAGACATATGAAAATCCATTTTATTTTCATAACCTAGAAAAGGCTTATGACAACGTTTCAATAATAACTCTCTACAATATCACAGATAATAGCAGCATAAATGGGTAATATAAAATCTTTATAAGACATAGGAAGATCCCCCCTTTTCAATTCCCTTCCTATGCTATTAAAGGGGAGTTGCCTGTTTCAGGATCACCCTCATGTAGCCTGTTAACCAAAAAAAAAGAATAAATGCTGTAAATGAGATATTTGAGACAACAGAACTAACTGAAGCATATGGCCTCAGAATTAATCCCTATAAATAATTCAAAGGCAATCATAGTTAGGCACTAGTGCAAATTGGGAGGAAAGGGGATGGAATTTGAGTAGAACCAAAAACAAAAAAAAAATAACCCTAACAAACAATGCACAAGAAGTAAACTTACTGCACGTATGAACCAAAATTTCGCCCATGAATCCCACAGTTTTGAAGAGAATTAAGTCATGCGTGGAGTTGAGAGCAAATCTCTGTCCGAAACCAAAAGATAATATTTGCGGAAATAATTCGTAGAGCCGAGGGCATCAGTTATTCAGTATTTTCAACACCCGAATCCTCCTCAGATCGAAAATTTATGTCTCTGTGTCGCTATATATGCCTGTGGTAATGTTTTCCTTTTTTTAAAAAACACAACACACTCCTTCGTGTGCGAGGGATGGTGGATGACTTCCTCCAGATGATTGCTCTCTCGAGATGAAACGCCACTGCAGTCCCCTGTGACAGATCCGCAGATGAACTGCACCTCCTCACACTCACATGTTACACGACTTGCTGGATTACATTCTCAGTCCTTACAATAACTGAAGATATCGATCTGACATTTAACGGTGGTCGGACGCATGCTTTTAAAGATTGAAGACTTCTACCTTAGGGGATTGAGATAGGTCACAGTCAGCTCAAAATAAATGTTCGGCCCACAGGTCGACATTTCAGTTTCTTGAAGGGCCGAATTCTTTGCAATCAATCAGACACGCAACACTCTCGCTTGAAGAGTGGAAAACATGACGAAAGAAGTGAATCAAAAACCGTTATGATTTACTTTAAAGAATTTCCCGAGAATTCGTAATATTAGATAATATATGGAGTGTTTTATGTATCCCGTGGCCGTCACCCCGCATCCTCCATCCTCTTCATCAAGCCTCCACTGCCCATCTTTCAGTTTTTTCATTTTCCAGAGCTTTTTATAGCATATTAATTGGAATTTGTTTCAGAAAATCCTCCGGTGGTCTTTTTCATGTTTGTGTTGCCATTCTATCGTTTTCTTCGGCCTCGTTTGATCTCCAATCCTTATTACATGTGCATACCATTTCATTTTTCCACCATGACTTTCTACCTTCATCATTCTTTATCTCTCTCCATTCCTTACTTTTTATAGTTTTAAAACTCTAAAACGTCTTCTTAAGAAGCCCTTGCACGAGTTTCGGTCTACCTAATTATTTACTTCCCGTGACTCTGCTTCATAAAGTTGTATGCTCGATATTGTTGGTGCTTCGTTTTTATTAGGTTTTTGTTTCACCATACTATGCTGTTCAATTTACTAAGGGCATTTTTCCCTTGGTATATTATTTTCGTTATTTATTTTTTAAGCGTTTCTTCCTTGCTAATCGTCGCTTCTAAATATTTATATTCCTTGCAAAGTTCACCATGGCCTTATTGAGTTTCTAACGTTACGTTACCATTTATAGGGAAGTCGGGGTGGAACGGGATACTCCTCTTTTTTATTACTGGATAGTGCTGCAGGTTCATGAATAGGGGTTGAACATTATAACTGCTCAAGAAAGAAGCCCTGGCAACCGACGTGAGCAGTTTCTGACTCCATCTTGTGAATGAACTCTTGTTATGGCGTCTTACAGCATTTCGACGGAAGGTAATTCATAAAACTCCTCGCTTTTAACTCTGTAATGGTATATATTCGTAAACTAGCTACATATAAGTTACGTATAAGGTTTAAATCTGCTTGTATTAATGCTGGGTGAAAAACCTTAAACTGAGACTAGCGTCAGGGATGGAAAGGGATACTACTAAATAACGCGAAATAATATAAACTTAATGAATAGTATACGACATTTCGTTCCTAAATTTTGAACCTATGTGATTTAAGCTCTAAAAATACAAAATTAATATTATATAATATGTATAATAAATCTATCTTCTAAAATTAAAAACTACTTATGGTATTGTAATGGTAAAACACAACTACATGCGGAATTTGGCGGTACGGAATCAAAGGCAAGCGGCGTCAGGGATGTTATAAGTTACAGACAGGGGTAATAAAACTGAGACACGATGGCGGGACTTGGGATTTTCCCAAGTCTCGTGAGATTTGGCGCCATCGGGTGGTGAACGAAGATGGTGTTTTTCCCCAAACGCGTCGGTAGAAGGGGGTGGGGATGGTTTCTCTCGGAGAGCACAGATAATAATTTTTATTAGACACTATTGGGCCCCACCACAGACGGAATATAAAATAAGAAAGGGTGGACAGGGCATTAATAACACAAGGAAAATGTATTTTGGGCATGACGGACAGGATGATTAAGACAAGACTTGAAAGAACATTATGATAGGGACTTTAAGAGTGGAGATAAGAATGAACATTAATTTTTTAACATTTAGAACGAACAGTTATAAATTGAAGTGTGTCCTGGCCACGGACATTTGAACAACGGGAGAAAGGCGTGATCCAGTCCGCGGCACCAAAGTAATAATAACGAGAAAAGCGGCTGGAACTTCCAGGCTGAACTGAGAAGAAAAAGGTAATTAACACTGTTTGTAACCTTTTGCCCATTTCTTAGTACAGCCAATTCCGATTAGGATTTGTGTTTGTGTTCTCCTCCACGATAAGGCCCGTTTAGGCAACTCTTAGTGTAGAACAAATTTAATTTGTGTGAGTGGCGGCCGGTGAAGCAAAGCGTTAATGCTGTCAGCAAACACAAATTTTATTGGAATTGTAATACGTTCCATACAGTGCCTCAGTTTTATTTTTTCCAAAGCCATATCACGATGATATAGGGAATAAAACAAGCAGTGTGTGAGGTATTAATAAAAATTATTTTTTATATGAAAGGTCCATGTATGACATTTCAATTTTAAAGTAAGCAAAGGTGTCATGATTTATTTTCTATCGTCGCAAGAAAGAGTATTTCTGGATGTGAACTAATGAAGACAAGCTATGAGCAGCGATCGCACACATCTCCTCAAGAGCGACTGCATTCTAACGACAAAACTACAAACTACTGAGCCAAGGCATTTATGACACCACCCCTACCCATAATGAACAAGCATAAACTTTGGTCTGCGTACCCGATGTCAGTCTTCAAGTGGCTCAGTAGTAAGCGAAAGCGACAACAGAGTGCACGCTAACTCTTCAAATGGAACAAATTTACTTGCATTCTACTTCAAATTGATCAGAATATAATAAGTAAATTCGATATTATTTGAAAGCATTTATTAAATTAATAAAAATCATCTTTCATTATAAGTGTCATTGATCAACGGCACTACCTCACCAGCCGCAAATTAAGGATTCATCCAGTTAGTGTATGTTGTAATAGAAAAATGTTCAATTTAATATTACTCACATTTTTTATAATAATTATTTATTTTAAAATGGAATACCTCCCCGATATTAATCCAAGTATCCATAAAAAATTAATAAAGTATATATTAATTTTTGTGACAGACTCTTTTTCCTTTTTCGGAAAAGGAATCATACTGAAAGGAATGGAAATAAAAACCTTACGCTTTTCCGGCGATATTGTAGTATTAGGATAATCAGAAGAAGACTTGGAAGCCATGAAAAATGGCCAGCACGTAGTCCTGGAGAAAGAGTTCGATATGAGGGTTAATAGAGGGAATACCAAGGTAATTGAGTGTAGTATGGGAATCAGTGGAATAACAAAGGCTGTTAGATTGGGAAGGGACATTTTGACGGAAGTTAAGGAATTCTGCTACTTCGGAAGCATAATAATTAGAGTAGGATAGCACAGGCAAGAAATGCTTTCGCGAAAAAGAGGAATTTACTTACGGGTAATTTAAGTGTGAATACTAGGAAATTGTTGGTAAAAATATTTGTATGGATCGTGGCGTTATATGTGTGGTGTTCGTTGGTTACACCATCAAAAATATTGTTGTACAATCAAACGAACAATAATAATAATAATAATAATAATAATAATAATAATAATAATAATAATGTATTTAATTTGAATAGAAATATAACTCAAATTAAGTTATAGTGGAAAACATATATAAATTTACGAATATCAATTTAATCATTAGCTCGGTCGGTAAAAGCAAAAATAATCTACGCAGCTTCTTAAATGGCTGCTCCCGGGAACGCGGGTGACGAACGATATAGTTGAAAATGAAATTCGCGAATCAGACGAGAATGGTTTGTGTGGAAAAACCGAGGTAAATTGCCGTTACCGGATGACGTCGTTCTTCGTTTTTGTTCGTATGCCGGTTGTTCCTTTCCTGGGTCACGTCTTCTTCATATTAAGATTCTCCTTCAGATCAAATGTTGTCTTTTTATTTTCTGTACTCCCACCAAATGAATCTCCTTTCTTAAATGTGCGGAAACTAAATTTTATACATGTCGCCTTGTTCTGCCACTGCTTCGTCTCTCCCTAGCGTCTCTCTCCGGCAGCCTCTCTGCAACAACTGTCCAATATAATCTCTTCCAGGCCATCAACAATGTTGCAGACGGTGACGTTTCCCGCCGACATTTCCCGCCTACTCGGCCCCACCAAGCCATTCTCGTCTTCCGTCCTGTATACGTAAATAACAAAAACTAAATTATTTTTCCTTTACCCGACTGTAAGGGTCATGAATCACCACATATGGGTGCGAGACGTGGACGATAGGAGTTGGGGAAAGGAAAAGAGTAGAAGCCTTTGAAATGTGGTGCTATAGGCGAATGGTGAAAATCAGATGGGTGGATAGAATCGCAAACGAGGCAGTTCTAAACTAGAATAGGGGAAAAGCGAACAATATTGCGGACGTTGACTAAGAGAAGGGATAGATTAATAGGCCACGTTTTAAGACCCAAGGGTTTTGTAAAATTAGCATTAGAGGGAAGTGAGTGGGGTAAGAAGAGAAAGGGCGCCAAGGATGGAATACGCTAAGCAGATCAGGGAGGATGTTGGGTGTGCTAGTTATAAAGAAATGAAAAGGTTTGCGCAAGATAGGTTAGCATGGAGGGTTGCATCAAACCAGTCTTACGACTGAATACCACCACAACAACCATAAATTCATTTCGAAACAGTCAGATATAGTAACTAAGATTAAAAGTCTGTTAAACTATATTTAAAGAATGTAATTGAAATGCTCTGTGAAACTCAAACATTCCCGAGAATCCGGACCAGATCGTGTCCCGAGTAATTATTACCGAGAAGTTTATTTCCCCCGAGAGTTTATTCTCGAAATGACTGAACTAATATTTGCAAACGGCGCCTGTTGATTGTGCGTGTTTGTTTGTGGCAGTAAATCGGGCCGATGGAAACGCAATCCTCGCTCGGATCAGCGAGAAACAAATCCGCTTCTGCAGTTTAAGGAACCTTCCCTTGTCCGACGTCCAGGGACTTCTGCTACAGTCACTTCCACACGATCCTTTCCCATACAATCACTAAAAACTATTGACGTAGTTCCCCGTCGTGAATGCTTCCTTAGCGGAATAATGCTCAATTACAGGCGAACTCAGAAGACAGGAGCGACAGTTTAAAAGATCTTAAGTCGGAGAAACTTATTCATTACAAGTCACATCATATTTTTTAAACTCAAAATTATTCTTGGAAGCAGATACGTAATCTGGGTTTAACTAGTTTAAACATAATAAAAAGTAGGCTAATAAAGAATGAATGAGTAGGATCGTGCGGCAGATTTACCGCTTGACAAATCGCTATGACACCCGCTTCTGTAAATACGAAAATTTCCGGAGAAGCCACGTATATTTTCCTAGGACACACCAAGTGACGACTTATCCTTTTAACGCTGTTCTCACAAGCATTTACCGCAGGATCACGGCTCCACAAAGAGAATTTTCCTCGGCTTACTCTTTATATATCAACGCCCTGAACGTTACTTTTAGAATCAAAGACTCATTACGTCATAACGTCGCTTACCCCCAAATATTTTATAACCTCTCTCTCTTTCTTGCGGGATTCAAATGCGTGTGTTGTGCAATCAATTAACTTGCTACAACTATAATCGAATAAAGTCCACATACCTTTAAACAATATATTCAACAATGTTTCACGTTACCCAATCAACATTTCTTCAGTGTTTTAATTACTAATAATCCCATCTTACTGCAAAGTTCTCTCCAGTAAAAATATATCTCCGTAACAAATCGTTTCCTTCGTAATCTTATCCATTCAGAAAATGGTTCACATTTCCAGCAAACAGGACGGTATCCTGTCCCACCTAAGATATTATTTCTCTTCTGGCATTTTTTCATCCAGAGTCTGTAAATCCTAAAAACTTTGACAGAGCGTGAGTTATAGGCGTCAAAACTATTGGTCCGAATTTCGTACACGTGTTTCTCAGGACCCGAAGCTGCCAATTATCTGTAATTTTTTAATATACTATGGTTGTATTTGTGGAAAAAAATTCTGAAAGGTTTCGTGTCCTATACGCGCATCGAGATGTCCTCAAAAATGATTGCGTGTTTTCTATATTCTCGATCTATTACACTATATATATTTAAAATGATAAACATTTCACGTCGTGATTAAACTATTGTTGGCACAGAGCTAAATCCATGAGAAACAATAAATTTCTTTGGATCGCCGATACGATATGTATGTAAATTTGTTTTATATTTCGGGTCAGGTTAATGTCAATATTTGGTAATTGCTCATTTGTAAAAGCAAATAAAATATTATACTTTTGATAGTGACATTCATCACAAGTATTAAATTAAATTTAGATTTAATAACACGTGAAAAAATGAAAATGTAGGCATTCCTTCGTTTCTTTGCACGTTTTAAAGGCGTTTATTCCATTATTTTCCACCTCTAACAAAGACCGTACTGAACTTGAAGAAAAGAATATGGGCCTTATTTTCTTTGTCTCGCCGAGGCTTGTCAGTAGATATCTTTATTTCCAAAATGGACTCCCTCCTAGAGGTACAACACAATGTAAATTCAGTTTGGGAACCGCTCCAACTTTAGGCCTCTCGAAAATTTAGGATTTAAATAAATCTGAGGACACCTGGTCAATTGTAAATTCGATTCTCTACCATTTTCTTCTCAGAGCACCACGGGAAATGGGTCAAAATGACACCACTCTGTGACTATTTTTCGCCATTTACACAATCTAGAATTGAAAATAGGTTTGTACATGACAAAAGAAATAGACTGTAGTGTACCTTCCAGTACTGTCATAAACTTATCTTTAATTACATTCCTGCTTCATTATTTACGCACTTCAGCTAGTACTACACTGTTATTGATGAAACGCTGAAATTCTTACCTGGTGGTTTGTTTGTGCAAGCAGAATAAATTATTTTAATTATTAGTTATGTTTAAGAAAGGACATTAAAATTATTCATAAAACAGATTGGTAAATAAATTTATAACCTAATGATAATAAATAATTTATCCTTATCCGCACACATACCGTAAGTGAAAAACAATCTAATAATTCCTGTTTTAGCGTCGTCAAGACAGGAACATCCGACTTCCTGTAACTTCCGTTGGTGCATAAAATAATAAAAGCGAGTTCTGAGGGGGAAAGAATAACGTTAAGTTCCAATGTTTCGTGTCGATTTCTCAAACCAAATAAAAGTCCTCTTTAATTGTATGTTTCTTTTTAATTCATAAAATTAGTCATCACAAGACAGAAGCTTTCACCCTTTCGAACATAGCAATTAGTGAGTAAAATTTCAAAAAATATATATCAGTATTATACAGCCTTCATTACTATTTTCACTGTGTTTCAATGATATTTACCCATTTTAAACGTATAGGACTAATTAACGTCAGTGAATAACTAATGTTACGACTAAGGTAATTTAACAAATTATACGATAGTTTATTAAATTGTTTTTTGTTAATTTTATCTTTTGACTATACTCTGATTGTATGTTCTTTATTTTTATATCCTCAGTTGGTGTCAAATATGGACAAGGACCACAAGGCGTGGTCGAAACGTCTAGTTTAAGTTAAAAATTCTTATAAATTTGGGTGTAAATGTCTGTTATACGGGTCGTTATTTCTTTATTTAAATAAATTTTATATTTATGTTTACTACTGGATTGTTAATAATGAGGTCTTTTCTTTGGTGTTAGAAATCAATTAATGATACAACTGTGGTCCAATTTATATCGCGTGTTTTAGTTGAATAACCCGTTGCGTTCCAGAGATGCTACTATAGCAGGTAAAAGAGCTTAAGTACCAAAGAAAATTATAAAATAATTAATTTATTTCTTAAAACAGGTTTGTTTTTTTCCCCAAATATTAGAGACACAAGAACAGGAAGAAAATGGGACGTGTGTTGGATGTAGGAGATTTTATACAGAATAAACGGCATTAGTTCTCAACTAAAAAGGGGCAACTAAAGTTGAACATGTATAGCATTATCATGAACGTGAAAAAGGACATGACTTCGGGCTTGAAAAATGTTAGCGAAGGAAAACAAGGAATCTGTGAAAGGATAACAGACGTGTTATGTAATTAATTAAAAATTCTAAAACTGTTTTAAGAGACAGAAAGCACAGTTTAAAAATAAATAATGATGCGGCTAGGATAAATCCCAGTGGCATAAAATCCGCATGCAGATAATACCGTTTCTGTAAAGGCCTGTGAACACTTCACTTAATTAAATTTAAAAGAATAACTACGCTAAATGATGATTTTAATATATAATAGAAATAAGGTAAAAGAATACTGTTTTAATAAAAATGAAACAGTCAAATATTTATAATAATATAAATAAATAGCAATGTATCAAAAAATATTTATACTTTGACTTGCAAAAATAAATAAATCACAACGACGTTTCGTCCTCTTCTGGAACCTCTGCGAGTATAGCCATTTTAATAAACGTAATAAATTATCAGACAGAATATTTATTTAAAAATAAAAACTACAACCAAATTGTCGGCATTTTTTTGCTTAAAGGTTTATATTGTTTCTTAAAAAATTCTTTACCTCTGTTTTCTGGAACCAATTTACCAAATTGTATCTTATGGATGATTATGATTTCTATATTAAAATCTATGTATATACGTAAGTTTTTCAGAACATATATATAACAGGCACTGAAGAAAGTTAAAAAGTAATATGGAAAAGACCATAATGCAAGGAGAAGAAATAAAAACCCTACGTTTTGCCGATGATATTGTAGAATTAGGGGAGTCAGCAGAAGATTTGGAAATGCACAATAAATGGCATGAACGTGGGCCTTTAAGAAATAGTTCAACATGAGGATTAATAGAGGGAAAACCAAGGTGAAGGAGTTTAGTAGGAGAAATAGTGGAATAACAAAGGATGTTAGATTGGGAAGGGATATTTTGAAGGAAGTTAATGAATTCTACTACTTGGGCAGCATAATAACCAGAGTAGAATAGTACAGGCTAGAAAGAGGAATTTGCTTACGGCTATTATAAGTATTAATATTAGGAAATGATTACTAAAAGCGTTCGTTTGGAGTGTGTCGTTATATGGGTGCGAAACGTGGACTGTAAGAGGCGCAGAAAGGAAAAGAAATGTGATGGTATAGGAGAATGAGATGAGTGGATAGAACAACTAACGAGGAAGTTCTAAGCAGAATAGGGGAAGAGCGAACAATATGAAGGACGTTGACCAAGAGAAGGGATAGATTAATAGGCCAAGTTCTGAGACATGAGGGTCTTGCAAAATTAGCATTAGAGGGAAGCGTGAAGGGTAAGAACAGAAGGAGGTGATCGAGGATGAAATACGCTAAGCTGAATACGGAGGATGCGGAAGTCATGTAGAAATGAATAGGCTTGCACAGGATAGCTTAGAATGAAGAGTTGCATCAGTCCAGTCTAAGGACTGAATACTACAAAAACAACAAGCCTTTAAATTCTAAATTTAACATTTTTCAAAAAAAATATATTGTGTTTTAATTGAAATTAAGTTTTAATTTAATATCATTTTAATATGTAATTTCATAAACAAACTCATCGTCCGTTAAAAATTTTGAAAAGAGAAAAATTCAGACGTAAGGAGATGTTCTAATCGTAAACTATTAAATAACTCCTCTAATCTATTTAATTTATTCTTAAATGTCTTTTGCTGCGGCAAGAATCTCCTCGTCCGTTGCTGCAGGTAATTATTTCCAACCGTTTATTGATCTGTTTGAAAACACATTATTAACTACGTCAATTATTTTTGCTCTCTAGCTTTGATTTCGAGTTTATGAGTCCTCTACACTCGAAATAAAAATCGCCTCTTATAACTTATTCCGTATATTTTTACACGCTTTGTTTTCCCCTCAGAGAGGATTAAAATAGAGCGCACCAAGTCTACACATACTATCTCTGTCTTCCGTTTACCAACAATTCTCACTACAAAAACTACCTTATATTATTATAATAAACTGGCTAGGTGCCCGGAATTACCAGGGTTTTACTTCTATCAGTCCCGTTACAGGATTATTCGACAATAATCTCTGGGTCAACCGGCAGCGTTACGTATTTGTTGTCGGTGTTGTGGTATTCAGTCCTAAGACTGGCCTGAAGGAACCATCTATGTCAACCTCTCTTGCACAAGCCTTTTCATTTCCACATAACCACCACATCACACATTCTACCCCATCTGCTTAGTGTATTCCATCCTTTTCCTCCCTCTTCTGTTCTTACCCCACACACTTCCCTCTAATACTAATTTTACAAGACCCCCATGACTCAAAACGTGGCCTATAAATCTATCCCTTCACTTCGTCAACGTCCTCCAAATTCTTCTCTCTTCCCCTATTCTGTTTAGAACTTCGTTAGTGATTCTATCCACCTATCTGATTTTCAGCATTCTTCTACAGCACCACATTTCACAGGCTTCTGTTATTTTCCTTTCCGCAACTCCTTTCGTCCATGTTTCGCACCCATATAACGCCACGCTCTATGCGAAAATTTTTAGCAACGATCTCACACTTATATTACCAATAAGTAAATTCCTCTTTTTCGCGAAAAACTTCCTTGCCTGTGCTGTCCTACTCTTTATGTCTACTATACTTCTACCATCCCTAGTAATTACGCATCCCAAGTAGGAATTAAGGAATTTCAAAATACCCCTTCCTAATCTAACACCCTTTGTTATTTCACTGTTTCCAAAACTACACTCCATTACCTTGGTTTTCCCTCTATTAATCCTCATATTGAACTCTTTCTCCATGACTACGTTCATGCCATTTATTATGTTTTCCAAGTCTTCTTCTGACTGCCCTAATACTACAATATCGTCGGCATACCGTAGGGATTTTTATATCTCCTCCTTGTAGTATGCTTCATTTTCCATATTCCGTTTTTACTTTCATCGTCTCCTGTTTTATATACAAGTTACGTACTTAAACATATTCATTGCCTTACCATACTAGACTAAACGAAATGTTAATGTCATCATAACCGGTGTAATAATTTAAATAAAACCAGAAACTATAAAGAATTATGGGAACATTTTACTGTAGTGTACGAAAAATTTTTCATAAATACTTAAAGAGAGAGTCAAACATACGCCTGAAACGTTGAGAAAGTCAAAATTACTCCACGAAATGTAAGAGATTCTAATATACTCCCGGTAAGCGCATTAGAATCAGAAATAGACAAGCGCTCTATGATAATAAAAGAAATACTATAGGTGAGAGAGGTGTTTTACTCGCCTAGTGTCTGTTCTGGATCGTAAATAACAGGTCTACAAGTTTGGTAGAAATTGTTTTAATTGTAAGACGACGTTTTATTTCATCCCCGCTCCAAACTGGCAGAATTAAGCTCGGAGACTTGCACAACCCATTAAGAAGATAATAATATAACTAATGGGAGTAGAAATGTTTAAATTTGACCTTAAGTAAAGAGATTATAGCGGGATTTAGAAAGACAAGAAAGGGATAATGGGTTCCAGTACCGAGTCCAATCGACATTTTTCCATTTTTGTTTTTCTAAAACAATACAGCTTGATTTCTTGTTATTGCCCCCCCTGAAAAACATTTATTCATCGCTAGTGTCAGCATTTTACTCCGTCTTTTAGAAATTCCCACCTCCGTCCACCACCACTCCTAGGGGTAATAACCGAGAGTTACCCTTTACTGTTTGTTTAGCGGATCACAAGGAACACGCGTCCAAACTCTCGGCGAACTTGCTCCACGCTTCAGTTTAGATGCTGAACAAAGAAACACTTTCCTGCAGTTTTTAAAACCACTCTACTTGAAATTTCCTATGAAATTATAAAATTCTTGCACTAGTATCGAGTCCCGAGTGCCGAAACAAGTTCTTACAAACGCTTTGTTACTTATTTTAAATAAATATTAGTGACATTACAATATTGGGGTGGGGGGCTTATTATGAAATGGGGGAACTCCGAAAAAGTAATAAAAATATGTTTCGTCATTAGGGCGATAAACAACTTCAAGAACTTTATCTGAAACAACGTAAAATAAATTTAGGTGAAACTGAAACGTGTAAAGCTGTTGTGTTCCGGGCAGAATAATGTAAAATTCCAAGATCTTAAAGCAATAACCTCTACAAAAGGCAGTCAGAATTAATTGAAGATCAAGAAAAGAAAGCATAAATAAAGAAAGGAGTAAGACAAGCATGCAGTCTTACATATAGAACAGGCGATGAGAAAGTTAAAACGGTATATGAAAAAAGGAACCATACTGCAAGGAGAAGAAATAAAAGCCGTACGGTTTACCGACGAAAATGTAGCATTAGGGGAGTCAGAAGAAGACTGGGAAACCATAATAATAAAAACGAGGTGATGGAATATAGTACGGGAAATAGTGGAAAAATTATTACAAAGGGTAGGGATATTTTGACGTAAGTTAAGGAAAGCGTAATAACTAGGGATAGTAGAAGTATAGTAGATATAAAGATTAGGATAGCACAGGGTAGGAAGGCTTTCGCGAAAAAGAGGAGTTGACTTACGGGTAAGTTAAGTAAATATTAGAAAAGAAATTCTAAAAATATTCGTATGGAGTGTGGCGTTACGTGGGGTGCGAAACGTGGTCGGTAGGAGTTGCGGAAAGGAAAAGAATAGAAGCCTGAGAAATGTGGTGCTACAGGACAATTATGAAAATCATATGGGTGGATAGAATCACTAACAAGGAAGTTCCACATTCTACTACTTGAGCAGCATAATAACTAGAGTAGAATAGTACAGGCTAGAAAGAGGAATTTACTTACGGCTGTTATAAGTATTAATATTAGGAAATGATTACTAAAAGCGTTCGTATGCAGTGGGTGCGAAACGTGGACGGTAAGAGGTGCAGAAAGGAAATGAAATGTGGTGGTATAGGAGAATGAGATGAGTGGATAGAACAACTAACGAGGAAATTCTAAACAGAACAGGGGAAGAGCGAACAATATTGAGGACGTTGACGAAGAGAAGGGACAGATTAATAGGTCACGTTTTGAGACATGAGGGTCTTCTAAAATTAACATTAGAGGGAAGTGTGTGGGCTAAGAACAGAAGAGGGAGGAAAGGGTGTAATACACTAAGAAGATTAGGGATGTGGTACTTATGTGGAAATGAAAAGGCTTTCACAAGATAGGTTAACACGGAGGGCTGCATCAGGCCAGGCTTAGGACTGAATACCACAACAACAAATCAATGAGAATAAAAGAAGGAGTGTGATCTGATAGCACTATTTAATACACAATTAATTTTTTTACATAACTTGAGAAGCTAGCCGGCACATTTTCCCCTCCCCTCCTTAACAAGTGCTGTCCGGATGAAGAACTGCCAGCAACTGGCGTCTGGAGTGAGTCTCGTGGGGCAGTTGGAAGCACACGTATCTAGGGAATGAGGACGCAGCCATATAGTTAAATATATATTTTTTTCAATTTCTTGGTTTTCTGGGGGTTCATTGTCGCCTCTGCTTCCCTATTGCATTCTCCGCCAGATCCATAAACTTTCAAGTGCATCTTTGTCTTCGCAGTAGGCAGTTAATCACCGAGTTGGGGAATCTTCCAATTAATCACCAGCTTTGGACAGGGAACCTCATTACCAAAAACGATTTATTTCCGAAACGCTTCTTGGGTCGTCAGAAACTTTATCAAATACTAGATTCAACGAGCAAATACCTGCATCAAAGCGTTCCTACTACCAAGAGACTAAAACTAATATGGCCTCGAGATCATTCCATCAGTCATGAGAGACACAAGTAGTAAAGGGAACATATAAGGATGTTCCCCAGTCATTGCTTGACTCCTATAATTTACTTAACACTCCGCGCTGAAGTAGATTGGAAATTAAATAAAATAATAAAAAAAACTCTCAAACGTTGAACATTACACTACAGTGACTTGAAGAACGTTTCCAAGTTTTGCACCTAGGCCATTGACCTTTACAATTGGTATGATATTTCGCTGATAGGAACCCGAGGGATTTTTCGAGTCAGAGACGCCTTGTCAACAGAATAGCTATAGTTGTAGGTTGGTGTTTGTCCAACGCAACTGTCGTCAGCGGGAATGGAAGGTTAGACGCAGAGCTTCGCCTCACGGGCGTTATGCCAAAGGAAATCACATAATAGCCGCATCCTCCATCGCCGTTAAAGAGTTTTTATAGCTGTAGTTCTCTCCATATAAACTGGCCCGACTTGAGGGATCGAGATTCTGTTGCAGGATTACGAAAACATTCGTACACGGTAAAATCAGATTAACCTCAAAGCTTAAACCGACAATTATTAAGGCCACTCATTTAACTATGAGAGAAAATTGGCACTCTGGACAAGGGAAAGAAACTGTACAGCGAATGAAAAATTGAGAATAAGTAAGGAGAAAAAAAGAAGGGACAGACAGAAATGAATATGCATTATGAAGGAATTTAATTACGTCACAAATCCAACAAACTAATATTTTTACATACATGGACCGAAAAATTTCCCTGAAGGTGTGTTTTCGATTATCAAGAAAATTTGTTACTGACGTTGAACATTCAGAATAAATGAGAATAGCCAATAAGTCAGTTTAAGAATAGATTAATTACAAACAAACAAATGATAACGAAAAATTAGTAATATATCGCGTCCTCCACAATCCGTGGACGTCATCAGGTGTAACACTACAGTCAAACTGAAGCAACAGAGGGTAGTCTCTCATCGGCTGGGGCTAAAAAACGCTGGTGTGTGTATCCATCGATCATCGGTCAACGTAGCCTTCACCAGTTCAGAATTTGTACACTGGACCGCGAGTTGGAGACCACAGATCACAGACCGTAAGACGAAGCAATCATGTCCCTTTTATAAAATTGTTTGACTCAACTCGCGTGAAGTAAAATTTCAATCTTTCACTATGATATTTTCCCAATTTTAAATCCTTGTAGAGAAAGCGATTTCATGACTGAGCAAAGTCTACGGCCCAAACACAAATAATTTTATTTAAAACAATCGTGTATTTAGCGTATCTTACAGACAAAGAACGTTCCAAGCATGTAATAGAATTTTGAAGTGAGTTGTTTATTAAAATAATATTTCTGTTTTTGAGTATTCATTTAATTCAATTAAGAACGTGAAAAATATCAACCGGCCCGGAGATCGAACCTTCCGCTTTCCGGGCGGAAACTCTGCCATTGAGTTACCCAAGAAGAACCCCCCCTCCCCTCCCCAAAAAAAATCCGGTCACATCCTGCACATCTGATAGTTATCAGAACCACAATTTACAATTCACTAAATTTCTTCATGACCTGAGAATTCTCAGGCATCAAATGAAGAAAGAATTCAAACCAAATTAATTTGCACAATGAAATAGAACGAAAGGAATGGATAGAGAATTAAGGAAACTTGTATATCAATTAAATTAAGGATGTTATAAAATGTTGATTTGGTTCGTTCATTCGGTCGACGTTTTTATCATCCTTAATTTAATTAAGAGCTTGATTAGTTCTCTAGCAATTACTTTCTTTAAGGTCCCGGGTTCTATTCCCGGTCCGGTCGACATTTTTCACAGCTTCACTTCAATAAATATTCAGATTTTGTCGACCTCATTTGGTGTAGTGGTCAGTGCTCCTGTCTCGCATCACAGAGGTCCTTGGGTTCGAATCCTGGCGTGGGCACGGATAGTGTGTGTGTGTGTTTTCACACTGTGAAACTACACATCACGAGTTTCCCCAACCGTAGTCACTAATAACCATAGCGGTTGATGCGACTTTAACAAAGAGATTAAAATATGTACTTATTTTTAATTTTAAAAAATAGTTTAAACGGTATTACAAATTATGCGTATCCAACGTGTCGCTAAAATCACATAAATTGTAGCAGTTCAATTTATGCTCCCAACGTGAGTCTCAAAATATATCACCATTACAATATATGTGTCGTGAGAAGGATCCAATCACTAAACAGACCAGTTTTACCCAGCTCTAATTTAAATAGCTTAGAAAAGCGAACTGATAATCCGTGAAATTGAGAGCACCGTGACACTTAACTAATTAATACAAATAATTGTCATGTGTTACGGGAAAGTTGGTCCATATATTATTTTTACCGAAAAGCGAGAGAGAGGAAAAAAGTATCCAATGACGACCGGGCAAATTTCATTAGCATCGAGTGCATAAGGACGCTAATAAAATTAAATTACCAGTCGAAAAAAAAATTGGACGACGTATAATCGAGTGCTTCATTGGGCCACAGAGGTAATAATTTGAGAAACTGTCATCGCTGAAGCGGCCGAATCGTCATGGAGGCAGAACACACACGTTGTTAATACGCGCACTCGCCTTGTACTCATATTCCAGGCTGACACGATCCAACTGTAAATAAAGCGCGTGTGTGTGTGCGTGTGTATACGAACGCAAAACCAGTCTCGCGTTTAGCATCAATCTCGCCGGCTGCATAAAGCTTTCCTCAAACATATTACATCCGTGGACGTTAGTGACACGAGCAAATAAAGTATCAGAAATATAATTTTCACGCTCGGCCGCTCCGACATTTCATTACGATGCGGAAAGTCATTTCATGTGCATAATTATGCCTTATCGCCAGACCGAGGCACAATAACGCGTTCAACTCGTTTCAGGTCGTAATTTGAAGATAAAAAAGGTGACATAACGATTGGTGCGAATATTTTCTGATTTTTCGTTGCCAAAAAATAAAATACGGGTGTTTTAAAAAATTAATACAGCAAAAAAACAATAATATTATGTTACTTATTGTTTTATAATTAAGTGATCAATAAGAGAAATAGAAACGAACACAATTAAATAGCTGCAAGCTATTGATACCCGTTTCATTTACGGTCCCATGTTGATATTCAACAATCACAGGAACTTAAAAAACTCAACACAGAGAACAATTGAAAATGAAAAGTAATTAATACAAAGATGATTCATGTCAAAGTTTATACAGAATTAAATCACAGATACTGTTAAGACATTCAAACATCCTTAAATTTTCGGAATAAATCGTTTTTCGTAAGAAGGTTCCTTGGCCAAGGTGGTGATTATCTTAGTTAATTTGATAAATTTCAAAACGATGGATAGCTAAATCTTAAATGGCTTTATGTTCTTCATCTCTGGTATCAGAGAGACCTTTTTCTTTGGACGATATAGCTTACAGTAAAATTTTTAAAGTAAATTAATTAAAAATAAAAAAAGAACTTAATTTTATAAATAAAATACAATAAATGGAACAAAAGTCAGAAATAGAACAGTTATATTTCCAAATAAAAGATGTTACGTTTCCAACCTCATCAGTTCTTTAATTAAAACTTTTGCAGAAATTGCGTGTTGCTAGCGTAACACAAAATGTTTCGTCTCCGGATGTTACGGTAACAACATAAAATTACTGTAGATGTTTTAATTATAGAACCGGAAATTTTTTTTCCACTTCTAACTTTTGGTCTTTTATGACATAACCTTAAGGTGAATTAGTTCTCAAATTATGAATAAAAAAACAATATCATCAAAGACAATGCTGAATGTCTTAGTAGTTTTGGAGCACCGTTTCCTCCATTTGCCGCCACAGTTACACTTTTGAGCATGCGCGATCACATCTTACATCCATTAGGGACAGTCCAGAAGCTGCTGTGAATCATCGTCACATTTTTCAGTGTTTCGAAATGTTCCAAATCAATTTAAAGACCTGCTGACTGTTAAGTCTGGTCAGTGATTCGTTTCATGACTGGAAGGAACGTTACGCCAGCAAACATTCATCGGGAATGGTGTCAACTGTATGAGGAAGCAATAAGGGATGGTGGAATGGTCACGAAGTGGATTAGACAGTTTACTGTAGGTCGTGAAAATGTGCACGATGAGTCGCGGTGTGACAGTGCACACAAGCGATATGTCTCTTCGGCGGAAGAATATGAAGACGGATTTCCTGTTACAACAAGTGCCTGAGTAGCGGCGATGCCTATGTGAAGAAGTAGAGTTAGGTAATGATTTATAATAAATATTTCTGGAAATAATTTTTTTATTTTAAATTATTATTTTTTAAATATATAATGTTTCCTTTAGAATCCTACTTTTGTATACGTATTGACCTGCATCATCTTAATATTGATAACTTTTCATTAATAATTGTTTTGTGTGTTTAGTTTTAAAAACAGCTTTGGTTGAAGAAGACCTAGATGGAAGTGGTGGGAGAAATTAAAGCAAAGATGAAAAAATTCATCCAATAAATTGTTTCCTTATTCTTTTGTAAGTACTTGTTTCACCGACCCTCGTATAGAAATATTGTAAAAGTAAACAAATACAATTTATCTAAATTAAATAAGAGAAAACACGCGTTTATAAGACACACAATGAAAGTGAGTCGACGGTTTTCTGGTTTCCAACAGGATAAAAGTTGATTTAAGGTTTTTGATGGTTCGGCGTAATCCTGCATAAAATTTCGTAATGTTTGATTAATCATTTCTGTGCCTCGTTACGTCATGATGGTCCTATCTTCTGTAGAAAGTTTCCTCCCGTGGCCTTAATTTAATATCACGGGGCAAGATTAATGTCGTTTGTGTGCTCCCACGCACGCCTCCGTCTCCATTGTGCAACGGTTTTGCCCTAAAATATCTGAAAATTAATTGCTGAGCTAGCTCACTGATTTATGAATGTTACAGCTATTTTCTGCAAATTATTCTATGTAAATATTCGTCTTTTTCCTTCTTTTGAGGGGGGAGGGATGGGGATAGATTTGTTCTACAATTTTTTTTTGCATTATGTTCACGACAAAATGTTTCAGAACATTGTTACTTTCATTTTTGGTGCGCGTGGTAGTTTAATAGGTAATTGGATTCAGGTGCGTTTTGATATCAGCGAAATGTAAATTAGGTCTCGTACTGAGGAAGAGGAAGTAGGTAATTACAAGCAGCTGGCGGGAAAACGGAAACTGGGAAAATACTTGATTAGTCCATTACAGACGTCGAAGTGTGTCCTGAAATAGCACAAGTTGAAGTGGAAGACTGAAGAAATATCAACGCAGTGAGTTACAGGGATGGTTTGTAAAGTCATTGCAATAAAAGGTGACGGTATAATGATTGATGTATTAGAAAGTATTCACTAATCAACTCCTAGTGTATATTTATTATTTTTTACTGTGACTAACAAAACATTTTACTCCTTATATATGAAGTTAACCGACTAATAGATTAGATTTGAGACAAGGAAAGTAGAACTCTTGAAGTATATATCAAAATGGACAGGACAATGTATGAAGTCTGAACTGTCAGTCTTGTAAATGAAAAAAACGTTGAACTTTACATTGTTATCTGAATTCTGACAATACGTTTTATAGTTGTTTGTCTTTACTGTCATTTCGGCCTCTATGATCGTGGAACAAAATTTCCTCCATTTACAATTTCTTGTTTCTGTAAATGATTTTCTTTTAGCAATTGTTGTACTATACATTTTATATTGTAAACATTTCCTTTATAGTTAAAACATCAGATGAGGTCCCAAACTAAGGGACGAAACTTTGTGTGATTGTAAATGGAGGAAATTTTGGTCCACGATCATAGAGGTCGAAATGACAGTAAAGACAAACAACTATAAAACGTATTGTCAGAATTCAGATAACAATGTAAAGTTCAACGTTTTTTTCATTTACAAGACTGACAGTTCAGACTTCATACATTGTCCTGTCCATTTTGATATATACTTCAAGAGTTCTACTTTCCTTGTCTCAAATCTAATCTATTAGTCGGTTAACTTCATATATAAGGAGTAAAATGATTTATTTAATGCTGTCTTGTGGCCGTCTTTTTTATTTATTGTTAAATATAATTTATCCAAATAAATATAATTAAACTTTCAGTCTGTCTGGATGTTTGCATGGAATTTTTTTGCGGGTTAACAGTCAACTCCCCTTTAAGAACATAAGAAGGGAATTGAAAAGGGGGGATGCGGAAGGTAGAGCAAGGTAGCCAAGGGCTGACTAGGGCCCCCGGGCTGTGGTTTCATGATCCTACCCGGTGTTTCACCTAGAGAGATGCAAGGAAAACCCTAGAAAACCTGCATCAGGTAGGTCGAGCATAGGGTACTATTCTCACGCCCTTCCCAATGACGGGGGACGAGTTTGATGAGGGGTCGCTCGCAGCATTCTCTTCTCAATGTCTCCACGAGTTTCAGGAGGCAGTTGGCCGACTGTTCCAATGGGATCAACGGACAACTCTTGCCATATGGCCAAGGTCTTTTTTTATTGTTTTTTTTGGTTAACAGGCTACATGAGGGTGATCCTGAAACAGGCAACTCCCCTTCAATAGCATAGGAAGGGATGAAAAGGGGGGATGCGGAAGGTAGAGCAAGGTACCAAAGGTTAACTAGGGCCCCCTGGCTATGGTTTAAGGATCCTACCCGGTGTTTCACCTAAAGAGATGCAGGGAAAACCCTAGAAAACCTGCATAACGAATTCAACTTTATAAAAATTCTGTCTCTGCTGTTTCGTTTTTGGGCGAAATATAAAAGGAGCAATTTCCGCGCGAACGAAGACGCGGCCATAGCGAGTGTAAAATAATTATAAATTTCCGGGAGAAGGATGAGAGGAGATTGAGTGTGGAGGACGGTCGCTGGAGACGAGATTAGAGTATCGCTGGCGGTATATTTTAATAAATATTTTAGGTACTGTGGTTAATAAAATGAGGTGTAATTACGTCGTAGACGACAAGAAATGTAGCGTGAAATCAATGAACGCACTATTTATCAATAAAGGAATAAACGCAGGATAATCATACATTGTAGCCAGCTCACTCTAAGAAGGTGAATTAGAGTTTAAACAAGGAATAGAAAAATCTTTAAATAGCAACAATTATTATTTATAATCGTGAACGACGACGGTTCCCTATAATCATGTGAGGAACAACTGAGCTGGTCATCATTCATGGCGTCATCAAGTGGTGGTATTAAAACTCCTCCTCTTGAACTGCGGTAAACCGATATCGTGGACGAGTGGACATTTGAGGATTGAATGAGCAGTTAATAGAACTTATCTGACATGGTCCCCGAGTTAAACGTCCAAAATTTTGGAAAATATAACATAATTCAGGTTACGGGACGCTTAATTCTGGTGTAATATTTACTGTTGGCTTAATGGACTACTGAAACGCCAGTTCGTGTAACGGTAGACGTTGTCTGTTACACTGTACCAGAGGATGGACGAATATTAGAGATGGTGACGTTCAGGATTAAGACTAGCAGACCAGAGGTTATACCAAAGTAATCTTAAATGTCTTAAAAATAAGATACAGGCGACCTGGAGCCCGGAACAAGGGTGTAAAAAAAAGGTGGATGCCATTAACGTATAAAGACAGCGAGAGAGAATATCAGAAATAGAATCCAACTTGTTTGTTCCAGACGGGCGTTATGCTCAGCTTGGAAGGTAATTACGAACGTCGTCAAAGGCTTCAACTCTAAACAAGACACGGCAATAAATGCAATGGAGCCACTCTCCTTCACCATAACTGCACTACAACGGCTTTAACACATTTTGTTTATTTACAAATTTACGTACTTTGCTACTGAAAATCCTTGGCCTACAACAGGGGTCGTCAAACCTGACCAATATCGTCCTTTCAAGATCGATTTAACGTCATCGTTGGATACAAGAAAATCAATTAAAGTTCATAAAAATATTTAGAAGATTAGAATCTAAAAAATCCGGAAATCGAACCAGGGACCTCCAGCTTACCGGGCGGTTCCCCTACCGCTGAGCCAGTCCCATTCGATGCCAGGACCATATGCTAGCAACATCCACACTGTATACCTGAAGCTGAGACCAACTGCTCCCTTCTCACGAATGGCGTAATCCTCTAGTTGTTCCAGACTCTGGGTTTGCAGATAATTGGCTTTTCTCTCTGATTAGTGTTGAGGAATACCAGTCTTTGGTTCGGCGATATTGTTTAGATTTTAGTAGATTTTAACCGACATCTTCTTCTTGTTTCGAATTAGTTTTTCCTTTCGGAAATAGTGAAAACGTTTTCTTTTCTCTTCCTAAATTCTTCTTCCTTCAAACTTTTGACCAACAAATCTTCCAGTATCAAATCTGACATCAATTTAAGTATTCATGTTTTTTCTCCTCTTCCGACTCTCTCTCTTCTTTACAACTTGAAACGCAAACTGACTTTTTCCCCTCCTTGACACCTCCCAGCCAATCTCTAATTTCCCCTTCTTCGTGGTAAAACGCCAGCCCACATGACGTGTATTCTCCAACCATATTTAATTTTAATTGATCACGGGATCTGTTCTTTCGGAGGAAGGGTCTGACCTAGGGGAAAATTTCAAAGAACATCTACCGTGGTAGCCGACCATCCTTAATCCTCGGCATGAATCTTCGCGACTAATTGGCGCCTCTCCAATCCAGGAAATTCCGCAACGTCTCCACTGTATATGAATATTCCCGTTCAGTTTTCATAATTTAATTCTGCGTAAAAGACGAATTATATTGGGTTGGGTTCTTCTGCCCTACAACGCTAAGATATCTTGATACGCTCAAAACGTTTAAATTTTCTTTGCCCCTTTCTTTTAAGATTGTCTGCTTTTCATGTGGTCCGTTTAATATTTAAAATACATTATAATAGTAAGAACTTTTCCTTATTGGTAACACATAAATGAATCATTAAAAGTACGTGTTATGTTGTGTGGAAAATAGATTTCGAAGATTTTAACTGTGAGTGACAATGGGGGAAAAATTGCGTGTTCTTTGCTCTTGAAATATGTCTATTCCTCTGCACAAGTTCATTTCACAGAATGCATTTCTCTGGTCGTCGCTGAAATTAATAAGCATTCATTTGTGGCCTCGAGTCACGAAACCAAAACTATGACTTACCTGGAGAGTTTTCTGTCGTAAAATGAGGATTGTCACGCTACAGAATTAGCGTGCAATATATAGAGGGCAATATCTGATGAATACGATGTGATAGGAAAGAAAAGTGTTGTTTGAAAAGGGAAGAAAGGAGACGACCGTTGGAACGCGAGTCCTTATAGGAGTGTATCAGCTTAGATGTCAAGTATCTCAGACGTAGGCCTACTCAGTTCGGGTCATCTTCGCCACCCCCAATTTTCCTTTGTATACATAAGCAGTCAGTGGAACGGCCGACAACGTCCCAAGCACCTCTCTTTATGCTTGTTGCAGACGTGATTTACCTGAGGTTTTGCTGCCAGGGCTGCCTCGTACTCGTCCTGCAAGACCGTGTCCACTTCAGGCCGCATCTCAGCAGCCATTGCCACGGGCCTTGCAGCGCCTGAAACAGACCAGATTTTAGATTTGACAATTTTAACAGTGATAAAGTATTTAGAATAATATTTTATTCAGAGTTTCCTCAGGTCTAGATGAAGTGATACTAACATTTTATAGATTTTTGTGACACGTTAATTGTTTATCCGTGAATTATATAACTAAACTTATTTCAAAAATGAATTTTCTAACTAAAATAACTAAATAAAATTAAGGCCCAATATGTTACGAAACAAATTTAATTAACGTTTAATTAATATAAATAGAACGTTTCATCCTTCCTTGTAGCTCCCTTCAGGTAACTAGACAAAAAATTATTTGATAATTAAGGCGTAGAAGTTGTATTTAAATCAATACGTAATTTAAATGTTCTTAAAAATATTGAAGACAAAATTAACTTTTTGAAAGAACATGTTATCTACAAAATTCATTGCTTAGATTGTAATACGCTGTATATTGGGCAAACTAAAAGATAATTAAAAACTCGCATAAAAGAACATAAAAACAACGTTAAATTAGATATTCAAAGGTACACACTGGAGTCGAAACATATATATTAAAAATAATTATTTCTATCGGAAAAATGTGGAAATTTTAGATGTAGAAATTAACGTAGCAAGAATGATGACAGGTGCAACCCAAATACAGTCAATGTTAAATATGATACAATCGATTTACTTACGATATACGATTCACTCTTCTAATAATACTTTAATCTTTGTATAGATTCATTTTCCATTATCAAAATTTAACGGTCCAAAGCTGTTATACATAATTTCGGCCGTAACCCACGCTGGAGTTGTCTGCGACACGAAATTAATCCCAATGGAACTATTCATTTGAAAATGTTAAGTCTGTTATCTTAATTAATTGAAAATTAAACTTCATATTTTTACGAAATTTTATGCTTGCAAAATTAATATTAATTTTATAATTTTTGTCTACTTTCTGAAGAATTCCACAAAGATAGATGAAACGGATTTATAATAAATTTGTTTGGCAACATATTTGTGCGTATTTTTTTATTTAATCGTTATTCTATTATGCAACTGAATTGACCAATTTTATTTCCCTATTTGAGGATTTATTGCAAAAATAAATGTATATGTTATTCCACTGTTTCCTAATGTAATGTAAATTTAATAATAAAATTGGAATTAAAAGACAAAGTTGTATAAATTAAATAATTATAATGATAGTTCATAAAGGAGTATGGGTGCGAAACGTGGACGAGAGGAGTTGCAGAAAGAAAAAAAACATAGAAGCTTTCGAAGTGTGGTGCTATAGAAGAATGAAATGGGTGGATAGAGTAACTAACCAGGAAACTCGCAGCAGAATAAGAGAAGAGAGAACAATATGGAGGACTTTGACCAATATGTACCGGGGTCAAAGACCTTGGGCATATGGCAAGAGCTGTCGGCTGATCCCATTGGATCAGTCGGCCAATTGCCTCCTGAAATTGGTGGAGACACGGAGAAGGGAATGCTGCGTCCCCACAGCAAACTCGTCTCCCGTCATTCGGAAGGGCGTGAGAATAGTACCCAATGCCCGACCTACCTGATGCAGGTTTTCTAGGGTTTTCCCTGCATCTCTTTAGGTGAAACACCGGGTAGGATCCTTAAACCATAGCCCGGGGGCCCTAGTTAACCCTTGGCTACCTTGCTCTACCTTCCGCATCCCCCTTTTCAATTCCCTTCCTATGCTATTAAAGGGAAGTTGCCTGTTCAGGATCACCCTCATGTAGCCTGTTAACCAAAAAAAAAGGATAGCCCGGTGGATCAGTCGGCTAACTGCCTCCTAAAAGTGGTGGAAACGTGTAGAAGGGAATGCTGCGATCCCACAGCAAACATGTCTCCCGTCATTCGGAAGGGCGTGAAATTAGTACCCAATACCCGACCTACCTTAAGCAGGTTTTCTACGGGCTTCCCTGCATCTATTTAGGTGAGACATCGGGTAGGATCCTTAAGCCATAGCCCAGTGGCCCTTGTTAACCATTGGTTACCTTGCTCTACCTTCCGCATCCCCCTTTTCAATTCCTTTCCTATGTTATTAAAGGGAAGTTGCCTGTTACAGGATCAACATCATGTAGCCTATTAACCCAGGTGATGAAGAATGTTTAAACGGAATATGGAAAATGAATCATACTGCAAGGAGAAGAAATAAAAACCCTACGTATTGCAGGTGATATTGTGGTATTAGGGGAGTCAGAGGAAGACTTTGGAAGCATATTAAATGGCATGAAAATGGTCCTGGAGAAAGAGTTCAATACGATGATTAATGGAGGGCAGGCCAAGGTAATGGAGTGTAGTATGGGAAATAGTGGAATAACAAAGGGTGTTAGATTAGGAAGGGATATTTTGAAGAAAGTTAAGGAATTCTTCAGAATAAGTAGAATAGGATAGGACAGGCAAGGAAAGCTTTCGTAAAAAGAGGTATTAACTTACAGGTAATGTAAGAGTGAATATTATGAAATCATTGCCAAAAAAGTTCGTATGGAGTGTGGCGTTTTATGGGTGTCGAAACGTGGATGATAGGGGTTGCAGAAAGGAAAATAATAGAAGCCTTTGAAATGTGATGCTAGAGGAGAATGAGATGGGTGGATAGAATCACTAACGAGGAAGATATAAACAGAAAAAGGAGGAAATGAACAATATTGAGGACTTTGACAATGAGAAGGGATAGATTAATAGGCCACGTTTTGAGATATGAGGGTCTTGTAAAATTAGTATTAGAGGGTAGTGAACAGAAGAGGGAGGCCAAGGATGGAATACGGTAAGGAGAATAGGGAGGATGTGAAAGTTACGCAGGTAGGTGCGAGCATATTTAATTTAAAAATCAGCTTTAAGTGACAAATGTACCCTGTCACACTTTTCTATTTTTGTTAAATTCACGGATACTTGTAAATATTGTTAATATTTTTAAACAGTAGATTTCACTTGTTTGTAATATTATTTTTCTCACCTGTGTAATTATAATTTGACAGGATTTGCATTTTCATACTTACATTATTTCTCCTTTAAAATCTATATTTTTTAAATAAATTTTTATTTCAGAAACGAGAAAGTCAAGTTGAGATGAAGACAAGAGAACTGCTATGGCTGATAGGAAGAAAATCGCGGTACAGTAAAATTCTGATATAAATAATTTGCCAACAAACCAATACGGGTCCATGGGGATTTGAAACAAAATCAAATATATGAAATATTCTAAGATGCCAATCCAAGATCCTCCGGAAAATTGTAAACGCCCCATGGAATATACATACTGCATACAACGGAACAAGAAGTCATCTATAAAAAGCCATCAAACATCAAGCAGGCCTACACAATGGTCCAAACTCACTATTAGACAAACTTCTAGAATAAGTGATCAATAAGAGTCAAACTAATCATAGTTTATTTAAATTCCACAGGCGAAATCATTAAATAACTCTGTGGACCTGTTATTGGTAGCTGTCAGCGTTTTAGCTCATACAACTGTAAATAATGCCGATTGCTAAATAATTATGATTTTAAAAAAAATCATGGATTTCTAGTGTTTGCCCATATTTTAATTTCAGAGAAATTTACATTTAAGTACTTTCATATTTATATCTGTAACAGCGTTGTGATTTGTTCTATTTTCACAACTAGAGGACTACTCTAATTAATGAGCATAAATCTAACAGAAAAACATTTCAACGAGTCCAATAATTAATAATATCCATACGTGTATTGGGCAGGCATAAACCTTCAATTAATATTGTCAATACTAGAGTTAATGAAAAGCTAATAAAAAATATCATGGATACTCACAGCCGAACTTTAAACGTTCCAATTTGTCGATACGTAATTAGCAATTCTAGGAAACAACAAAAATGCACTCTCGCTTGGTTATTAAATAACTCACTTGGTAACTCCAGAGCTTTCCAACGAATAATTACACCGAAAATAGTACATCTCTTTAATTACTTATATTTGGATATTGTTGCTAGTAATAACGTCAGTTACACTCTGACCTATGTGAAAGTTAAACGAGAAAGGTAACAGATGGTAGCAGCACTGTTCAGAGAATTTCGAAATAATTCCGAGGGATATCCTCAATAATGTGGAAGTCTAAGTGAAGTAGGTACAAGAAATTTATATTGAAACACGTATATTGTTTTCTTAAGATGATTTGTTGTAATAATTTCAATTTCATTCTTTGAACCATTATATTGTCCATTTAAGCCGTTCTAAAAACAAAACGGTGAAATGTCACCGTGAGTCAAATACAAAATTTATAGTTATATCTATCTGACTTCTTTAAAATAAACTAATACAACAGACAAATCAGTCAGAAATAATTTTTTAAGGAATTTCAATTTAAATAACACGAAACGAGGTTATATTCTTTTGGAACCTCTTCAGGTAAATAAAATTTTTATTTTTTTCATAAAATTTAAAAGTGAAAATTTATCAGAGATTTTGTGCTGAAATTTTTCCTAGCATTGAGCAGGTATATTAATTTTTCTCCGGTAAATGTCATGAAACATATGAAATGTTTAAATTTAACGTCTGTTGCATATCTAATTAAACAATTAGTGACCTTGCACCAGACTTTAACCATTAAATTTTATTAGTAACAACGTTTCGTTATATTTTATGCCCTCTGCAGGTTTTCTTCCTATAAAGGGAATATTTTCAGAAAATTAAACCAAGGAAAGTGAAGTTACGACTTAGTTTCCGTATAAACTTTTGTCCTAACTTCACCTTCCTTGGTTTAATTTTCTGTAAATATTTCCTCTATTCTAAAGTAGAAATAAAAATATGCCGAAACGTTATTAATAATTAAATTTAAAGAATAAAGTCTGCACAAGTTCATTAATTGTTTAATTCATGAAATATAATTAAATATATATATATTTGGTCATCAAGGTATTCCAAAGAAAGGAATAGTAGGCCGTATTTTTTATTAATATGTTCTGTAATAATTAATAAATGTAATAATTGATTGTGAAAATATATTCCGAAGGTTGTTTTATTGCTACTGCAACATCCAGTACCGAAATATAGACAACACAAAATTTCAACAAGTATTTAATTAAAGAAGTGAAAAGGTTCCAAAATATTTTTAATAACAAATCCTTTTTTCCTGACTTTTGGCCATTCATTGTCTTTGAGTATATTATGTCTTTCTTTTTACACTTTCCTTAGATTAATATTATTCATTGTATGTTCTCTTTGAATTTAAAACTGTTCTCACAGTTTTTCATTTAAAATAATTAATTTTATTTAATGTATATTCATTTACTGTGTCTCAATGAATCTGCAACAGAGTTCATTGGTGATTTGCAGATTCAGAAAAGACACACATGTATACGCAAGGGCTCAGGTTTCTCTAATTATTTCTTCACTTCCGATTTGTCTCCATTTATATGCATTCCAAACTCCGTTCCATTTTACGACTCTTCTTCGCCGAAAATCTCAGGCCTTCTGAATAGTTAATTGTATTAATTGATCTTCAACCTATTTAGAAATCTCCAACGAAACAGATTCATATCTGGCTGTCGTAAAAATTATTGGTAAACATTTACTGTCAATAGAATCTCTTCACTTTTTTAGCACATCAGTCAAGTTTATTTTTTGGCAAAAAGGGGTTGATTAATTTCTCAACTCTGTAAGCCTGGAAGGAAAGCTCCTTTAACCTGAAGGGACTGTCCGAGGGCAACGGGAAATTGCCTGACAGCGTGTAACTTTCGGAAATGAAGTCAGAGATCGAAGGTGGCTGATTTTTTTTTCTTCGTACACGCACGGAGACACGAAAAAACTCGACTATACGTAGACATTTTCCTATTTTTTCCTCTATTGCTTAGTCATAATTTAAGATAAAGAATTAGAGTAATAATTAATGCCAAATAATATTTGTTGCGCTTGTAGTACTCAGCCCTTCGACTGATCTTATGGAACTTTCTATGCTAACGTATTATGTGTAAGCGTTTTTCATTTCCACTTAACTGCCACATCCCACATCCTCCCAAATATCCTCAGCGTATTCCATCCATTGCGTTCCCTCTAATGGTAATTTTACAAAACCCTCGTGTCTCAAAACGTGGCCTATTAATCTATCCCTTCTCTTGGTCAAAGTGCTCAATATTGTTCTCTCTTTTCTTATTTTACTTACAACTTCCTGGTTAGATTTTTCATGACACAGGTAACAGTGTCCCTAGGAATTTCCGAAGGTGAACGCTCCCTCAGCCAAAAACAAGTATACCGTTAAATACCCGAAGTTAAGTATGTCTCCGAGTCGTCAGCCCGGCGCCGGAAAAGACCCATTTTACCTGTCCAGCGAGATGTTCTTATGAAATTTTATCCAATTTAAAATTCGATAAATTTGAATTAATATTGGGGAGAGTCCTACTGCATTACTGTACACTGTTCTATAAAATGGCAAATATTAAATTAAATACTTATGAATTATTAACAGGTCACCATAAAGTGTATTTAATTATACCCTGCATTCATACTTTTGATCTGTTGTAACGTCTTCAGACTGCTAATTTTCCTCTGGTTTTTTCTTAATGAAACTTCCTTTCCAACTTGCACAAGGTTTTTCAATTATCCTGCAACTTGCGTCCGGCTGCGGCAAACGCCTGATTAGCCTCACAAACCTCGTGCATAATTCATTTCGTTGCTGCACTTTGCGCCGCTTCAAAATTCAATCTAGAGAACTGTCGTGTAGTTGAAATTGTAAACATTCCCTCTACAAGGTAAACCGTAATCGAAATGTTTCGAAAATTAAAAAAAAGAGGCGTTACAAACATACACAATTTTACGAATGTTTTCTTTCCTTAAGACAATTATAAATTAAAAATAATTTTCTTTACGTCGGTTTTTTAATAGTCAACCCTTAGTTACCTTGCTCTACCTTTCGCATCCCCCCTTTTCAATTCCCTTCCTATGCTATTAAAAGGTGAGTTGCCTGTTTCAGGATCACCCTCATGTAGCTTGTGAGCCCAAAAAATGTTAAGATTAATTAAATTGTCATTTTAAAGAAAATTTAAAATGGTTAATACCACTATAACGACGTTACATCCAAAGCTTGGGATTAGAAACTAATTTGGTCCATAAACCAACTTATTCAACACTTTTATTACATTTTTTTATCAAATCAACAAAATACATTAGAAAAAACAACTATATTGAAACAGATTGACGAATCATTATTACTGTTGTTGTGGTATTCAGTCCTTAGACTGGTCTGATGCAACCCTGCAAGTTAACCTATCTTGCGCAAGCATTTTCATTTCCGCATAACTAGCAAATCCCACATCCTCCGTATTTTCCTTAGCGTTTCCATCCTTGGCCTCCCTCTTCTGATCACTTCCCCGTAATGTCAATTTTACAAGACCCTAGTGTCTTAAAACGAGTCACTTTAAGTATCTAATTTTCTGTCTGCAGATAAAACTTTTAGAAATTGATTTATGTCTGATTTTTGCCTTATGAAGTCCCATGTTTTTGTGCCAATCGTTTAAGCAGATGCATGAAAATGTTTTAAATTGTCAGTAAAAATGGTATATTAATTTCTACCTATATAAATTGAATTAAGACCAAAATTTATATATTTCTGAGCAAAGTTAAAGAAATACTTCTAATCAGACAACTTGTAAGGGTAAAATACAACTACATGCGGAATTTGGTGGCATGAGAGTAGCCAAATGTTACGGTCATGAGTAACAAAAGTAGTTGGCGTGACTTGGGTGTTTCTCAAGCGGCATCGTTTTGTTAGGAGTCATGGTGATTTTCCCCAAATACATCGGTGGTGCGGGGTGAGTGGCTCCTCCCAGATACGATAGGGAAATAATTTTGTAAGAACAGGATCAGGCCCCGCCACCGACGGAATATGACATAACGAAGTGAGGACAAGGCAAAATTGGATCTTTATTCATTATGATTGGGCCTTTAAGAGCGGAGATAAGGCTGAATATTAATAATGGACTTAACAAGATTTTAAAATTGAATTTGAAAAGGAATCTGTAAGAGAGGACATTTAGAGAGGACAATACGAAATTGGAGATTGTCCTGGCCGTGGACATTTAAATAACTGGTGGAAAGCGTGCTCGAGTCTGGGGCACCAAGGTGCTCATTCGGAAATTCGGATGGGTGCAGCGACAAGTTCCAGGCCAAGCTGAGGAGAAAGGGTAATTACACTGTTTGTAGCGTTTTGCCGATTTTCTGGTACTGACAATTCCGAGACCGTTAGAATAGTACCCATGTCTCCAGTTAGTACCAAATTCAGTGTAAATATATAGTGTTCATTATTAAGAATGGTCGACTATGTACATTAGAAATGTATTGAAGTAGGTGAATGCTGCTATTAATAAATGTTAAATTTAATACTTATTTTTTATATTTCTTCATTTTAAAATATTTCATCCCTTGATACTTATTTCAAACTTGAGATTGTAAAAATTTCGTAAATAATTTTAACACGTAATCTACAATGGCTGTTCGTCTACGAGCGGCTTTTACTAATTTTAACGTTTTAATTGCATATACAGTTGAAAGTAAATTATTTAGCTCTAAATGTGAAATTAAGATGTTGAGCAAAGTATCTCTACCGCAATAACGTGCAGGCAATCTACCTTTATAATGCAAAAAATAATAATGTCTTCCAATCCATTCTAAATAAGAATCAGTAATAGGTGAGGTTAAGTTTCCCCAATTACCCCCCACCCTTCTTCTCCCATCGCCATTCCCACGCATAATAGGCACGGCACATGCAACCATTACTGAAATACGTGCACTAATGTCTCCAGAGGTTTATATAGCTCCAACACAGCCATTTGTCTCAACCCCCAACCCCCTCTTCTCTAGTATTAGCTATTGATTTTTGATTAACAATTTCTTCGGTCACACTTTATTTAAGGACTTCTAATAAGTAAAAGCTACGTTCAACTGACTTATATAATTCAGTCTTAAATGAATAGAAAACGTGTAAAGAAACATTTTATTGAAATGAAAGTCAGCACTACATACCGTTTCTATGATTTTGACAAATCTGAATCGAAATAATTAAATAAAGATTTTTTAAAACATGTTATACAATAGCAATATGAGAATATTAATTAAAAAATTACTTACAATTTATTTCCAGTAATATCCATAAATAAATAAAAATTTGAGGGGAAATTACGGAGTGTGGGTGGTTTAGAAACACGTTGCACCTGCACAGTTTCATAAAATGTTATAAATAAAAAAAATCAACCGATTTGCCTGTGCAAATCCATTTAAAATTTACCTGATAAAATCCTCAAATGTGGACGATATGTCTTAAATAAACAAATATTGTTTGCTGACAAATGGGCTGATTTCCTTTTATATTTTTAATTTTCAGATTAATGATTTCTTGAATTTATCAAAATGTGTTCGTTTGTACTTTATTAAACTATTTCTGACGAGTTGGCTGGTTGACTCATTTGAAATAAATAGAATACATAAATACCGCTTTGATATAATACTTATTAATGTCTGTGCCTTTAAGTTAGCATTTATTTGAGGCAGAAAGCAAACAAAATTAATAAATCGAAAAGAATTTAATACACAACTTAACACTGAGGCCAGAAACAGAAAAAATTCATATATCGTGAACTGGACTCTCTTCAGGTTGAAATTAAATTAAATTGAGGCCAAAAGCAGACAAAATTAATAAAACAAAAAAGAATTTAATATTTAACTAAATGTTTCGGTCTTGATCCGCACCCTCTTCAGGTTGAACTCGGGGCCGAAAATGTAGTTATATATTGAATTTTTTTATATTAATTTGTCTGTTTTTGACCTCATTTAAATGTTAAATTCCCGGTTTATTTATAATAAGCGTGATAGTGACACATCTATTACAGTCTATATATTTATGGAATTTCCAGCATCAAACTGAATAATCGTAAAAAAAGGCTGTTACATGAAACGGATAATTTTAGTACGTACAGATTGTGTAGTCAAGAGCACTTTGCAAAAATATTACAATATAGTATAATAATCTTTGACGTTTTCAACTGAGTAAGTACAAACCTTGTCAACGATATTAGTCGGCGATCACAAAACGTCATCTCTGCCGTCAGAGACGAAATGAAGTAGCTGAATTTGCCATACGATTTAAAGTCGACACGCGTTATAACGTTTTGTATTTACTGTTCACACGAAGATGGAAGTACAACAGTTGTCACTGGATTCCCGAAAATTCCGTCAGTACTTTGTGTTGAAGAAACAACTCGAGTTTTAAAGGTACGATGATAGAAATTGCTCAATTCGTAGGGCCAAAATTACATAGATAATTACAAATAACCGCTGCTTATAATCAAAACAATCTTGATAATTTATTTATTATTTATTTGCAACTTGACACTTTTACGTCTAATTGTATTAAAACAAACTCAGATCTGCAACGTAGATTGATGTCAAATTATAGTGAATAGAAAACTGCGGTCACGTGCATACGCCGTAAATCACACATCAAACGGTAATATATTTTGTGGTAACTCCACGGGGAAAGATAAAAGTCATTCTATCCATGTTGTTAGGATAATGTGGTAGGTAAATTATAGATTTAAAAGCAGAGAGCTATTAAAAAATTAGGTATGTTCACTTTTGGATTTCAGTTTTCATTTATATATTCTACATAATATAGAACCTTCAATGTCTGTTTGTATTGTAAATATAAAATCCTACAGATGAATATGGCTTATTGAGCCGAAACCTCCTCAGAAAATATAACTGATATTGAATTGTAATAAAATGAAGACTGAAAAATTGGGTATCCGATCTATAACAACAATTTATTAATGAATTCCATTATTATCCAAATACTTATTTACAGAGGCGGAATGGCTGATGAGAAAGTTTTGAGCTCAGTTAAAAATATTATTGTGACCATTACGTTTTTATAAAAGAAGAAGATATTTCTGTATATTCCACCACTTTCTGTGCAACTAACAGGCAACTCTGTTATAAAGTATTTATATTTCTTGTATACCATTGTTACAACAGAACGTATCACACTACTTATTCAAAATACAATGGCTGAATAAAGTCCCTTCCTATGCTATTAAAAGAGTGTCGTTATTTATTGGATCTCCATCGCGTAGCTTCTCACTAAAAGAAAATAGGTAATTAATGAATTCAACCCAAAAGTGAACCTATAAATTTTTTTTGAATAGCTCTCAGTATCAAGATCTATAATCTACCTAAAACACATCCTAAATACTCAAATAGAATGACTTTTATATAAATAGTTATGACATCATTATTCATGAATAAACTTAGAATATTAATAGTTACAAGGAAGTTCCAGTTGTCATGAATTACTGGAAAGATTTGGGAGAAAATAATAATTATATCGTAATTTATAACATTTACCAAATTAACAAATAAACTTCTAAACGGTCAATACGCGAGAAAAATCACTAAATTATTAAACTCATTACATACGTTACAACGTTTCGCCCTCTATTGTTCTGTTTAAATGTTACAGAGTCAAATTTATTTCCGGTGTTAACTACAGACAAAATTATTTTTTAAAACAAATTATAGCTTTAAATAGACAACAATTTCGATAAAACATTAATTATTCAGTTTGGCATTAAGTTAAATATATAAATAAACTTAAGTTTCTGAATGGATGTAAATACAAATATCATAACTATAAAAAAGAGGTCGAAAGTAAAAATTTAGGTTGACGGTCACAATCGAAATATTACTTAACAATACACACCAACTATTTTATCGTAGACCGTTCACCTTAATATTTGGAACTGAAATAAAATAAATATTTGAAACATTATGTTAACCCGTTTTAACATCAGGATTTCGTAAATAATATTCAAAATTTTCGCATTATTTTTAAACGTTCAATGCGGTAGTGCTACAACGGCAGTTGGCTCAACAGTCTAATGAAATATCATTTGTTTTCTTCATTAGTTAGTATTATTTATATATTTTAACGAATTTAATTCGAAAACTCGATGTTATATATTTGAACGAAATTATTGTTAACTTAAATTTCTAATTTCTTGCTAAACATTTTGTCTGTACTTGTTGTAGTAATCAGTCCTATGACTGGTCTGATGCAACTGTACATACTAAATTTTCCTCCGGAAGCCTTTTCATATTTACATAACTACCACATTCTCTCTAATCTGCATAGCATATTCCACCCTGCCTCCCTCTTCTGATTTACCCTACACACTCCCTTCAAATCCTAATTTTAGAAGACCCTCATGTCTCAAAACGTGGCCTATTAACCTATCCCTTATCTTGGTCAAAGTCCTCCAAGTTTATCTCTCTTCCCCTTTTATGTTTTGTACTTCCTGGTTAGTGATTCCATCCACCCATCTGATTTTCAGCATTTTCCTCTAGCACCACATTTCGGAACCTTCTATTATTTCCTATCCGCAACTCTTACCGTCCACGTTTCGCACCCATATGCCACACTCCATACGAACATAATTAACATACACGCTTATATTAACCCTAAGTAAATTACTCGTTTTTGCGAAAGCCTTCCTTGCCTGTGCTATCCTACTCTAGTTATTATGCAGCCCAGGTAACTTCATTAAAAATATCCCTCCCACCCTTTGATATTCCACTTTTTCTCATACTAAACTCCATTACATTGGTTTTCCCTCTATTAATCATCATATTGAACTCTTTCTCCAGGACCAATTTCATGCCATTAATATGTACTGAGTCTTCTTCTAACTTCCTTAATACCACTATATCATCAGCAAACCTAAGGGTTTTTATTCTACTCCTTGCATTTTGATTCCCTTTTCATATTTATTTTTAAGCTCGTTCATCGCCTGTTCTATTTACAAGTTAAAGAACATGGGTGACAGACTGCATCCTTGTCTTACTCCTTTCTTGATTTCTCCTTTCTTTTCTTGACCTTCTATTCTAATTACTGCTGACTGCCTTCTGTAGAAGTTATGGATAACTCTTATTTCTTTATATTTTATTTCTGTCATCTTCAAAATCCTCAATAGTTTGTTCCAGTTAACATTATCAAAGGCCTTTCCTACATCTACGATTTCTTGTCCTGCCTCTTGTCCCTAAATTATTTCTGAAACGAAACTGATATGACGTTCCATCCTCCTATATACTATTTTCGGTAATATAATTGCACGCATGAGGTACTAAACAAATTGTCCTGCATTTATCAGTCGCAGACTTTTCAGTAATGGGAGTTAATTTGGTCCTAAAACATTGTGCTCTATCTTCCGCATCCCCCCTTTTTAATTCCCTTCCTATGCTATTAAAGGGGAGTTGCCTGTTTCAGGATCACCCTCATATAGCCTGTTAACCAAAAAAAAGAAAAAAAGACAAAGAAAATGTTGTCAAGAACCCATCAAGGCGCTACGGGAGTTTTCTCGCAGGCGCTTCAGCCCAGAGTGACTGTGGGGCTCACCTGATCATGTCGGGAATGCCTCGCACTCTCCCTGGGTATTTTTTATCAAAGTTCTCATATTCCTTCACCTATTTTAGGAGGTATATGTACCGGGGTCAAAGACCTTGGGCATATGGCAAGAGCTGTCCGCTGATCCCATTGGATCAGTCGGCCAGCTGCCTCCTGAAACTGGTGGAAACACGGAGAAGGGAATGCTGCGTCCCCACAGCAAACTCGTCTCCCGTCATTCGGAAGGGCGTGAGAATAGTAGCCAATGCCCGACCTACCTGATGCAGGTTTTCTAGGGTTTTCCCTGCATCTCTTTAGGTGAAACGCCGGGTAGGATCCTTAAACCATAGCCCGGGGGCCCTAGTTAACCCTTGGCTACCTTGCTCTACCTTCCGCATCCCCTCTTTTCAATTCCCTTCCTATGCTATTAAAGGGGAGTAGCCTGTTTCAGGATCACCCTCATGTAGCCTGTTAATCCCCCCCCCCAAAAAAATTGTTGTTAAGAACACAAACCTTTATTATAATTTCTTGAGTTGTCTTCCTTAAATTAATTGTAGGCCGTAAAAATGTAAAATGCTTGCTACTGTCTGCGTCATAGACGGACTATGGAGAACTGAATCCATTGCATTAGTAATATCTCTGCGTCAAATCCTCGACACGTTTGGCCTTTATAGTAAGCGAAAATTCTTTTGTAGTCAAGAAACCATCAATCGAACAACGGGTAACGCCGATGCCGGTAGTTTCATAAAATTAATAGCTCATGTTCCCGCTGTGTAGGAATTATGTCCAAACCTCCATGTTTACCGGCGTGGCCAAACAATGGAGGAGGCTCCACGCGTGTGAAGAACAAACAGCTATTTACAACGTAGCAAGCACGCGTTTTCCCACGCACGTGTGAAATGGGACTCTGGCCATCTCTCCAGTACAATCTCTGCTTACTACGACTCCGCAGAGTACAGACTCGTGAGGAGGAATTCATTAACGGGAGAATTATATTCAAATAGGCGCAGAAACTGTACATATAGGCTACGTCCCACTTTCTCAAACCAAAGAAGGCGAGTCTGTCTTCAGATCAATTCAATGGATGGGGAAACCTCGCACCTGACGGGGAGTCGACTCGGATAGCTCAGATGGTATCAAGAAGCGCTTCATAAACTGTGGGTGGTCGCGAAGCTGACGAATGACGAGCGAAGAAAATGGGATATTATAAATCAATTTTTAGTAGTAGTATACATTCTACGTACGAACTATAAATTGAAATCAAATACTCGGTACTACAAGAGCCTGGCACACACTAGCATTTCTATGAACTGCAGCAATAAAATATTTATTGTTTTAGAACTCCGATCTCGTGTTTAAAACCACAAGAAGAATTTGGAAAGCATCCAAGTGATTAAAGCTTGAACTCAGATTTTTCCAAGTACCAATACACGAATTTTGGATTGAAATCAAATCAGAAAATACAGCACTATCGGCAATGGAGCTCAACATATTACTACCATGTCGTTCAACGTATGCGTGTGAAACTAATTTTCCACATAAACATAAATAAAATCAACTTTAATAAACATTAAAATATATGCTACGACCTGAATTAAGAATTAACGACCTGCAAATCAGACATTTACAAAATTTTTGAAGAATTTTAAGCTTGAACTTCAGACGTTTCGACTATCAAGTGGTCCTTGTCAATATATGTAACCAACTGACGATTCAAAACAAAAACCATACAAGCAATGCATACCCAAAAGATGAAATTAACAAATACGATTTAACAGTTTCTCATTCCTAAATAGGACCATCAACGACTGGAACAATTAACCCGTGGGAGTGTTTGGAGGAAATCCTCCTCGGGAAAATGAATTCAGGACAAATCTCAAAAAACGTGTGAAGTGGGTATTTTGAATAATATAAATGCAAAATCGAATTTAAATGTTAAAGTCAAAGTGAAGTGAAGTGTTAAATTAATATAATTCTTGTAGCGTTTCTCTTTTTTCTTTCAGGGCTATAGAAATTTTTAAGGACTGTGATTATTTCAAGACACTTTTTTATATTAAGAGTAATTATGTTTAAGAAAATTCATTTTGTACCTGCCACCGGCCTTATGCCCAATTGTAGATTAACAATAAATACAATACAATCCATAATATAATTTCATTAATTGCGAAATAATGGTTTTTATACTAATAGTAAATTTATTGCTTTTAATATACGATAATTCAGGTAGCCTTACCACTTATAATAACTACACACATCTTCCCTAATCTGCTGAGCTTATTCAATCCTTCCGTTCTTGCCGCACACACCTACGTATAATGTTAACTTTACAAGACGCTCATGTGGTCTACTAATCTATCCCTTCTCTTGGTCAAAGACCTCCATATTGTTCTCTATTCACCTATCTGATTGTCAGTATTATCCCATAGCACCCCATTTCGAATCCTTCTATTCTTTTCCTTTCTGCTACTCCTACCGTACACATTTTCCACCCAAATAACGCCACGCGCTATACGAACATTTTTTAGTAATGATTTCCTAATATTCATTATTAGTAAAATCCTCATTTTTTTGTGAGACCCTTTCTACCCTAGTTATAATGCTGCCCAGGTAACATCCTTAAAAATATCCCTCTGTTATTCCACTATTTCCCATAGTAAACTCCAATAGCTTGGTCTTCCCCTTATTGATCCTCACGCTGTACTCTTACTCCAGTGGCTCTCAAATCTACTTCTGACTCCCCTAATAACACAATATCATCAGCAAACCTTAGGGTTTTTATTTCTTCCCCTTGCAGTATGATTCCTTTACAAGTTTCTTCATCGCCTGATATATATATAAGTTCAAGATCATGGGCGACAGACTGCATCCTCGTCATATTCCTTTCTTAATTTCTGCTTCCTTTTCTTGCCCTTCAATTTTAATTACTGCTGGCCTTATGTAATAGAGACAATTAACAGTTTCCGACAATTATTAAATAATGAAGAAAAAAACCGTTTTCAGTATCTTGTTAAGTTGAGCGACAGGCTTAGAAGTGCACATAGTAATATTTGGTAACATGTGACGAAACACCTGTTTATACAAAACTTTTCCTAGCTAAATACAAGCAGAGAAGAAATAAAGATGAATACAACAAAATATTTGAACAGTGAGATCCGTTGCAGTTAAGAGCCCAGGCTGTAATATAAGGCCGGGCCGTCCGCCATTTTTAATCTTACGGAATTCTCTTGCATCAAGTTCAGCGTGTCAGTTGAAAAAACATTACATATTTGCAGATTGATTTTTATGTAATAACATAAACAATGAATGCAAGACTTCAAATTTTAATTGATAGACTCGAAAAAAAAAGTCAAAATTTGGTGATTAAATTCATTTTCTTACGAGTTTTAAAGATTTTAATTAAATTAATACATGTAAAAGATTAAAATATACACCGCATATGGTAAACAAAATGTAATTTCGGTTTCTTAAATAAAGGAACTAAACACTTTTTTTAAAGGTATTTATTTTTATTCATATAAAAACTTTTATCGTACAGATTATCAGTTTGGAGAATAATGATTCAGTATATACAATATTAAAAGAATATAAAAATAAAGTAGAGTATATAATTTACGTGATAACGTGAAGCTATTAATCCACTTTAGCAGAATGGGTTAGGTTTAATTATTTTTGTGAGAGGCATACGACGTGGGTGAGGGTTGACAAATTTACCTGACATAGATATTCTCCAGGGTCGCCAGGATTACACTTGTCTCTAGGATAATTTTTAATCCATCGTTTCCTTCGAATTAATTCTTTTGGAAATTTTAAAAACCGAAATCCTTTTTCGGATAGAATTCCTACAGTTTAAAGCTGCAGAGCAAACCATATTGCTGATGGAATTATCACACCAGTAAAGAGAATCACTTTTGACGTTCTACACTGCGAAGCACACTTGCGTTAGCAGAACTAGATTAAAAATGGCGGACGGCCCGGGTGGCTCGTATTAGAGGGGCCTGAGTTGTTGTAAGTTGGAGGTCCGCAGGAGCAGCGAGGACGAGGACTGATGTAATGAGTGTGATTGTGGGCCGCACCTGCACGCAACGGCAGCACCAGCAGGTTTCAAGGTCACGCGGCCACGTGTCTGCTCCTCGCAACCTGCCACCCAAGTCTCTCCTCTTATCCCAGAGAAAACTTTTACAATCTAATTAGCGATGCCATGTATGTGCCTGCTACAGTTCAGTGACCCATCCGTTACGCTCTCCGTCTTGGACGTCATCATCATCATCATCTTCAATTCTTATTGTTTACCTTTAGCAGTGTATCATATTCCTAGCAAGTAGTCCGTACTGGGCTATTAATACATTCACCAAGTCTTTTAACGACCACTACTTACTCCGATTTACTTAATTATGTTGAAACAACTTCAAGTGGTTCGTCGGCTGACTCTGTTGTCACGGGAATTTGAAAGTTATTGACAATGGCGCGATGAAACTGGTAGATACTTTATTTGGGTACGCAGAGTTACCGCGGTATTTATTCATATTAGGCTGCATTGGTCAGCAGTAATTAGAATTGAAGGCGACAAAAGAAAGCAGAAATCAAGAAAGACGTAAGACAAGGATGCAGCCTGTCGCCCATGCTCGAAATATAGGACAGGCGACGAAGAAAGTTAAAACGGAATAAAGAAATGGAATCAAAATGTTAGGAGAAGATATAATAAACCCTAAGTTAAAAGACATAGAAACAGTTATAAATGGCATGAACGTGGCCCTGGAGGAATAGTTTAACACTAGGATTAATAGAGGGAAAATATGGTATTGAGTGTAGTGTGGGAAATAGTGGAATAACAAAGGCTGTTAGATTGGGAAGGGATATTCTGAAGGCAGTTAAGGAATTGTGCTACTTGGGGAACATAACAACTAGGGATGGTAAAAGTATAGTAGACATACAGAGTAGGATAGCACAGGCTAAGAAGGTTTTCGAAAAAAAGTGGAACTTACGGCTAATATAAGAATGAATATTAGGAAATCATTGGTAAAAATGTTGGTATCGAGTGCTGCGTTATATGGGTGCGAAATTTGGACGGTAGGAGTTGCAGAAAGGAAAAGAAGTCTTTGAAATGTGGTGCTATAGGAGAATGAGATGGGTGGATAGAATAAATAACGAGGAAGTTCGAAACGGAATAGGGGAAGAGCGAACAATATGGAGGACATTCACGAAGAGAAACTATAGATTAATAGGCCATGTTTAAAGGCAGTTTTTTTTGTAAAATTAGCATTGGAGGGAACTGTGTGGGGTAAGAACAGAAGAGGGAGGCCAAGGATGGAATACGCCACGCAGATTAGGGAGGACGTGGTACTTATACAGAAGACTTGAGCAAGATAGGTTAGCAATTAGGGTTGCAACAGACCAGTCTTAGGACTGAATACCACAATAATAGCCTGTATTAGAAGAAAAAATAAGTTTTACATCAAAGTCAATTTCAAATCTTGCACATGTAATTGATTTGAAACTGAAAGTATGAATCACGCTTCGCTGTACATGGGTTGTTCACTAAGTAATGCTATCTATTTTTTTATCCTTAACTAAGTTATGTTAATGTTTTGAATTTGGCATTATTCTCGAATCCACTGCAATAACAACTTCCTAAGTCAACAGGTGGCAGCACTGTCCCTTCTAGCACAACGTCTGGCATTGATCTACGAATTTGACAGCGTTCTGTGATTGAATTCTTAAACGCGGAAGGTGAAAAGCTTATTGGCATTCACGAAAGGCAGAAAAAAAATGTGTATGGTGACGCAATAGTGGACGTTAGTGGTCGTCGCCGCCGCCTCACGGAGTTGATAATCATCTCGCTTGGCAGGCTACGTGAGGTAATAATATATTCTGTTATTTGTTCTTTATGTCTTTGGCCTGAAAGGAGGGACGGAACGAACTCCAATAATATGAATAGATACGTATACATATCTACGAAAAATAAAATTGAGTGTCTGCGTCCCGCGTTAAGTGATTTATTTACAGAAAAATCCGTCCGGAGCTCCTGAGTCGCAATAATTTTTTTTAGCATTATTATTGATTAACAACAAAAACGTAAACTTAAACGAAATTATAGTTATATTTTATTATTTTTTCACGCTATAACTGAATGTAATCTTCTCGTTTGGTAGGCGGAGTGTTGTGATAATCTTTCAATTTGCAATATTTCTTTAGGGTTAGTAACATTTTTTGGTTTGAAATGGGGAAGGAAGGAACGTAAATCTTTAAAAGATCAACAGAAACCTTCTCTGAGCAGAGGAGTACAATACAAGAAAATTTCATGGCAATCGTGTGAATGCTATAGGAAATCATAAGGGACAAATATTAAGCCACAGAGCTGATGGGTGACGTATAACCTTTTTGGCCTGATAGGGGGAGGAGGAGGGAGGAAGGATCCTTATCTTTAATAAATCTACGGAATCCTATTTTGGGAGAACAGCAATAAACAGAAAAAATTTCACTGCAATCTGGTGAATGGTTTAGCAAATCTTTTAACTCACTGTGAGTTCGAACGAACTAGGTATATAATCGCCTGGAACGGGCCCAAGTATTGCCTGTTATTTATATACACTAAAACACTGTACATTTGTTACATTTATGTATTTTATCAAGATTATTTATTTTATTAATGTGCTTGTGTACTATATATTATTTTTACTTATTATATTTCCTCAATATATGATTAATGGAACCAGTAAATAAATCGAATGTGTAGATTTGCCAGTTAGAATTTTCCCCCCGAGGCTTCCCTTTGTTCATGGCTGTTGCGCATCTCCCAAGTTCATCGTCCTGATTCGCAGCATCGGTAAGGATGTGTGCTCATACATTCTCTTCATACACCTCTGACATCTCGGCTCTCTGTTTCTCTCCCTCCTGTAACCGCAATAACCAGTTTTGTGCCAATCAGCAGTCGCCGCTGCCTTGACGTACTTCGCTCTTCTTGTCTTCCTCTTTACGTCCATTATTTTCCGAGTGTGACTTCTTTGTTTCACTTCCTTTTAGTGTTTGTGAGACTGAGTACGCGTGGGACAGAGATAATGAGCGAGTCCTTTATCGTGTCTCTTAAAAGGCACGCGTTCGTCTCCCAGGCAGTTGCTAGTAAACTTGCAAATGAAAACACTTTAAAGGCTTTTACGAGTCCTCCTACTTCCTTACCTGCGTGCATATCTACGCTTCATTTTCCAGGCTACAGGAATTCCATGCATGATTAACTGACGTATATGTTTCTCTGATCCCAGAAACACTCTAAACCTTCTTTAAGTAAAACAAAAGGTTATTGAGCGATGTAAAAACATGGTGAGAGTTAAATTAAAATCTTGAAAAGGCTTGACGCATGTTATATTAATAAAAAAACTAAATATGTGTTATCAATCATTTGGTGTAGCTGCGATGTCCGTGAATTAATTTATATTAGCCCGATACAGAACTTAATTCGACAGTAATCTCTTTTCCAACACGCGAATATACCTCTACACGCCCTCTTACTTTGTAAGACCTGACTTTCGTCATAACCACCGCCATGACTCAGTATCTTAATCGAGTCAACATAACTACTGATGCCTTAAATAAGCGCATACTTACAGAAAACACTTATTAAAAGTTACCAAAAGTTGCTTATTCGCAGCGTACTGGCGGCGGTACCATTACTAAAATAAAATGTTACTTATATGTAAGATGTATAGTCATCTCGCTGGACAGGCTACGTGAGGTCATAATATTTCCTGTTTCAAGTTCTTAATGTTTATAGGGTAGGACCTTTCTTGGCCTGAAAGGGGGGGAGGAAGGAACTTAAATCTTCAAAAGATAGACAGAAACGTTCTCTCAGGTAATCACCGCTAAAACACAACATTTCATGGCAATAATATGACTGGTATAGGAGCACATAAGGGACAAACATTATAAGTCACAATGCAGTTGATGGAGGCACGGTATATAAAGCGTTCGGTTTTCCCTGCATCACCTTTATGTGAAACACCGGGTAGGATCCTTACACTACAGCCTGGGGGCCCTAGTCAACCCTTGACTACCTTGCTCTACCTTCCACATCCCCACTTTTCAAGACCCTTCCTGTGCTATTAAAGGGGAGTTACCAGCGTCAGGATCACCTTCATGTAGCCTGTTATCCGCCAAAAAGGAGCACGTACGATCTGCATGAAAAGCGATTGGAGTTCTGGAAAGTCCTTCCTCCTGGATTTCCACCCTTAGCCATTGTTTTTAAACTAAGTCTCCCACAAGCTTGAGCAGTTTGAATGGGGCAGACCTTCGGCATATGGTAAGAGTTGTTCTCTGATCACATTGGACCTGCCGACCATTTGCCGCTCAATTTTGTTCGAGGTATGGAGGCAGTTTTGTAGCGTTTCCAAAACAATCGAGTCTTCCGTCATCAGAGTGTCGTGGGAGTAGTACCCAATAGCAGGATCTGATCTACCTGCTGCAGATTACTGTAGGGTTTACTTTGAATCATATTTAGGTGAATGACCGAGTAGGATTATTAAAATACAACTTCCGTGGCCTTTGCCAGCACTTGCCTACCTTGCTCTACCTCCCCCCCCTTTTCATCCATTACTAAGATAAAGGGAGAGCGACCAAAGCGGAAAACTCATGAAGCATCAATTCGAAAAAGACCATACGCGAGATCTTTTTATTGGCCAAATAGTTATTTCACCAAGTGTCATAGTCATCCTTACTCGTCTAGTCAAGTATATATTACTTTGGAATGTGAGAATATTTGTGTGAATTAAAATGAGGTGGTATCGACTGAGTAAGATGAAGAGTAGACAAGAGTAAGCACGAACATTACCACTCTGACACGGTTTGGAGGGAGAGAGAGAGAGAGATTCGCTTGAAGGCCGCGTGTTGGATTTCTTGCTTCTCACGCTGTAAGACAAGACCTGTGTCAAACCAGATTCACTGTCTGTGTTCCCACAGAAGAAGTGATTTTCCCACACGATATCACACAGATCTCATCTCCTCTAACTCGGGACAACTCGGACCTTCTCCGTCTGAAGGCCACTGTGTGAAAACACTCACATGTGGTAGCCTCAACAACATCCACCACAGAGAAGCGGTGATCAATTGCTTGCTTGCTTACAAGTGGTTGTCTACTGTTTGAATTCTATGACAAAGGACTTCCTCCAAGAGCAGCGTCCGTACAGACTTTCACGTTGTGCCAAACTTAACATGTCTCCGCAGATAACTGGTCTGTACTGAAAATATACAAACATCGGCTTACTGTCAGATTTACAAGGTAATAAGTAAAAATAACACTACATTTGTTGTTGTGGTATTTAATATTGAGGTGCCTGTGGTAGTTTACTCTCGCAGGCATTTCCCCCCAAAGTGACTGCGGGGCTCACCTCTCTATTTTTTTTCTAAGTTCTCACATGCCGAGATACCTTCACCTATTTTGGGAGGTTTATGTACTGGGGTCGAAGACCTTGGGCATAAGGCAAGAGCTGTCCGCTGATACCATTGGATCAGCCGACCAAATGCCTCCTAAAACGGGTGATACACGGAGAAAGGAATGCTGCGACCCCACGAAAGCTCGTCTCGCGTCATTCGGAAGGGCGCGTGAATAGTACCGAATGCCCGACCTACCTGTTGCAGGTTTTCTATGGTTTTCCCTGCATCTCTTTAGGTGAAGCACCGCGTGGGATCCTTAAACTATAGCCCAGGGACCCTAGTCAACCCTTGGCTACCTTGATCTACCTTCCGCATCCCCAGCTTTTCAATTTCCTTCCTATGCTATCAAAGCGGAATTGTCTTTTTCAGGATTATCCTCATGTAAAAAAAAGGTATTTAGTCCTAAGCCTGGTTTTATGCACCCACTATGCTAACCTATCTTGTCAAGTCTTTTCAGTTTCGCATAACTACAACATCCCACATCCTCCCTAATCTACTTAGCGTATTCCACCATCGTCCTTTCTCTTCTGTTCTTACCCCACACACTTCCCTCTAATGCTAATTTTACAAGTCCCTCGTGTCTCTAAACATGGACTATTAATCTATCAACGTCCTGCATATTGTTGGATCTTCCGCTACTTTGCTTAGAACTTACTCGTTTTACTCTATCCACTCATCTACGAATTGTAACACAATGTAGCTCAACGATTTTTTACTATTATTGGAGATGTGAATTATTTTTATAATCAAATAATTAAATCGACATAAAACTATTCTACTTCTGACATTTAGCTATTTATTGTAATCTATTTAAAGTAAACAAAGAAATTAAATAATTTGATTAGGTATTAGAAAGCTGGGAACGATGTTACGGATTATTTCACTAATCTGTAAAATAAAGAAAGTTGTATCTGCTTAAATGGTGAATATATTTATGTTGTCGAGTTGGCGAAATGCGAGTTAGTGAATTTACCATTGCTGGGGCGCAGTAGAAGCAATAAAAAAATGTTTTATTTTACGGTCGTGCACCTGCGACTAACAGCCATTAACCTCGCGAAATTTGAATAATCGATTTATGTGAACTTCATCAGTGTTTACGTTCAATATGTTTGCCTCTCATGCACTGAATTACAATTTCGATTTAGATCAAACTATCTTGTCCTTCTGGTTTATCCTCAGAGTCTCCAGTGCACCAAAATTTGAGATCCGTCTTCTTGCGACTTCCGGAGTGCTTTAATATTCCAGTCACGTCCTTTATCCAAGACGCATTTCCTTCACTCCTATTGTGTAGTGATATATCCCGCCATTGCAGCCACGGCAACAAAGCGTATATCGTGGGGTAGACAACGAGGATCTGACCGTCTCAACATGGACGTGAATGAATGAAGGGGGATGCCGTAATTGTTCTCCTCGCAGTGATTAATTAGGACTGAGATGGTGAACCGTCGGACGCAAGATAATGAATGGAAAATACTAGATATGAATGATAACTGCAGCATTCTAGCCAAAGAATTGAAGGCAAGAAAAAGAAAGTAGAAATGAAGAAAGGAGTAAGTCAAGGATGCAGTCTGTCGCAGAAAGTTAAAACTGAGTATTGAAAAGAAATCATACTGTAAGAAGAAGAAATAAAAACCCTTAGGTTTGCTGATGATATAGTGGTATTAAGGAAGTTAGAAGAAGACTCAGAACCTATTAATGGCATGAAATTGGTCCTGGAGAAAGAGTTCAATATATGAGGATTAATAGAGGGAAAACCATTGTAATGCAGTATAGTATGAGAAAAAGTGGATTAACAAAGGGAGGGAGGGATATTTTTAAGGAAGTTACCTGGGCTGCATAATAACTAGAGTAGGATAGCACAGGCAAGGAAGGCTTTCGCAAGGAAGAGGACTTACGAATAATATAAGTGTGAATATTAGGAAATCATTGCTAAAAATGTTCGTATGGAGTGTGTCGTTATATAGGTGGTAAACATGGACGGTAGGAATTGCAAGAAGGAAAAGAATAGAAGCCTCTGAAATGTGGTGCTATAGGAGAATGCTGAAAATCAGATGGGTGGATAGAATGACTAAAGAGGAAGTTCTAAGCTGAATAGGGAAAGAGCAGACAATATGGAGGACGTTGATCAAGAGAAGGGATAGATTAATAGGATTAATTACAATTACCATAAGAGGGAATTTATGGGGTAAGAACATAAGAGGGAGGCCAAGGACAGAACACTCCAAGCAAATTAGGGAGGATGTGGGAGGTGTTAGTTATGCTTAAATGAGAAGATAGGTTTGAATGGAGGGTTACATCAGACAAGTCTTAGGAGTATATACCACCCCCACCTCAAGAACAACAACAGAAACACTCAAATCATAACTCAACTAAAAACAAAAATTTGTTGAACTCACATAAAACGGATGACTTTATAATTTTTAATGGTTACAAGTCAAGTAAAACGTGAAATCAAAGCACTATACGACAATTATCGCGTAACATCGAAATTTAAAAAAATTAGCGTGTTAAAGGGTTATTTCTAATTAAACAGAAACAAAAATATGACAATGATCGAAATAAATGAGGGGGTTAATTATTTGAAATTAATTACACTAAATTTACTTGCGCCTTAAAAATAATTATAATTTTATTTATATTAAAAATCATGAGGACCTGCGCTCTATTTACAATTATATATATGAATTTTGAGGTGGCTAATTAGTAGGGTAATAACGTGCAACAGAGATTTTACGATCGTGACGAACCTGTTTCATCTTCTATGCGATTCCGTCCCCGGATGAAAGTACTAGTCGATTATGAAACTACCTCAAAGCATATATTCCTTCTTTCAGGTTGAGCTGTGAACTTACCCTTGGCAATGGATCTGGTAGAGCCGGGAGTTTTTGGGAAAATCAGTTTTCTCCTTCTTTACTTCTGAATCTAAAACGCATTGTTCCGTCTCTTGTCTCTTACTTCCTCCTTCCAGCTAACACTGACTTATTTAATTGCTCATTTTCTTCTTCTATCCTCCTTCCTCCTCCCTTGAACTAAGAAAGAAGACTGAACTTCTCACCTCCCTTCAACTTCCCTACTTCTCCAGACCTTCAACTTCCAGGCCCCTCAGGATAATTTACCGCCTTCTCATCTCTCAGCCAAAATCTTCATTTCCCTTTCTATAAGGGAATGCGCCACCCCACGTAACGTGTTTCTATCTATACTTTCTTCACCTTTCTCCTAGCGCGGTATTTTTTGCTGACGGAAGGAAGAGTGTCCTTGGAATATTTTTGAGGATGATGTCCCTGACTCGATTAACAACGACGTGCAGGCAGACTCGTTTTCTAGGCGACACCTTGACGCCTTCTTAATACAGGTATTTCCACCTCTTGTTTGCCTGCCTGAGTTTGAATAGTTGGAAATTCATTATTCCAGTGCTCTTAAAACTCTTTAATAGTGTGTTCCAGTACACTTTGTAGTATGGCGCTATGAATTGCAAATGGAAAGAGGGCTGAGCGTCACAGAAAGGAGATGGGCAACATCTTTGGAGTAGCATCATCTGTGGAAGTAGGCATACAATTAATTCATGTTTACTTTTTGAATGCTTGACAAATGCGGATTGAAGCAATTGAACTTCGTCAATAGGTCTGAATATTCTTTCAAATTTTCAAAAATAGGGCTAATGGCTGCTGTAAACATCGACTCAAGTGATGGCTGTTCACTGGAAGGTACAAGGCAAAGTAATGACGTGACTCGTTCTAATTTGCAATCGGGCATAACTCCGACATTTTAAGCGTCCGGAAAAAAAAGGTTTATTTGCAAATGTAGTTCAAATAGTCGCAGCTACGGTATTTCCACACCTCTGACATGAGCCACTATCATTATTTTCAAGTCGAGTCGAACTTAGAGAGTGAATTATCGTTAAGACGAATGTAAGTGAAGAATGGAAGAGCGGGTGCGATCACACGCGTGAAAATGACGAGTATTAGGAACCGTGTGATTCTTTCCAGGGATCACAAGGAAAGCGCCCTAATAAAACCTGGTTTTTGCGATCGTCTTCCGCGGATGACAGTTAAAGCGAGCGACAGTCGGCTAGATTAAATTTTAAATTGCACTGTGAATAATCTGGCCCCGGGCCAGCGGCAGTGGCAATGGTCACTATAACGCACATCTCTTCAATTTGGCGCAGCCACAGCAGCGACAGACGCGACGCACGCGGAAAACTCTGAAACACTTCTTTCCAACACACACACACACTAAAGTCCGCCTTCGTTACGTGCGTTCCAGTGTTTTACAACTGTTTCCCCCCTCGGTTTTCGTAATCCTACGCGTAGTTGGCGTCTACCATAAATCAACTTTACTAGACGAGCCGCGCGCGCTCTCCCGTGCCATTTACCACGCGCCTGTCGACTCTTGTCTGCTGTTGATTGAATATTGTTTCTTCTCTTTCCCCACTATCTGTCAAGTAAATGCTCGAGGAACCGTTTGAAGATCTGAACTGCGGTGGAACCCAGCACCAAACCCATCAGAGAAGAATTCCAATTACATCACGAAGTACAAACTCAACCATTTTACTCCTCAGAAATGTTTTCTTAGCAAGAGTTTATTCCGGAAACAAGTGCCTCTTATTTTTCAGACTTGGCCAATGTTATCCAGTGGAAATAAAGCAACAAACGGGAAACGTGGTGTGACGAAGAAATATTCCTGGGAAAAGAGTTTGTAATAAGTAGTAGTCTTTGGATTCCAATGCGAGGAACGCTGGTTGGGAAATCCAACGGAAAAAATTTGTAATTTTACGATTAAGAATTTAAATATTATACATATATATACGAATCATGAGTGGGAAGAGTAAACACACTTGAGTACCTTTGTTGATATAATTTAAAATAAGGTAATTAACATTATAAAGCCTATTCGCATTATCTGAAAGGTTTAGTAAAGTTAATGAAGAAGATCTAAATAGAATAGGGGAAGAGAGAACAATATGGAGGACGTTGACCAAGAGAAGAGATAAAATAATAGGCCACGTTTTGAGACTCTTTGCGATGATATTGTATTTATTAGGGGAGTCAGAAGTATACTTGGAAACCATAATAAATGGCATGAACGTGGTCCCGTAGAAACAGTTCAATATGAGGATTATAGACGGAAAACCATGATGATGGACTGTAGTATAGGAAACAGTGGAATAGCAAAGACTGTTAGATTGGGAAGGGATATTTTGATGCTTAAGACGAATGATAACTAGAGTAGGATAGCACAGGAAAGGAAGGCTTTCACAAAAAAGAGGAATGTATTTACGGATTAAATAAGTGTGAATATTACGAAATCATTGCTAAAAATGTTCGTATGGAGTGTGTCGTTATTTGGGCGCGAAACGTGGACGATAGGAGTTGTAGAAAGGAAAAGAATAGATGCATTCAAAATGTTGTGCTATAGGAGAATGAAACGGGTGGATAGGGTAACTAACGAGGAAATTATAAGCAGTAAAGTGAAAAGCGAACAATATGGAGGAACAAGAGAAGGGATATAATAATAGGCATCGTTTTGTAAAATTAGCATTAGATGGAAGTGTGTGAGGTTAGAATAGGGAGACCAAGGATGCAATACGCTAAGAAGTTTAGGATGGATGTGTGACTTTGCAGCTATGTTGAAATGAAGAGTCTTACGAAGAATAGATTAAAATGGAGGGTTGCATCAGACAAGTCTCAGGAATGAATACAACAACTTCCACTTAATGACAAGCTGTAAAATAAAAGTTAACGCATTCAATTTGACTTATCAATTATCTGACGGGAAATTAATGCAGAGGCATTATTAGTCAGACTTACCTCGTTACCCTGGCGCTCAACAGAAAATCACTGAGGAATCCATTAACAAAAACATTAATATTTAATTACAATATATGATTAAGCAAATAACGGATATGATTATGAAGAATATATATACTGTCTGTTAAGGTGGCACCTGTTAATAATCTTAGTAATCAGGATGTGACGTCATCACTGACGTATAAAGGGTACCTAAAACCATCCTCGAAGCGCTAATTCAACACGGGCCAATTTATTAGCGTCGGCGGAACGGTATGGAATCCTACTCTTATATGCCTGAGTAGATATTCAAATGGTCATTCCAATTTACTCAAATCTTTTATCAATACTAAAGAGGGTTAGTAAATATATATATATATATATATATATATATATATATATATATATATAAGATAATAACAAATAAACTGAGCGGTTACAACGGTATATGACAGCTAAAAAATCAATGTTTTTGAAAGATTGAATAAATAAATAATCTGATAATTACGTATAAATAAATAAACAGTGCAGCAACTTTGTCAGCAAATAATTTTAAAGTTATCTGATAAATTTACGTCATGTCCATATTAGTGGATTTCTTGAGATAAATTTTGATTGTATAAAATGTATGTAAAGTTAGACAGTTTTTTATTAACAGAAGGAAGCTTTTGACATTGTCATTTTCAATCCCTTAAAATAAACGACGTCTTCAAGGGGTTAAAAATGACAATGTCGAAAGCTTCCTACTGTTAATGAAAAAAATAATCTGAAGTCTGTTTTTGGTTGACTCAGCACTTATTACTAATGGATGAAATATTGTAAATTTTCAATTTATAACAAAGTTCTAAAGTTGGGGGGACGAAACGTCTTCAAATTAAATTATACCGTTATTTTGAAAAAAAATTCTGCCTCTCCCCCTAACATACAATAATTTATTACAGTATTAATATAATGCCTTTTGAGTTTAAAGAAAAGCAGTAGGAGGAAGAGAATGACGATTTCAAGAGAAATATACTCTGGTTATCTTCATTGACGATAAAACAAGCAAGAGATTTCCTGGAATCCAGTCGGTCATGAAAGCACGAACGAGGACTCAGATGATTTATCACACAGTTTGGAGATCAATTGGGCGAAATACACCGAGGCTAGTAGCATAAACCACTATATCAAAAATTAATGTTCAAAAATATAAAGAAAACGTAAATGATGCATAAAGATAACTAAGATAGAGCTCAAATTCCATTGTGAATGAAGCAAGGAAAGAAATAAAACAGTACAGTTTAAATGACCTCCTTACAGACAATTAAAATATTTTATTCAACTAAAACGTCGTTTCGTACACGGTTTTGGGAGATATCATCAGGTAGAAAGGTGACTTTAAATTTTTTTCTGAATAATTTAAATTGATAAATGAAGTTAATTATACATATATGTTGTTAAAAAGTTGAGGTCCAATTATGAAGTTATACGTCGTAGACTGCCACATTGACGGTTACAATTTTATAAAGAAAAATATTTAAAGAAAACCCCAAACATAAAAAAAGATCTGTAGAAAGTCTACTCGAATAAAATCACAAAAATTACGGCTATCTCATTTTCATAATTTATTTAAGTATGTAACTGGGGCTAAAATAAACGAGTAAATAAACTGCGTGGAAACACCTAAATTAATATATCCAAAAATTAGGGAAACATACAATTTGTGTGGAGAATATTGAAGAATTAACATTAAGACAAATTTTATAATTTTTCTGTCTGAATAATGTAGGCGAAACAATTAAGGTCAAAATTAAAGTTATTTATTAATTTAATTATAACACAACATTTCGTTCCTTTTGTTTTAAGCCTCTGCAAGTGTGAAAATAATCCATAAAGTTGTTATAATCACAAATAGCACCAAATATTTATTAACAAATTTGTACGTGAAGCTCGAACTGCCTCCGAGGCTTGTTATTGAACTACTCAAACGTACAAATTTGTTCACAAATCTTTATGCCATTAGTAATTATAACAATTTTTTGGATTATTTTTGTAATTGTTTTCACACCTGAGGAGGTTACAAACAAAGCAACAAAACGTTGTGTTATAGTTTAATTAATAAATAATTTTAGTTGACCAATTTTGACTGTAAATTTTTCGCCAGTATTAACGCTGTTTTTTTTCAAGTTGATAAGAGTATTTTAAGAAGCATTTTATTAGATGAAAATAATATTCATAACCAATCTGATGAGAGTTCATACAAAATTGTACAGAAACTGTGCTGGTTTCGTTTTGAGTTGAAATAATAAGTCAGTTAAAATAGCAGTGAAATTAGAATCTTATTAACATTGAAGAAAGCGCCGACTTTGGAGTAGGAAGCAGCCTGCTGGGACCCTTAACCGGGAACTGCAAGACGTAGCTGCAAAGTTTGTGGCAAAGGGTGGTGTAAAAGATAATTGGAATTCTATACAGGTCCGCAGAGAGAAACAGAGAGAGGGGAGGAGGGGAATGTTCGACTTTCAAAAGCACTTAGGGGAGATCTAGCGGAAAAGAAGAAAAGAACGATAGGTTAGTTGAACCGGCCTACAAAAGAAGGATGAAATGACCACGATGAAAAAAAAATAGGCATTAGGAGCCACAGGAGATCGTAGGTAACTAATTCCTTGACTGAATCACTACATAGGATCTATACAGATAGGAACTATAGCCCGGGGACCTAGTCAACCATTTTCTGTTCAATTTCCTTCCTATGCTATTGAAGGGGAGTTTCAGGATCACCCTCATGTAGCCTACTACAGACACCCCCCCCCCCCCAATACTGATGGAGTACTACCCAACCAGTGTCTCTATTCTTCGAAAGAAAATAAAAACTTAGTAATATATAACCAGGGATAAAAATAAATTGTTAAGCATAGGTATTTTACTCTACGGTTGTTTCTGAAACGTTACACAATATACAGACATATCTCTGTGCTCTGATTAGTTTGATATTTTATATTTACCCTGACATAGCATGACAAATGTAAAATTATGCTTAGACGTATCTATTATTTGATACTTTTTAATAGTTTTCCTTTTCGCGAACGACGCCGTTGTCGCCACCGCCGCACACGCAGTGGATAAATATCTCGCTTGGCAGGTTTCTTCCTAACGTATCCTGTTGTAAATACTATATGTCTTTAGGGTAGGTGCTTTGAATGGTATAGAAAATCATAAGGGACAAACAAAGTCTTTGAGCAGAAATTGGCGTGAGAACTTTTTTGTGAGAAGGGGAGAAGGAAGAAGTCTAAATCTTCAAAAGACTGAAAGAAACCTCCTCTTGGCTGTGAACTATAATACGGTAAATTTTGATTGCAATCGGATGACTGGTATAGGAAATCATAAGGGACAAACATGAAGTCACATAGATAAGACGGTGGGCATGATAAATTTCTGGAGGGAAGGAAGAAACCTTAATATTCAAAATGTCGACAGAATCTTTTCTGGGCACAGGACTGCAATAAAACAAAAGTTGATGGAAATCAAATGAATGGTATAGGACAAATGTGAATTCGAAGAGCAGTCGGTTTATGTGGGGCGTTTTCTGCTTCATATCTTCAAAAGATCGATAGAATCCATTTTTGGAGTTGACAGCGCTAAACACAAAAAAAAATACATGGAAGTATGATGAATGGTTCATGAATGCCCAAGTGCATACCCTATACTTTCAGTATGTTTGAGACAGGTTTTATAGAATTTTCACTGCATCTCTTGAGGTGAAACAACCCTTGGCTACGTTGCACAAACCCTTTTTCAATTCCCTTCATATGGTATTCAAGGGGAGTTGCCTGTTTTACGATCACCCTCCTGTAGCCTGTTAACCCCTCCCCCCTAAAAGTCTTAGTGAACCCAAGATATGGGAGTTTTCTCTCGGAGATATTTCTCCTCAGATTGACTGCGGAGCTCACCTTTGGAAATGCCTGGAACTATCCACTTTTTTCAAGGTTCTCACATGTCAACTGGGGTCGAAGCCCTCGAAAATACGGTAAGAGTTTCCCAGTGATCACATTGGATCCGTCAGTCAGTTGCCTCCTAAAACTGGTGGAGACTCGGAGAAGGGAATGCTGCAAACCCCACAGAAAACTCATCTCCCGTCATTCGGAAGGGGATGAGAATAGGACCCAGTAGCATGACCTACTTGATGCAGGTTTGCTAGGGTTTTCCTTGCATCTCTTTTTGGTGGAACACTGGATAGGATCCTTAAACTGTAACCCATGGCAACCTTGCTTTATTTTCCACATCGTACCTTAGGAATTCTCATCCTATGCTGTTAAAGGGAAATTGCCTGTTTCAGGATTACGCTCATGTAGCCTGTTACCCTCCAAAAATTATTTCGTTGCCTTATATATAGAGGACTGTAGTTTGTAAGAACTATTTTGTAACGAAGTGTTCTCTATCGTAGTTATGGAATAAATTAAATCAAAAGTCGCCGTTGGATGACCACCGTAATTCTTCCAGGGGTTTCCCTTTATTACGGTTTCCTGTCCTGTGTGAAGATGAGAAATGGAGTGATCACTCTTTAAAAGTCTCATGAAAAATATAAAATAAGTTCTAGGTAACTTAAGCAATGTTTTATCATCACGACTTGAAAACAAGGAAAAGTAGTCACATTTGTGGTCACGAGGAAATATTCGATTCAAGGTAAAAGTAGTATCCGCACGAGCGCCATTCCGTTGAACTGCTGAAGTTTCGATCTCGCGACGAGAATTGTGGCGTGACTGATCTTGCACTTCGTGGAACAGAGTCAGAAATGAAACCACGAACTTTACGTCCGTATTTAGAGACTGCGGATGACGTGACCGAGCGCTGGGATTTCATTCCAGCTCGTGACAGTCGGGGAGAGAGATTGGACTAACGACGTTTACCACCCTACATGTAACATATGGTACCTAGATAGTTCAGTCCCTATTGGCACGTCACCGGGATTGCAAAAACCTGTTATTTTGGCCCGGAATATACCTTTCTCCCTTAAATGACAATGGAAACTTCAGTGCGTGTCTAAAAATCTCTTCCACTCTGACATAATAGAGAAAATACTAGAAAAAACATCAGAAAAGCGGATGGGAAGCCATATATGGATAAAGAAAAAAGGCAGAAAGACGGAAGGAATATCTAGAAAACGGAGGAAATCTGGATCAGCCAGTAATAGAACAATAGGATTTGGAAGATGAAGACTTTATGGATAACGAAAAAAAGGCAGAAGGATGTAAATATTTAAAAAAACGCTGGAAATGTAGATCAGTCAGTAATAGAAAAAGAGGAGGAGGTGGATGAAGAAGACTTGGGGGACAACATTTTAAGGTCAGAGTTTTATATGGCTGACAAATCTGAGCAACGGTAAAGCACCAGGAATTAATAACATTCCAGCGAAGTTGATGAGAACCAATATCACGGCCGTTGGCGAAATCTACGCAACAGGAAGATAACTAGTAACAACATAATTATACCTATACCGAAGAGGACTGGGGCTGATAGATGCGTACATCAACAGGACAATTAGTTTAAAATTTAACGATTATAGTATACAAGAGGATGGAACGACAAATAGAATGCAAGTTAGGAGAAAACCAATATCGTTTTAGTAAGAATGTAGGGACAAGAGAAGCAATGTTGACTCTGCGCCTAATTTTAGAAGACAGAATAATAAAAAAACAGGCCTACGTTCATATCATTTGTACATTTAGAGAAAACCTTCGGTAATGTGAACTAGAAAACACAATTAAAGATTTTGAAGATGACAGGAATAAAATATCGAGAAGTAAGGCTTATACATAACCTCTACAGAAGACAGCAGAAATTAGAATCGAAGATCAAGAAAAGAGTAGACAAGGCTGCAGTCTTTAACTCATGTATAGAACGGTCAATGAAGAAAGTTAAAACTGAATATGGAAAAGGAATCGTACTGAAAGGAGAAGAAATAGAAATTCTACGATTTGCCAATGATATTGTAATATTGGGGGGAGCCGAAGAAGACTTGGAAACCATAATAAATGGCGTGAACGTGGTCTTGGAGAAAGAGTTCAATATGACGATTAATAGAGGGGAAACCATGATAACTGAGTGTAGTATGGGAAACAGTGGAATAAGAAAGTGTGTTCGATTGGGAAGGGATATTTTGGTGGAAGTTAAGGAAGTGTAATAACTAGAGTAGGATAGCACAGGGAAGGAAGGCTTTCGCAAAAAGGAGGAATTTACATACGGGAAATATAAGTGTGAATATTAGGAAATCATTTCCAAAAATGTTCGTATGGAGCGTGGGGTTATATGGGAGCGAAACGTGGATGATAGGAGTTGCTGAAAGGAGAAGAATAGTAGCATTCGGAATGTTGAGCCATTAGAGATGAAATGGGTGGGTAGATTCAGTTACGAGGAAGTTCTACGGATAATAGAAGATAGGGAACAATATGGAGGACGTTGACCAAGAAAAGGGATAGATAATTAGGCCACGTTTTGAGATGTAAGGGTTTTGTAAAATTAGCATTAGAGGGAAGTGAGAAGAAGTGGGATGAAAGCATGGAATACGCTAAGCGGATTGGGGAGGATGTGGGTTGTTGTTGTTGTAGTTATGCGGAAATGAAAAGGATAGCGAATGATAGGTTAGCATGGAGAGTTGCATCAGATCAGTCTTAAGACTTAACACCAGCGCAACAGAGAAAAAATACAATTAATCGCAGGTGGAGGGAGTGTTTAAATGTTTCTTTCCATTAAAAAAATATTTGCATATCTAATTCCCATTTTATCCGTTACTTTTTTGCAAATGAAGACGACCTTGCCTTTCGCGGATTGACTTGGTGCATCTGTCAGCCATTTCATCCCGTTTCGTGGCCTTCCACGGCACTATATTTACAGAGGCGTTGAAATAACGACCCAATAAAGCAAAAGAGAATTGCGTGCCTTTAATTGGGTGCTGCATATTGTGAAAGATTTTATGGTCGCATCATTAATTTATGAATGGAAGTTGACGTCATCTTCGGTGACTGTTGACCAATTGGATGTGCTTCATTAACTCATCTTCTTCATTCCTGTTCAGAAACGTTTTTACTCCATCCGTTAAGCTTGTGCGACTTATTAACACGTGGTTTTCTTCAATGAAATTATTTTCACCGAGCACTTTTTTCCCTACTTTTTTGTTAGCCGGCGTAGTCCGAGTATTTTGGATAGATTTATTACGTTACAATGGGCTGAGCTCTGGTGGTGGCAACATAATTTAACATACCAATAAAGGAATATATGTTAAAGAAATAAAAAAATAAAAAAATTAAATTATACTAATATAACATTCAATATACAAATACTTAAACACTAATTCTAAGCCTGAATAAATTAATTTATACCATTTCCCTAATTGTACCGCTAAATAATTTTCCACTCTTCGGAAAAGTCGCTAGTAGACTTGCAGGCAAATCATTCCAGTCTTTTACGGTCCTATTTACGAAGGAGTATTTACCCACGTCCGTTTGTTGTCTTCTCTGATTAATTTTAAATGGATGATCATTTCTCGCTACATATGTTGGTATATGAATACGAGTTTCTCCTCCAGGTTACCCGTGCCTCTAGAAATATATGCTTTTCCTGCCCTGTTTTGAAGCCTGTCCAACGCGTGTATCTGATCCCATACTCAAGGATAGGCCGAACCAAAGACCTATAAGCGATGTCTTTAGTCTTTCGGGTACTTTTCCGCAGTATTCTATTGACTTTGTGAAGCGCCCTCCACCCTTTCCTAGTTACTGAATTTATGTATTCTCCCCAATTTAAGTCTTTGCTCAAAGTTACGCCCACATATTAACAAGTGTCTACTTGTAATATATTTTCATCCCCTAATTTATAATCAACTTGAAAAACGTTTCTCATTTTTGAAAATACAATCGATTTACTTTCTGCCGCGTTTGCTTTCATCTCATTTTCGTCCGACCAGCGATGAATTCTGTTCAGATCAGATTGAAGAATATTTGCATCTTGGACGTTTCCAATTTTTCTGTAAGTGATACAGTCATCGGCAAATAATCTTATCTGAGACTCAATACCTATCGCCAAGTCATTTATAAATGCTAAAAAAATTAGTGGCCCGATTACGCTTCCCTGGGGCACTCCTGACGTGACTTCAACTGGCTCAGATTTTTCTCCATTTATCCGAACACTGAGCTTTCTGTTATCCAGAAACTCGCGAATCCAGTTTAAAACTCGTTTCTCAATGCTCAATTTTTCCAATTTCAT